>JAMPIV010007248.1:32500-313271 GCA_024509875.1 Oreohelix idahoensis | reverse complement strand
CATACTGTAGCAAATTTATATGGCCTGGTTTATCTGTTAATACATCTGTATGTTCCTCCAGAACCTGTTGAACTCTCTCCCTCTGGTTTTTAGTCAGGTGCTTACTGACTTTTACCTGTGCTGCTGTTTCACAAGGATGTAATGGGTATTCATGTGAGGTGAGTGGTTCTTTTTGCATCTGGGTTGCAATAGCCAAGGTCAATAAGGGGGTGCTTTCCTGGAGTGGTCTGTCCAGATACTTCTTTAACAGGTTTACATGATAAACTTTTTCCTTCTTCCTGGCTTGTTTCAAATTATCATTTGCCAGTTTCCATCCAGCTTTCAAACGAGTGGTCAGTTCGTTCACATATTGATACGATGAGGTAACAGTCTCTTCCGCCTTCTCATCTGTCCAGGTCCTTAATAAAGCTTCTAAAGGACCTTTTATTGGCCTCCCAAATAGCAGAGTTGCGGGAGCCATCCCGGTTGAACTATGTGGTACCTCCCGGTACGCAAACAATGCGGCGGGCAGGAATTGATCCCACAGATCCGGTTTTTCGTGTGCCAGCTTTCTCAGGATAGAAATGAGAGTCCCGTTGAACCTCTCTACCTGGCCGTTCCCTTGTGGATGGTACGGACTACAATGAAAGTGTCTGGCTTGAAATAGCTTAAAAACTTCTTCCGTTAGTTTCCCCTTGAACTGAGAACCATTATCCGTCAAGATTTGATGCGGGAATCCTAATCGGGTAAATATTGTAAGTAGTGCCTCTGCTACATGTTTTGAATCAATTGATGGCAGGGCTACCGCCTCTCCCCACATAGAACAAGTGTCCACCAGAGTAAGGATGTAACTGTTCCTCCTCTGGTCCGAGTGAGAGGTCCTACAATATCCACTGCAACCCTCTCAAAAGGTGTTCCCACTATGGGCATTTCCCCTAGAGTTGCAGGAGCAGTCCAGTGCTTTGGAGCTACCCTTTGACATTCTGGGCAGGATTTGACATATCTTTTTATATCCTCCGTTATCCCTGGCCAGAAGTAATGACAAGCTATACGCTGTCCTGTGGCGCTGATCCCCATGTGACCACTGAAGGGAATCGCATGCCCGAGTTCCATCACTTTATCTCTATATGAAGTGGGAAGAACCAGCTGGTTGTGACCATTTGTTCCAGTTCCGGCCTTCCTGTATAAGAGTTTGTTCTTCATGAAATATTCCCCCTTGCTCGGAGGTGTGTGGCATTTGGGCAATTTTTTAAAACATGGCTTGAGTGTCCTATCCTCAGCCTGCGCCTTCCTCATCTCCTCTGGATGAGCATTTATAGGTTCACCTTCTTCCTCCTTCTTCTGTGACCTGGTCTGCACTGTCGCCATGATCACAGGTTTCTCGGGATTCCCCAAGAAGACGTATCTACACCCCAATATCAGAGGGTAGATTGGTTCATCTATCACTGCTGCTCTGATTTCTCCTTCCACATAGCGAGTTTTCACCGTTATCCTTGCGATGGGAAGTGTCATGAGTGGTATGTCCTTAGTTGCCCCTTGTATTTCCACTGTTTCTGTGGTATACTGACTTGGGTCCACTAGGCTAGACTTCACAACTGAATCATAATCCAAACCTGTATCATAAAGGCACCTTATGGTGACCCCATTACAAATAACATCCTCACAAACTGGGGGTGATAAGGTTCCTGTTGTCCCTTAGGATTAACCTTTAATCTTTGCGTCCCCGACTTCATTGCAGCAATGTTTGAAGGTTTCCTTCTACAAAATTCGGTGTTATGGTTATCCTTCTTGCACCATTTACACCATCTTTTTCCTTGGTTCAACGGTTTTCTTTCATTGAACTTTTGGTCATTGAACTGTGAGTTTCTGTCGCGATAGTCATTTCTTGGCCGCTCAAAGTTTGTCCTACCTTTATTTCCCTGCTCTCTATTATCAAATTTATTAAATTGCTGTGGAGCTTTAAAATTGTCTATGTGCTTCTTTTTAGCACCACTTACCTCTGCCTGGGCTGCCTGATACCTCTCAGCAACATTTAAAATTTCCCCCAACTTCTCTGCACCTTGTTCCATGAGAAAATTTCTCATGTCTGGAGCCATGGACTCTCTCAATTGCTCAATCATGATCATTTCTTTAAGATCTTGGGTCTTCCCCAGAGCCGTCCATTTCTCCAAATAGGTTTCTAGTCTAGCAGAGAATTGGTGGTATGTCTCCCCAGACAACAGTTTGGCATTTCTAAATTTCTTACGATAAAATTCACCATTCTTCTCGTACCTTAATAACAAAGCCTGCTTTAACATGTCATAATTGTCTTGGTCTTCCCTGTTCATTTTAGCAAAGACTTCATAAGAAGTACCTCTCAATCCCTGTGATAGCTTTAAACTCCACCTCTCTCTCTCTAACCCATATGTAGTAGCTAATAACTCAAAACGTCCTAGGTACCCCTCTATGTCATCGTCTTTCTCAACAAAATGGTCCAAATGAAACCCCATAGCTGAGTTTGAGGCTCCCAGACTGGGCGTAGCATCTGAGGCAAAAGGGCTGGCACCATTTTCAGGAGCCTGGCCTTGTAATTCCAGCTCCCTTAGTCGTAATTCGTGCTTCCTTTGCAACCTTCTATCTTCTGCCTCCCTTTCGGCCTTTTTATCTTCTGCCTCCCTTTGCTGTCGTTTGTCTTCTGCCTCAATCTGCAGCCTCTTAATTTCTCTATCCGCCTCTAGCCTCTTCTCTTCAGCCAACCTGTCAGACTCTAATTTTCTTTCAGCCTCTTTTTCTAATCTCCTTTCTTCCCGTTCAATATATTTATCACATTCAGCCGTTACGTATTGAATTAAAATCTGACCATCCATTCCCATCTCCTTTGCGGTCAGCACAGCAGCTGATCTAAATTTTGCTAGCTCCGCCATACTTTCTAAACAAATCTAGCAATAAGCAAAGTAAAATTTCCAATCTCTAAAGTAATTATAATTATTCTAGACCAAAATAACCCTAATTAACTAATTAACTAACACTGGCTGTGAAGATTCACCAACTTCTAATTGCCCTTTTAATTTAAAGGGACACTTTTAATTTTAAGGGAATTTTACAATTTTGTTCCCCTAATTTTATTTCTCCCACTGTTTATGCTAATTATCCCTGGACAAGACCCCAATATATGTAGTGGTTTTGATGGTATTGTATGATGGTGATATTACTAAGTGTAATGTATGAGGTCAGCTGTGAAGGCTCCTGAGATAAAATGTAGTTGTGAATTTTCAGAAGGCCTTTCTTGCTACCACTACGACCTCACACCTATCTTTTTTCCTAATGAATGTGGCTACGTTATAATCTAGGGTACTGAATGTAATGTGTTGTATTGACATATACAAACACACACACACAGATATTAAATAATATATTATCAATAAAATTTAGAACACAATGAACTAAATCCAGCTGGTGAAATTTTAGAAAGTAAATCTTTTTTTTTAAATTTATTTGTTCTGAACCAAGGTTTTATTTGGCCAGAACATATGAAAAGATTTTGGAATTTATGAGTGAATGGCATGAATAAATGACATGATAAATAAAATGTGTGTACGTATACAAATTTTAAGATTAGTTAGTATTTCTACAGTTTATAATTTTTATTTTCCCTGGGAGAACGATGAATAGATGTGCTGTTGGGGTGGCTTCATCCCTCCCTGTCTAAGTTTACCAAACATTGTCCATTAATGATGGAAGTAAATGGGATGTTTTAGTAGGAATTCACTTTGGGTGTTATGTCTATGAAGTTGGTGTAAATCCAGCAGACCAGCCTGCTTACGTAACTTTGAAGGTGTAGCGCTGGTGCTGGAATCTGGTGGCCCCACCTCTCCGTGCTTGGGGGCAATATATCGGGTGGCCCCACCTCTCCGGGCTTGGGGGCAATACAAGGCTGTTCTGCCGAGATGCGACACTGCACGGGTCCTCACTGTCAATTATCTACCCAGCATTTGACACCACCTTTTGGTGTCAACATAAAAACTCACAGCTCAGATTATGAATAAAGAACACAGAAATGCTAGCAAAACTCAGCTGAGCTGCTGGCTATAGTATGGCGTCCCTGAACTTTTATTTCAATTTATTTCATTTGGAAATCACCACACTTGAAATTTACTGTGTCTATCACTGGACAACTATTGAGGAATGGCAAAAAAGCTCGTCTGAGCGCGGATAATATGATTGTCTGTGGCCAATCAATGCCTAGGTTTTTTAAAATTCAAATTTCCTACACTAAAGTCATTTCAGTCATGCTTCAGTCAAGTATGGATTTTTATCTGTTAGTCCGTCCGTCTCTACTTGCGTTTTCACAAAAACGTACTTGTTTTTTTGAACCAACCTATCCTTCCCCTCTACAAATTTGCCTGAAAAGTTATTTTTAGCCACAGCTCCCACCAATGTCCCTTCTCTTTCATTCTAACTAGATTTGAACACTTGCGTCTCAAGGTCGCGATTTTTGTGCAAATAGTGACATGTTAGATTCAATGCAGTCTTTCGCTGATGTGAACAACACTGTCTTTTGTCATTATCTTCATTATTAGCTATCCGTCTGTATAAATAAAAGCATATTATTTCACTGCTCAGAATGGGCCATCCGGCCAGCTAATTTTTATATTCCTAACATTAATATTAAGAAAAAGTTACTTTTTAAATTTTGTAATATTTCAAGCATCTGCGTTTGCCGCTGAATTCAAATAAAAGGCTTGGTATCGCAAAAGCGTCCAATAAATGACTGTGGCGTATCATATCCAAGGTCCCTTCTGTCGAGTTCCTTACTTTATGTCAACTTGGGAAACGTGACTTTTTCTCCGTTCCCCGCCCCTCCCCCTCCCCCCCCCCCCGATTGCGTCTCCTTAGCCTTGCTAGTCTCACGCAATTTTTTCAGTCATATTTTTTTTTCCTTTTGATCCGCCGTTCTCATCCCGTTCAAATGGTAACCGTTTTGATTTCCCGTCTAGCAAGTCAATTTTTATGGAGGGTGATGACCCGCGGTCAGGGCGATCATGTACTATCAGCAGCTTACGCATTATGTTTTTATCCTTACATTTTATCCTTTGGAGATATTTTTACGTTGTATCACTTGTTAATTTTATGACAGTGGGTCTAGCAATCTCATCATCTAAATCAAATTGATAGAGAGACCGCAGCTGTAAGAGTATGTCACTACTTTCTGTGCTTCTCTCTATGGTGTGGAATGTTGGAGAGTAACATGTCACTCCTTTCTGTGCTTCTCTCTATGGTGTGGAATGTTGGAGAGTAACATGTCACTACTTTCTGTGCTTCTCTCTATGGTGTGGAATGTTGGAGAGTAACATGTCACTACTTTCTGTGCTTCTCTCTATGGTGTGGAATGTTGGAGAGTAACATGTCACTACTTTCTGTGCTTCCCTCTATGGTGTGGAATGTTGGAGAGTAACGTGTCACTACTTTCTGTGCTTCTCTCTATGGTGTGGAATGTTGGAGAGTAACATGTCACTACTTTCTGTGCTTCTCTCTATGGTGTGGAATGTTGGAGAGTAACATGTCACTACTTTCTGTGCTTCTCTCTATGGTGTGGAATGTTGGAGAGTAACATGTCACTACTTTCTGTGCTTCTCTATGGTGTGGAATGTTGGAGAGTAACATGTCACTACTTTCTGTGCTTCTCTATGGTGTGGAATGTTGGAGAGTAACATGTCACTACTTTCTGTGCTTCTCTCTATGGTGTGGAATGTTGGAGAGTAACATGTCACTACTTTCTGTGCTTCTCTATGGTGTGGAATGTTGGAGAGTAACATGTCACTACTTTCTGTGCTTCTCTATGGTGTGGAATGTTGGAGAGTAACATGTCACTACTTTCTGTGCTTCTCTCTATGGTGTGGAATGTTGGAGAGTAACATGTCACTACTTTCTGTGCTTCTCTATGGTGTGGAATGTTGGAGAGAAGAGACCTCAAGACGCAGCAATAGAGACCGCAGTCAGTGACTCATAGCTTGACTGCCTGCGTCAGGGACCAGCGAACCAGAGCCGGTCAAGACCGCACTCCACACTCCACCTCCACGTGGTGGTCCTGGAAACAGTCTGCAGCTGTGCAGTCTGGCTGAGCGAGTGTGGATCGAAATGGGAAGGCAAACCCGGTCCTAAAAAATGCCGTGCAGAAGTCGGATGTGTCGACCGAAAGGTGCAGACATCACAGCTTAGGCGTAAACAGACACAACGCAACCACCGTCCTTTTCAGGACGAACGAAGAAGAAGAAGAAGAATGTTGGAGAGTAACATGTCACTACTTTCTGTGCTTCTCTGTGGTGTGGAATGTTGGAGAGTAACAGAGAAGGAAATGTCGAAACTGTCCTCCTTCCACACAATCTGCCTAAGGAACATTCTCTGAATCTTTTGGCCGAATACTATCACTAACCAAGAACTACTTACTCGGAGTAATCAAGACGACATGCACACCATAAAAGCTGGTAGACGCTGGAGTTGGGTTGGCCACGTCATCAGAAGAGACCCCGATGCCATCACAAGAACAGCTATGCTATGGACCCCGAAGAAAAGCGAAAAATGGCTGACCAACAATAACTTGGCAGAGAACTGTGGAGGGCGAGGTGCAAAGAATGAACCAGAGCTGGGGCATGTACGAAGGATGGCCGCCGACCGAACAAAGTGGAAGCAGTTTGATGCTTTCCTACAAGATGCCACCTGACGTGATGGTCACTGACTGCTTTGATAGTCGGCGGCTAAGGATCAAAGAAGAAGAAGAACAATGTCTCGGGCAGGTTTCCTGCAAGGGGGCTAGCTGCAGTGATGGCTCCAAGCTCTATAAGAGACAAGGAACATGATGATGGTGATAAGATCAATAAAGTTTGCTAAATGTACATCAATAACGTCCTAGATCAGTGTTTCTCAACGGGGGCGGTACCGCCCCCTGGGGGGCGTTTTCAATATGTCTGGGGGCGTTCTGATGGGTCGCAACGATTGGGGGTCGTTACTTCTATTCAGGGGGGCGTTGTGTACATTTTCACTAGAATCAATATGAAACAATTACAAAAGATATTCCCCTTCGCATAGCTTGTAACACGATATTTTTTATTTGCCCTGCGTCCCATGGAGTGTTTCAAGGATTCCAAACGCAAAATGTTAGTACCTGGGATGTTACCATTGTCAGGAGACAGTAGAGTTTTTGGATTCAGTCAAAGAAGAATTTAGCATCGAAAGAGACGTATTGCGAAACGATGTGGCCTATCTTTCACATATATTTGAAAAGTTAAATGAGGTTCTTTTTAAGCTACAAGAAAATGAGATCAGTCTGATTAAAGTGAAAGGAATTATCATGGGGTTCATCAACAAATTGACAGTATATAAAAATAATCTTAGTCGACGAGAACTTTCTCATTTTCCATGTTTACTGCAGTTAGGTGGGGACAGGCTTAAAGATTCAGATTTAGAGGTTTATTGCAGTCATTTGGACGCTATTAAAAATGATATGAGCATAAGATTTAAAGACTTGCAAGAACTAATAATACCGGATTGGGTGATTAATCCGTTTGAATCAGACGTGGAACAAGTTAGTCAACATTTACAAGAAGAATTAATTGAGCTACAAAATGACCGAGGCAAAAGCACGATTCAGTCACACACATTACGAAAATGCAGGCTTGCTTATCCCGTTCTTTGGTGTAAAACTAAATTGCTAATTACAGCATCCGCAACGTCGTATTTGGTGGAGAAGGGGTTCAGTGCAGTAGTGTTGCTACTACAAAAGCAACGAAACCGACTGCAGATTTGTAACAGGAGATTTGAGACTTCTTTTAACAAACTTTGAACCAAATATTACAAAACTGGCTGAGTCACACCAAGCGCAAGGATCTCATTAAGCTTCATTAGTAAGTGAATTTTTATATAATTATATCATAATTATCAACTAATAATTTTTCCAATTTTTTCATGTTTAAAGTGGTTACATAAGGAGAGGCTTAAATATTCAGATTTGAATATATGTGATGAATTTACCATGATACAACGTTAAAATATCTCCAAATTTAACGATAAAATGTAGGGTTAAAAATAATGCGTAAGATACTAGGAGACATGCTCGCCCATGCCAGCCTTTCCCACCGCCATTTAAAACTAACGAGTTAGACGTGCAGACGAAACGTTTACCCTTTGTAGACGGGAGAGAAACGGAGGACACACAAAAGGAAAAATATGACTGAACACGTGTTTGAAGATAGCAAGGCTAAAAGACGCAATTGGTAGTAAAAGAAAAAAATTCACGTCACTAGTTGACACAAGGTAAGGAAGTGGACAAAAAACGACTTTAGCTCTTGTCAGAAACAGTCATTTCTTGGACTTTTACGATACTTGATTGTTATTTGAATTCAGCGGCAAACGCCGGGGAGAAGGTTCTCGGACATATTTCAAAAAAACAACTAACCTTGAAAAAGTAACTTTTTCTTAATAATAATGTTAGGAATATAAAACCTAGCTAGTTTGATAGCCCGTCTTGAGCAGCGAAATAATATACTTTAAATTATACAGACGGATAGATAATAAGGAAGATATTGACAAAAGACTGTGTTGTTCATATCAGACGAGCGACTGCACTGTTAAACAATGTCACTAAAGTTTCAAAATTTGCAGCCTTGAGACATGCTAGTGCAAAAATCGAGCTGTAATTAAAAAGAGGGGAAATGGTGGAGAATTGTGGCTAAAAATAACTTCGGAGGCAGAAGTGTGTAGGGTACTGCATGGCGTTGATCCAAGAACCAAGCGGGTTTTTTTATGAAAAAACAAGTAGAGACAGACGGACCAACAGACAGTAATACATACTTGACTGAGAGCTGACTGAAATTTGACTTTTGGTTGTAGATTTGAAAGTTAGGGGGGGGGGGGAGTCGGTGATTGGATGAATGAAATCATATTGGCAGGACAGAGATGCGCATGTTTGCCATTCGTTACAAGACTGTCCAGAGAGACACAGTGGTTTAGTACCTGTGGTGTTGTTTCCAGAAGATAATACATATTTTAGTGGGACGCCATCATAGAGCCAGCAGCTCAGCTGAGTTTTGCTAGCATTTAACTGTGTTCTCAATTCTGAATTCTGGTAAGAATGAAAGATTTCTTTTGTACATTTTAATATTTCGAGTGATTGATACTGCCATATCATATAAACTGATTACGACAAGTAAGTGCTCGCTCTAGATCCCCAGCCCCAGTTCAGGGTCTAGAGACAAACCAAATATATGGACGCCTACTAAAACTATGGACGGCGGATCTATTGTTGAGATCAGTGGAACATATCACCTATCTTATTGAATAGCAGGAAGCTATTGAACATATCTCAGATGCAATGTAGTCTTGGGGAACTAGTACTATATGAAAACAACTGGGTAAGATGTGCTGTGTGGTCAGAGAGATCTGACCCAGTCTTTGTGGTGTTGTTGTGTAGTGTTGTATGCAGAAGTGGCTCAGTAGGTAGAGTTCTGACACATGCCACAAAACTTTTATTTCAGAATTGTGAGTTTCTGTTTGGCACCGAAGAGGTGCCAAATGCTGTTGTGAAATACACAAGCGTGGACCAGTGCAGTCTAACATTGTGTCAGAGCAGCCGAAGATTGTACTCCAGCAGGGAGAGGAAGAGCCACCAGACTCTTGTACAAGATCGACGCAGTCGAGTTACGTGAGGATCTGGCCTGCTGGAAATTCACCAACTAATTTATCAACTAATTTACCAACTAATTCACCATCTAATAAAGACAGACCATTGTGGGAAAATAAACCATGTATTCATCCCATAAGTCAATGGACAATGTTTGGTAGTCATAGACTGGGAGTGATGATACCACCCCAACAGTACATTCAGTAATAGTTCTCCTGGGACAATCTAATATAATTAATATTAACCAGACTTATAACATACCTTTGTAATCACATTCCATTTTATGATGTCATATAATTATGCATTCCATTTATAACTCCATAATATTTCATATGTTCTGACCAACAAACATTTGGTTCAGAACAAATAAATTTAACAAAAGATTTAATATTTAAAACTAAAACAGCCTGAGTTAGTTCAGTGTGTTATAAATTTTATTATTATTTTTAGACTTATTAAATATCTGTGTGTGTGTGTGTGGGTAATCTACTACAACACATTACATTTCAGTACCCTAGACTTTTAACGTAGCTACATTCATATTAGTAGAGAAAAAAAGATATGTTTGAGGTCGTAAGTGGTAGTAAGAAGGGCCTTCTGTAATTCGCATCAACATTTATCTCAGGAGCCTTCACAGCTGACCTCATTCATTACACTAGGTAACATCTCAACCATACAATACCATCAAAATCCACTACAATATATAAGCAGTCATTTAGGCGTTATTAAAATGATATGATTATGATAATTAAAGAGTTGTAAGAACTAATTTTATATCATTTGCTCCACCAATTTGTAATTCAAGGATAATGAACTTGTGGTGTATATAATTCCGTACTTAAACACATATTTAATATAACTATGCTTTTATAAATGTGCTTTCTCTATTTCTTTATATTATAAGAAAAGATAACTCATTAACTGCATTGCTTTTTTAAAAGTATGTTGAAATATATGTATATGTGTGTGTGTGTGTGTGTGTGTGTGTTTGTGCATACACGATAAAGAGCAAGGGGGTGTTAAAAGGGTGGGGGGGCTTTTTAAAATATTAGTTGTCAAAAGGGGGCGTTGCTACTATCAGGGTTGAGAAACACTGTCCTAGATGGTGACCACGTGACGTCAGTATCACGTGATGCGACGATGAGGTGACGATTGGGGATGTGTCCTAATTCCAAGTCATAACAATCCCAACGATAAAGTTTGCTAAATGTATATCAATAACGTCCTACATGGTTACCACATGTCGTTTTCTGGTGCAGTATCACATGATGCGAGGATGAGGTGACGATTGGGGATGTGTCCTAGTTCCAAGTCATAACAATCCCAACGATAAAGTTTGCTAAACGTATATCAATAACGTCCTACATGGTTACCACATGTCGTTTTCTGGTGCAGTATCACGTGATGCGAGGATGAGGTGACGATTGGGGATGTGTCCTAGTTCCAAGTCATAACAATCCCAACGATAAAGTTTGCTAAACGTATATCAATAACGTCCTACATGGTTACCACATGTCGTTTTCTGGTGCAGTATCACGTGATGCGAGGATGAGGTGACGATTGGGGATGTGTCCTAGTTCCAAGTCATAACAATTCCAATGATTTAAGGGGAGACAAACGACACTGCTAGTGGGTTTAGGAGCTGCAATTGTTGTTTTGTTTTTTCCTTAATAATGTTTGACATTCAAGAAGTTCAATTGAAATCAGTAGTACCTGTTACAACGAATAACCTGAAGTCAACAGAAGGCTTTTACATCCTGAGATTCTGTTTGTCGTGTTACCCTGGTCGCTAATTTGATGTTATCCTGAGTTTGTGTTTGTCGTGTGATCCTGGTCGCTAATTTGATATTATCCTGAGTTTGTGTTTGACGTGTGACCCTGGTAGCTAATTTGATGTTATCCTGAGTTTGTGTCTGTCGTGTGACCCTGGTCGCTAATTTGGTGTTATCCTGAGTTTGTATTTGTCGTGTGACCCTGGTCGCTAATTTGATGTTATCCCGAGTTTGTGTCTGTCGTGTGACCCTGGTCGCTAATTTGATGTTATCCCGAGTTTGTGTTTGTCGTGTGATCCTGGTCGCTAGTTTTATGTTATCCTGAGTTTGTATTTGTCGTGTGATCCTGGTCGCCAGTTTGATGTTATCCTGAGTTTGTGTTTGTCGTGTGATCCTGGTCGCTAATTTGATGTTATCCTCAGTTCGTGTCTGGGACCTAAGACGCGTCAACAGTGAGAAATGCAGTTAGCGACCCATAGCTAGACTGCTTGCGTCAGGGTCAGCAAACCAGAGCTGACCAAGACCCTACTCCACCTCCAAGTGGTGGTCCTGGAAACAGGCTGCATCACTGCAGTCTGGCTGAGCGAGTAGGGATCGAAGAGGGAAGGCTAACCCGGTCCCAAAAATGCCGTGCTGAAGTCGGATGTGTCGGCCGAAAGGCGCAAATATCGCAGCTTCGCTGTAAACGGACACAACGCAACCAACGTCCTTTTCAGGACGAACGAAGAAGAAGAAGAAGTTCGTGTCTGTCGTGTGACCCTGGTCGCTACTTTGATGTTATCCTGAGTTTGTGTTTGTCGTGTGACCCAGATCGCTAATATGATGTTATCAGGTCGGCGGTATTAACAGGTCTACTTAGACTAGCGAGTTCTGGTTCACTGTGTCTTCTCTACTTGATTTTTCCATACGTTGTTAAATAATTGTTTCGCAGCGACGCTCTCTGTTAAAACTTGCTGACAACCCACCCTAGTTTGGAAATGTTGTGATCGTAGTAGTTTGGAAATGTTGTGGTCGTAGTTTGGAAATGTTGTGGTCGTAGTTTGGAAATGTTGTGGTCGTAGTTTGGAAATGTTGTGGTCCTAGTTTGGTACTCATCTTTACTATTATCATTTATAATTAGCCTTGTAAAGCTAGACGTGCTTGCGCTTCGTTAATCTATCCATTTTCTGGCATTTTAAGAAGCTAAATGAGTGATGCTGTGTAATGTTTACTCATGTAGAAACGTAAGCTGAGTTGCAAATGTCAAAATTGACTTCTATTCTGCTTTTCGCCGTGCATGTTTCTGTATCACTAATTTTAAAACAGCATATACTGTATATTAATGGTCTGGATGTGACTATCTGTATCCTGTGTTTTTTTGGCAATACCTGCTTCTTCGTGCGTTTTTTTTTTTTTTTTTTTTCATTTTTGTACAAATGTGAAATCTTGGCAGACGTTTTTAAAACATTGGCAGTTCTCCGAGGTGGACATCTTTGTAATACGTGTCAACCAGTGGTGTACTAAGGGGGGTGCGAGGGGCGGTCCGCCCCGGGTGACAGCCAGGAAGGGGGTGCCGTCAGACACTATTGTCATAATACTTAACGTTAAAATGTGCTTGCAAGTGTATTTCTTTATGAGGAGGGGGGTGTCAAATGTAGTATCCGCCCCGGGTGCCAAATACTTCAGGGACGCCTCTGGTGTCAACTATAAGAAAGTTTGTCAACAAAGTAAGAAGTGTCGCTACGTGAAAGACTAAATCTCCCGCGATACTTCAATGAACATCTAGCACTGTTTGCTGTATTCATAACCTTTAATAATACATTTACTCCATAGTTTCTCGCGGTACCCCTAGCAGTGTTCTAAGAAATGCAGACTTCCCTGAAACCCTGGTGGGAGAAACCCGGGCCTTTAAAATACATTCTTTACGGGATGTTTTTCTGTTATCATAACAATATGATGATGACCTTGATGATAAAGCAGCCCAATACAAGGATGTGTGATAACAATGTGTACAATAACCGAAGCAAGTCCAGGATTTGGGTCGACCTTATGTTTATCTAATCTATGATCTGCTACATTATTTCAGAAACGAACAATCTAATCTATGATCTGCTACATTATTTCAGAAACGAACAATCACGAGCAACGTTTAACAGTGTCCCTCAACTGTGAACAGGGTCAATTTTATTAAACACTGTTGCCACACTAGGCCAGTCAGGCAGAACATATCAGAGCAATATGCTAACTCGGTCGCTCTGGTTCGAGAGTGCCGTCATCGATAACACTGACTAACAAAAAAAAACTTTTTTTTTCTTTCTCTAACATTTCTATGTTTTTCTGGTCAATTTTAATGCGCTGTTTTTAAATCTGCAAACCGTTTTTCTCTATCAGGTCGGGATCTCTAGAAATACGCAATTGAAGTTTTTTTAACAACGCATACAGTATTACAACATCATTCGTACAAGAAGTATAACAGTTATGTAGGCTTGAATTTCTTTGCAGTCGACTTTCGTCGGTGAATGGCATGTGGTACATCGCGATGACAGCATCGAGGAATCATTCTCCATGTTCATCGGTGACTTCGCCAAGGTTGTCAGGGAAAAAGTCAAGATGCGAATCGAGCAAATGGATTTTGAGGGACATGTTACAGCCCATAATTATGTATGCATCTATGCACTGCTTAACAATATGCAACATAGTTGACAGATTTGTGATTTTCCAGAAAGTTATCGACGATCGATTTGAATGCCATCCATGCGCGAAGTTCCCTACCATGTAACAAGTTCTCGAATTGTTTGTCTGCAATAACTTTCCTAATATGAGGTCCTACAAAGATACCTTCCTTTATCTTTGCATCGCTAACTTGCAGAAACTTTTCTCGAAGATAAGTGAAAGCTTTGCTCGTTTTATCTAACGCTTTTACAAAATTCTTCATGAGCCCCAACTTTATATGTAACAGTGGTAAAATGAAGGTGTCTTTGTTAATTAATGGCTCGCGTATTACATTTTTATGCCCGAGCTGCATACGATCCCGGATAGGCCACTCTTTTCTTGCATAATGTTCATGTCTGTTGCGGCTGTTCCATTCACATCGGAAGCAACAAAATTTAGTATACCCAGTCTGCATGCCCGTGAGAATTGCAATGACCTTTAGGTCTCCACAAATCCGCCATTGGTAGTCATTGTACTTTATTTTTTCCAAACGTATAGCCATATTGTCATAAGTTTCTTTCATATGAACAGAGTAGGCGACTGGAATTGTTGAAAAAAAAATTTATGTTATGCAATAACACGGTTTTTAGACTAATCTTGGAAGAATCGATGAAAAATCGCCATTCGTTGACTATGTGCTCATGACCGTTTACATCTTTGCAATAGCAAATGTCATCATCCATCTCAAAGTATTGAACAAGTTCTCTGTGTCTATGACGAAATTTAGATATCGGAGTATTGGGCGCTAAAAGATTCCATTCTTTGAGTCGCGAACCGAGTAATTCCGCATGTCCTTTGGTAAGAGCGAGATCACGTATTAGATCTGAAAGTTCTGAATGGTTAATTAAGTAAACACCATCATTCACCGGTATGTAATCTGAGTCAGAATTAGTTTCTAAAGCAGGTAAACTATCACTTTCTGATGGTTCATTTACGTCCAACGGATACTGTTCTGGTGGTACTTGGATCGGACACGTGATTGGATCATGAGGCACTGGTTTCGAAACCGATTCAATATTTGGATAAACCACAGACTTTCTAGTTTTAAAAGTGAAACCATGGATATTTGTCAAGCAGAAGTAACAATCAGTAGTGTGATTTGTATGTTCACGCCATATTACTGGCACGCCAAAAGGCATCGACTTATGCTTCGGCGATTTTCGCAACCAACCTGCCAATGTATCGAACAAAAAGCATTTGGCTTCCAAGATTTATTTGCATCATCAACTTTCGAATCGAAATAAAGTTCATATGCTATCTTTAGTAATGGTGTAAAGTTTTTCTGGTCAACACGATCGGTAAAATATCCGCACACGTAACAGAACAGATCAGCCGAATTTCTACAACTTCTAGAAGCCATATTTTGCTCAGAATTATTTCAAAATACAGTAACTATTTGAAAAATCGCGTAACATATGTCATGCATCTTTTAGCAGTATAAAAAGTAGAATTATGTTGCTTTTTATTAATTTTTAATAAGTTATATAGTAAAAATGAAACGGAGCAAATAACGGTTTCCCAAAAATATATTTATTCACAAATATCTTAAGAACCCGACGTGATAGAGATAAACGGATTTCAGATTTGAAATCAGCGCAAGAAACTGACCTAAGAACACTTATTCATATATAAGAAAGAAAAATGTTGTTTGTCAGTGTAATTACTGAGAAAGCACTTTCACTGAACCAAAATGAAAGAGACAACTGTATAGTGTTATGCTGTACGCAGCGTTGGAATATCTATATAGCAGTCCGTTTCAGGACTAGATCTTACGGCTTCATGACAGTAGATACATACTGGTAGTATTATTTCAGGGGTTAGTATTTATCAACGCTTCAATGTTCGCAGCCTTTTTCAAGACTAGCCCTTTCCAGTGCTTCGCCAGATAGCTAGCAGGCCCTAGTATTTATCAAACTGCACTAGAGCTGACAGAGTTCAGTTATTTTTGAATAGCAATTGCGCACTGAAATAACCGACGGACGTTGGTCTAGCTTGAAAGGACGTGTCTCGCCACAAGAAGGCAAAACCCTCAACTAAAGCAACAAGAGACACATAAGCCAAGTGTCGATTGTACTGAGGTGTGTATTTGTCCACATCTAACTCTCCAGGCGAGACTGCCGACAGGTATCTAGTTCACAGCGGGTACTTCAATTCTGGCAGGTAGTTTAGATAGTCAGCGTTGGCAGGTAGCCAGAATAGGCAAGTGGTCAGGATAGGCAGGTAACCAAGATAAGCAGGTAGTCAAGATAGGAATGTAGTCAGACTTGACTATATTAGGTCCAGCCAGGTGAGGTGACTAGTTCCAGTAAGACTTGACTATATTAGGTCCAGCCAGGTGGGGTTGACCAGTTCCCTTCCTAGTTGCCCTTGGTTACCTAACTCAAGAGTACAGTCAGGTGCCCATGAACAGGTGGGTAGACTGAAGCGTGATGCTACCAGGTTTTGAACCTGGAACCCGGTAGCTTTGCCGTGAGAGACAAGTCCTCTACCATTCTGCCAATCGGTTGAATGAAAGTATGTTAGGAATCAATGCAAGTAAGCAATTTATATTTAAGCCATCTAATAACTTTAGCAATGCAGAGGTGGGGACATCCCGGTTTTAGCTACTCCTTGGTCGTTCTTGTGTAATTTAACGATCGTACATTAGAATATGGTTAAAGGTAAAGAATCCCGTTACACGCCTATTGAGGCATATTGGGAATACGGTGTTAGGCCTCTATTTTCTTGACCATCGGCACACTATGGGTGATGTGGTCAGCATCACGCCGTACATTACAATATGCCTCTGTAAAATAGGATTCATACAAACGAGGAGGTATGAAAGATTGTCGATAAGAATAGAGAACGAGATGAAATTATAAAAATGAATGTCGATAAGATTATGACGCACCATGAAAACTACTACATTTAAAATTGTGACAGACTGCAGTGTAGTATCCATAGAAATATGGAGCTGAAATAAGGAGGTATGATGTGACAAGAGAGATACGATGTGACAAGAGAGGTATGATGTGACAAGACAGGTACAGAGAGACCACAGAGAATATGGGGAAGAGAACTGGAGACACAGGGAAGGCGTGGAAAAGTGTTAAGTTTGTTACTTGTGCACCTTGTAGAGCTAAAGGGTGTGGTGATGATGATGATGAAAATGTGAAGGGTCAACACAGAAAACTGGTACAAAACTACACTTAATGCATGATGAATGCAGTAGAAACGCTTGAAGTGAAGAGAAACAAAAATATTGTAAGCATGTAAACGTCTAGATTCGTGTAGATAAACCTGAGGATTAACAGATGACTTAAGCAGCGCTAAGGTGATCATCATTGAACAAAACAAACAAACAAACGCGCGGCAGAAGAGATTCTGGCAAAGATTCGATGCCGGCTGGTTGGTTGGTAGCAAGGCGAGGGTAGCTAGTATCTCATAAGTCAAAACCATTTAGATTTCCGCCGTTTCGTACACTGACATCTACTGCAGCTACGTCTACAGCTGGAAACTTGGGATCAATACGTCCAAGCTAAAAATACACGTGACTTCCCGCAGATCTGTTCAGCGCTGCAGTGATACACATTCTAAATGTATGTACATACCGGTACCGCAACTCATAACGCCTTGTCCAAACAGTCAAAAAATAAGTATTTACTTATCAGACAAAATTCGACATTCTGGACAGCGCATCAGCAACAGTCATTCCACCATCAAACATTTCGAAAGCATGTTAAACAAAACATACGCACTTCTATTTTGCTTATGTCACGTGACATCAGCATCATCCTTTGTGATCCTTGCGGAGCAGGAGATCCCACTACTGCTGGTCCCCCTAGCGGGAACCATGCGCCAAGCAGTCACGTGCTCTTGCAGCAACGGTTTCTCTGACAATTTGCTTTACATGACGTTGCTAGCCACAAAAACAATCTCTTACTAGTCGCCTTGTGCGACATGCCTGGGAGTGCAGTAATGCTACTAATTCTGTGTCTCTTGAGACACCCATGTGACGACACGGGACGGGTGATGTACAACACTATATTACTATTTCGCTTTTCTTTTCCTCAATCCATCAATGTCCCAGGTGCGACAATCACTGCATTATTTATCCAGCTTGTTAAGACACTAGTATCATTAACATTCCGCGCTCACTCCATTCATGAGCCATTTGTGGCGCAAAAGTTATTTTCTTAGTGCAAAAGTCAACCACACAACACCTCAGTGGTTCGAGCTAAGTCGCGGGTAGTTGACAAGAAAACAAGTGAAGATTCTTATCTTATATCGCGCGAAAAGTGGAGGTAGCGGTAATCTGTCAGCACATAATGCCGTAGAGGAGAGAAGTGTTAGATACTTCACTATACTAGGTCCAGCTTCATCATGTGGAGTGACTAGTTCCCTTCCTCGCTACATTTGTCTTCCCTAACTGCACAGTCAGGTGCCCATTTACAGCTGGGTAGAATGCAGCGTGAAGATATCGGACCTTGGAGTCCGTGAAACGCCATCGCTTTGACCACTCTGCCAACCCGACGCTTTCCGTCATACTACGGAACAAAGCATGAGCGCTTCCATGTAAGTCTAGTATATAACGTTATAATAACGCTGTCAAATTTCAGACTGCCCAAGTCAGGAGTATGTCTAAATAATCATGCGAAATCGTCCTTTGGTAGTGTCTGTAGATGAGAGAGCAAGACTGCCAGATGTGACTTAATAAGCCTTCCAGTGGCACATACTGAGAAGACCCCAACATAAACAGTGATGCCGCGTCCGAGAACGCTCTTTGTTCTCCCTCATTTCAAGGAACCGTGACAACCAGGTCGCGAGAAGACACTGGCATTCCAAATTTTTGTTAAATCCTCCGTGACTTGCAACACGCGAGAGCGTAACAAGCGAAAAAACATGAAGCTGGAGGGTGTCTTTGTATGTGTATGAGTGTGTGTGTGTGTGTGTGATTTAATCATCTTCACCGAACAATAATGTAACACGCTATTACTGTTCTCCAGGTAATTACAAGACCGGCAACTATTACTGCTCCACCTCTCTGTCCAGCTTATTAATTACCTGTATTTATTTATTGACTGCTCCCCGTGTAACTCAAAGAATGGAATCTGAGACAAACAAACAACCCATATTTCATGTAATTAAATAATTTTGTTCTTAAACAAATCAAACCATTCAAACAAAGATCATAGAATGCAGAATACACATGAGCAGTGACTGAAACAGCTGAGGGCAAACGCTACCATTAGTGTCAGGTTAAGCACGCACGTCTGGTGTCTTAGTCGTTTGCTTTCCAATATTTGTTAATCTAATGATGCCCCGTTAATCTAATGATGCTTCGTTAATCTAATGACGTTCTGGGCATCAATAGTGGACACTGTCTCCGTGAAATTATCTACGGGAATAGAGACAGATCCTCCTGTGCCAGACTCTCAAAAGCGGTTAAGAAAACTACCTCAAAGAAATACTTTTTTCCCCCTCAAACACCCTATGATAGTGGTTCCCAAATGGTGCCGCACGAGAGGACGGGCAGGTGTGACAAGAAGATTCAAAGTCAATCAAGGATTTTGAGACATTTTAAAAAAGAATATTCCAAAAATTAATATGAAAGTCATGTTCTTATTTATTTTGTTACGTGTGATATAATATACGGAATATACGTATATAAACCCGTAGAATTTTCCAGATTTTATTCTGTAATATAATTTATTTTATACCAAATAGATTTTAATAATAATTTAAAAAATAGTTAAAAATAATGTAAATTATAACGATTACTTGACAAAAACAATCTCACACCTCTCAATGAATTTCTATATTTTGTGAATATATCATGTTTTTATGTAGCTGTATTGTTTTATACTTTCTGGATGTCACATGATCATATTATAAAGTACTTGTGGTCTATGTTATGCATAAAGCACTGCAAGGAGTTGATTTTTTCAAGGAGTTGATTTTTTTTTTTTTTTTTTGGAAGGTATTCCTTATCAATACAAAACTCGGTGTTTGACGGGCAAATTTTCGTTCCATAAGTGTGCCCCAGAGACAAACGTTTGCGAACCACTGCCCTAAAGATTCAACTGGATTATGCCTGAAGCAACCACTGGTCACTGCCATCTTACTTACTTACTTAGTCGTTCCTCTTCTACCGTGAGGTGTAGAGGTTTGGAAGAGAGAGCGCCAGACTATTCTATCAGCTGTCTTCTTCCTGGCCTGGTTCCATTCTAGTCCTCGGTCCTTCAAAGATTGTCTAATGTTGTCCTCCCAGCGGACTCTGGGTCGTCCTGGAGGTCTGGATCCCTGGCTCTTTGTTTCCCATGCTTGTCGTGGTAGCCGATCTTCTCCCATTCTGCAGACATGGCCAAACCATCTTAGTTGGGACTGTTCTATTTGGGTCTGCAGCGGGTGGGATTTTAGGCCTTGACGTATCGTCTGGTTGCGGACCATGTCTCTTCTTGTTACTTCAACCACCTTCCTCAGATACCTCATTTCTGAGGTTTGGATCTGGCTTTTGTGGGTTGTAGTCATTGCCCATGACTCGCATCCATATGTCAAGACTGGGACATAGGTGGAGCGGTATACAGCCATCTTCGTTTTCTTACCAACCTCTTTCTTGCTGAGGAATCCTCGATTTATGGCCTGATAAAGTCTCCCAGCCGCTGCTTTTCGAGTGGCCAACTCTTCTTTGATGCCCCCCTTTCGGTCTATAATAGCTCCGAGATATTTAAAGTGGTCGACCTGCTCCAGGACCTGTTCTCCCAACTTAATCTGATGTTTTCTTTCTTCTCGTGATATCACCATGGATTTTGTTTTAGAGCTGCTTATGACCATCCCTCTCTTCTCCAGCTCTTCCTTCCAGACTTGCAGGTTGGATTGGAGATGTGTCTCTGATTTAGCAATCAGGACAACATCATCAGCAAATGCTAGCTCTGAAATACAGACCTGTCTCATCTTCCAGTACCCCACTGAATACTTTCTTGTTCTCTCCTTACATGCCTTGATGACATCGTCCATGAGAAGTATGAAAAGATAAGGTGACAGGATATCGCCTTGTCTTACACCAGTGGTGGTCTTGAACTCTTCTGACTTATAGTTTGCTGTCCTCACATAATTTCTGCAAGACTTGTAGAAGCTCTGTATAGCATGTATCAGAGGTGCTGGAATGTTCTTCCTTGCCAAACAGTCCCAAAGTTTGCTCCAGGGGACCCTGTCAAACGCCTTTTCCAGATCTATGAAACAAAGATGGATCTCACTCTTGTACTCAAGGGCCTTTTCACTCAGCTGCCTGAGTGTGAAGATTAGGTCTTGAGTACTTCGGTTTGCTCGGAATCCGCACTGGGCTTCATCCAATTGTGGCTCAGCTAGGCATCGGAGTCTCTGCTCTAGGATTCTAGAGTAGATTTTACCAGGGACACTGAGAAGGGATATGCCTCTGTGGTTTCCACATTGTCGATTGTCACCCTTTTTGAAAATCGGTGTTATGATGGCAATCTCCCAATCCTTTGGTATGGCCTTGTTGCACCATGCTGCTTGTAGGACCCTTAGGAGTAATAGGTCGCCTGATGCTCCCATGTACTTAACCATTTCTGGTGTTATACCATCATGCCCTGCTGCTTTGCCCATCTTGATTTTCTCCAGTGCTGCCTTCAGTTCTTCCATCTTTATGTCATCTTCATCACCATTTGTATCCTCTTCTGTGCTAGTGGTTATCATTTTCTGATGCTCTACCTTGCTCACCATCAAGGAGTTCTGAGAAATATTCTTTCCATCTTTCCATTACTTCCTTCGGGGCAGTAAGCAATTTGCCTTGCTTGTCCTTTATAAATTTAAGAGGACATTGTTTTTCCTTCCTCATGTTCTTTAGGGTCTTATAGAACAATTTCTGGTTTTCTTGCGCATCCTTTTCTAGCTTTTCTCCAAATTCTTCCCAGGACTTCTGTTTTGCTGCTAGCACCTTGTTCTTTGCTTCTGTTCTGAGTATCACATATTCTCTATATTTCTCTATTTGTCCTGCTGTGTTTTTAGCTCCCAAGTATTGTTTCCATGCCATTTTCTTCTCTCTTATTTTCTCTTTGACTTCTTCTGTCCACCAAGGTGTCCTCTTTCTCTTGTTCCCAAGTCGGACTTCACCACATGCTTCTGCAGCAGCTGTCTTTATGATGTCCTTGAATTTAAGCCACAGGGTTTCCAAGTCATCAGGTTGTT
Organism: Oreohelix idahoensis; assembly: GCA_024509875.1. Lineage (NCBI taxonomy): Eukaryota > Metazoa > Mollusca > Gastropoda > Stylommatophora > Oreohelicidae > Oreohelix > Oreohelix idahoensis. The sequence continues at coordinate 290,987 of JAMPIV010007248.1, read as the reverse complement.
CTTCTGTGTTTCTCACCGCTGTAGCAATAAGCCCCTGATATCTGGTCTTAATTTCTGGATCTTTCAGCTTGTAGGTCTTAATGCTCATTTCTTCCGTTCGTTTACTTGGTTTCTTGCGTGGTGCTGGGCAGTTCCTAGGCTGAGCAACTCTTTCAGTTGTTCTTTTAATTGTAAGCAGGTAGTGATCACTTCCAATCTCTGGCCCCCTCCAGACTCTAGCATCCCGGACATATTTGAATGAGCTCCTCCTAACAATGGCATAGTCGATCACTGACTTCTCATTCTTTGTTGGTTCACACCTAGTATATGCATGTATGCGCTTATGGGGGAACTTTGTGTTGGTAATGATCAGATTCTGCTCACTGCAGAATCTGAGGAGTCGCTTTCCATTGTCATTGAGAGTATCTTCTCCATATCTTCCGATAACTCCACCCCATCTAGCATGGTCATTTCCAACTCTGGCATTGAAATCTCCGAGCATGATAATTTCATCTAGGCAGTCATCCACTGTCCTTTGAAGCAGCTCGAAGAATTCTTCCTTGACCTCTGCTCTCTCATCCTCATTTGGCCCATACACTATGACCAGGTTGACTATGGTTTCTCCTTCTTTTAGTTTTACAACCATAATGCGCTCCGAGACAAAGTTCCATCCCTTGATACTATCTTTCTGGTTTTTGGCCACAATGCAACCCACGCCCCCTTTAGCTCTTTCAGATGTGGGTACACCACTGTATAGCAGAGTGTTGCCATCGAGATCCATGACTCCTTGTCCCTTTTTCTTTGTTTCGGTAATAGCCAGGATTTCTAGTTTTGCTTTCCTCATCTCTTCCATCAGCTCCTCTTCTTTCCCATTTATACTTCTTGTGTTCCATGTTCCATAAGTCGTAGTCCGTAGTCCGTTCCAGTTCGTCGCCTTTAAAATCAGTCCGGTTTTCTCTCTTATATTGCTTGTAATCATAGTTTTAGACAAACAGGTGATTGGCCTGTTGTGCCTTTGCATGGTGGAGGGGCTGCCTCCTTACGGCCTCCATGCAGGCCGCCCTCCTCCTTTTTCATCCGGGCTTGGGACCGGCATAGGCGGGTCACTGCCATCACCGGTGTCAATACCTTGTCGAGGTATGGCGGCTTGCGTACCCTAATTACCCCCAGAGCTATGACAGCGGGAGTTTTACTCCTGGAAGGTTCTACCAAGTAGACAGGTTTGCGCGGGCAGGGATCAGACTAAAGCAGACACCCTGGTCCTCCAGGTTGGGGGTTTTAGCATAGGGCTGACACCCCTGTCTATGTAAAAAAAAATTGAAGTTACGGAAACAACAACGAATAAACAAACTTTGCTGCGGGACGGACATCCGGAGTCTGAGGCTCGTATGACTGTCAGTGGTGAAAGCCGAAAGGAAGCCACTGACATGAGAACGGACGTCCTGACCGCAAACCATGACCTGGCGGAGGACTGTGGAGGCTGAGATGCAAAGAATGAACCAGAGTTGGGGCACTGTACGAAGGATGGCCACCGACCGAGCAAAGTGGCATCAATTTGTTGTTGCCCTACAAGACGCCACTAGGCGTGATGACCACTGATTGCTTTGACGTTCGACGGCTAAGGATCAAAGAAGAAGAAACCACTGGTCAGCTCCAGGTTGCTAATACCTTCACAGAGCTTTTCCTGGACTGCTACTGCTGGTGTTCTTACGAGCTTTGTCTATGCGCATCATTTGTCGAGAGCTCCTGCAGCAGACGTGGAGCAGCCATTTTATCAGTAAAGGTAGCCTCCACGGCAGATACTGCCGTAGGAGGGTGAAGTGTTAGAGACTTCGCCATACTAGGTCCAGCTTTGTTATTGAGGCGCTCAGACCAGCTGCCTTCCTTGTTGCCTTTTGCCTTCCCTAACTCAAGAGCAGAGTCCGGTGCTCGTTTACAGCTGGGTAGACTGCAGTGTGACGATACCAGGTATAACTTCGCTGCGAGCACATTCATCGGCAGTTTCCGTTGTAGTCTTATCGAGCAGACGATATCTTAGTATGTGCGGAATCTGAAGATTTTTACTTGTTCTCTTCTTCACAGCTGGTGACAGGCGCATCATGTTTATGGTGGTCTGGGTGCTCTGTCTCCTTATTGTTAATATACCTGCTCTTGATATAGGTCTATTGGCCACTTCATAGGTTACGCATATGTCACACATTGAGATCGCTAACCACCTTCCTGTTCTAGTCTATCAAGCTCTTCAGTAACTGGACAATGCAGCGATACTGAATCAACTGTGTGACAACTCTTATGATCTTGCAGTGGCGTCACTAGGGTTGGTGTCACCCAGTGCGGTAACTCATGGCGTCACCCCCATGGACCTCCTCCCGTACCAGACCATACAGAATCCTTAGTAATGTTTTTTGTACTAATGTTACTCGTAAATCGTAATTCCCGTATATCACTGAATGTAATGGCAATAGTAGTGACATAAACAACTAGCAAAATTAAAATTACACCTTTAAAGCAGACGAAACCACGCGATTCGAAGCGTCATTGTAATTGGGTAATAAAGACAGCTCTGACCGGAGCGCATGCACATTAGAAGATTCAAAAAGTAAATTAGCAGAGTTTTAGCCATGTAGGTATATTGATACAGTCCATGTAAGCTGGGCTTACGATAATTTTTTTTGTGTGGTTATAACTACTACAGGGATATTTTTATAAAAAAATAATAAATTTCTGCTGAAACATTGCACAAAAATTGTATAGACAGTCATTTTGGTGTCACCCCCTCTGATGGTGTCCCCCGGTGCGGTCCGCACCCCCCTTGTAACGCCACAGTGATCTAGTGACAGGTTGTAGAGTGTTGCTCCTTCGGACCACTTTTAGGTCTTTATTTCTTTGATTTTTAAGTGGTTTTATTACTGACAGTCCATCTGTAAAAAAAAAAAAAACACACACACACACACACACACAATTTGTCTCTCTCTGTGTTTTCCTCAATCGTTAGAAGTTCTGCAGAAGTTGTCGGTGTATCCGCTCTGCTCTGAAGTTGCTGGAAAATACGAAATGCAGCTAGCCCAAAATTTCTTCACTAGTAGCCGTGTTGCGTGCATATTTTGACGCACATTTTACAAAAATCGATATGGCTATTTAATATGGGAAAAATATAGACATTCATTTATTTGTGTATGAAAATGCTGTTTATGGTAAAAGCGAGATAATCCATGTTTGATTCACACTTTTGATTATAGGAGTAATCGTTCTGGATATTGATCCAGCGCAAGGATATTGCGCTTGCGTTTGTACTTATTTTTTAGGGCCAGAAAATATATTAATTTGCTTATTGTGTTTATGGCCTGAATTCATATGTATTACATATTATTAGTACAAGTAGAATCAGTCCTATATTGTATATTTTGGATGGGTAGGAGGGACTAGATTCTTGCTAGCGGAAGTATGAGTTGTCTTGACAAGTCGTGATGAGTTCCGATGTACCGCTTACAAATGGCGGGGTACGTTTATCAAGAGCTGGTCCTTTCGTCAGAAAAAAATGTCTTACGACGTGGTTTTTCTTCTGAAGGAGATGGTGTCTCTACGATAGTTTGTGTTAGAGACTCTCCTTATGTCAGTATATAGATGATTCGGACTCCAGGTAAACCCAGCTCCTATTTTTGATGATCTCTCATCGGTTAGGCCTAGCTTGACTTTTGGTGCTTCGTTATGCTAGTGTCGTGTTTGGTATCGACGAAGATGACAGATTTTCCTGCAGCGGTTATGGCTACGTGAAATTAACCTGATCACCGTAGAGCTGTATGGAAACATTTACGAAATCATTTATATAACCATTATAAATTAACTCTGGCTTATATTCTCCTTCCTATGAATGAGTGAACGACAACTCAGGGAGACAGCCATGTTGGATTTCGGTCATCATATGTTTTGATCACTGCCAAGAGAACAGATTATTTATCTTATTATCGGACAGTGACATCTCAATCTTGCTAGAAACCCCCTTTCGTGGTTTCATAATATATACTACAAACTATGGACGTCAAGTAACTTTGGTTATTTATCGATCCGCCCTTCACTGACGCGTTTAATCAGATAGGGGGATGTGGCCATAATGTATCATGACATTGAACTTTTGATGTACTGCCCATTATTTCTGAATGTGTCATGACTTCAGATCTGCTATGTATACCTACAAATTGATATGTCAACGAACCATGATGTACTCGTATGTCCCAGTGTGTACGTCTGAATAAATTGAGTAAACTAAGATTCCAGCAGTCTGCATTGGTGCCTTGTAGACACAAGTGTGAGTGGTTATATTGGTCAGCACACGAACAGTACACCATTCGCGGTAATCACACTCTACACTTCTACTTCATACATACACCATCCTGCGTCGGCTGAAGTGACCAAGTTTAGGGCCTGCTTCCCCTGGAGCCTTTGCCTTCCCTAACTCAGGACTAGGGTGAGTTACCCATTTACAGCTGGGTAGACTGGAGCATGCCTGATCTCAACAACACACCACTCTTCCTTACAGAGCAGACAGACTGATACTTTACAGTGTGTGTGTGAAAGCAACTTTACAGAGTGGAAAGAACGAAGACTTTACAGTGGCGAGCCAGATTCCTGGGTCCAGCTTACGCAGTTTTGTGTTGAGAATCACAGTTTACAGCTGAAAGAACATTTGTTTGAACACATCAACACCAGTAGGACAGCTATACAGTCGATGTCAGCTTGACCTGTATTACCGATAGGATGCTGTATCTAGGTCAGCGCTTGTTGACAGTTTTTCGCTGTACAGACAGTATTACACAGGACAGTGGTATCAAGTGTAGAAAATATCTGGAGCAATATTGTTGACATTTCTCAACGTACAGAAGAATCACAGTGTTGCTGAACATAAAGTGCATAGTTCATCGTTGGTTCTTCAGATGCTCAACAGAGAAAAATTGACAGTGTAATAGTTTAAAATTAAATCTATTACTGAATAAAGTGGCAAGTTATTAGTATTAAAATAAACTGTGCCTGCTTTACAACACTATACCTGCAACACATTCCATTCATGACATAAATGATATTGTATGCTATATGCTATTTATGCTTACATGTTATTTGTTTATATGTGTAGGGGTTTATATGTTGCGGGCCTGGATGGGTGGTGACTAGAACAGGAAATACCGAGTGATATTGGTCTTGTTCTGGCGTTCGATAGGGAGCAATTTCTTAATTGAAATTTGCATGCAACATAGTTTGCAAATATTTGGTTAGTTGTGACGACTGTTTCATATTTGTATTTGTAACATTTTTTGTGTTCCTTAGTTTTGTTTGATTTGTTTGTATAATTGTAGGTCTCATCTTTTCTTTCATTTCAGTTTTTTACACCCTTATGTTTATACACTGTGGCGTTATTTGTCTTGTTATCTTATGGCAGTTATCATCACGGTTTCTGTGATCATTTTTTTTCATTTCTCCTATTTGATTTAATTTGATCTCTGCAAATGTTTTCAGATTGTCTTTTCTTGTTTGTCATTTGTAATGTCTTTAGTTGACATATGACGTATAGTGGTATACACTGATAGTATAGTACAGATCAGTACTTTCTGACTGTTATTGTTATAAAACAAAATGTACAAGACCTTTGTAAGGCTTGTCTCCCAAAGTGATTGGTAAAGGGAAATATTTTTTCTACAGGTACTAAAGTGATCTTTGATTACATTGAGGTATACAAGACCTTTATAAGGCTTGTCTCCCAAAGTGATTGGTAAAGGGAAATATTTTTTTCCACAGGTACTCAAGTGATCTTTGATTACATTGAGGTATACAAGACCTTTGTAAGGCTTGTCCCCACAGTATTTGAGATACAATTATTGTTGTCCACAGGTACTCAAGTTATCATTGGTTATTATAAACCATACAAGTTTGGACTAAGACTAAGTCTAAGGTATAGACTTGTCTCCCATTAACTTGAAAGAGGGTAATTTATTTACTTTTTCAGGTTTCTGATTTAAGAAGACAATATGTCTACATTAGATTATTTTATTGCTCAAGGAAAATCTCTTGATAAGACTGGAAAAGACTTAGAACAATGGGCTGTTGCTCAATATGACAAAGCATTAGCTGCAGAAGAGAAAAAAACTGCTGCTGCAGTTGAAGAAAAAAAAGCTGCGGCTGAGGAGAGAAAACTTCAAATAGAAGAAAAAAAAGCTGCTGCAGAAGAAAGGAAAGCAATAGCTGAAGAAAAAAGATTAGAAAAAGAAGCTGATACTGCTGCTGAACTTAAGAAATTGCAGATGCAAGTGGAGGAAAGGAGATTTGATCCAGAACAGAAGAAATTAGAAGCTGCTGCAGAACAGAAGAAATTAGAAGCTGCTGCAGAACAGAAAAAATTAGAAGCTGCTGCAGAACAGAAAAAATTAGAAGCTGCTGCAGAACAGAAAAAACTAGAAGTTGCTGCTGCTGCAGAACAGAAGAAATTAGAAGCTGCTGCAGAACAGAGAAGATTAGATAGAGAAGCTGAAGAGAGAAAAGCAATAAGAGAACATGAGTTTGAATTAGAGAAATTAAAATTGACATGTATGAGTAATGTTAATCAGGCATCTGGTGGTAATGGTAAACCCTTCGTGTACAAGGTCAAGGTACCAGCGTTTAACCCTACCAGTGATGACATAACATTTTGGCTTTCTAGATTTGAACGGGCTTGTCGATCTCATAATGTTGACAAATCACAGTATGTGAATCAGTTGTCTGAAAATCTACAAGGGGAGTCTCTGAGTAAGTTATATTTTGTTGAAGAGGCCGACAAAGATAATTATGATGCTGTTAGGGCAGCTTTGATAAAGAGATATCAGCTGTCTGAAGAAGGTTATCGTCTTTTGTTTAAAACAATGAGACCTGAGGTAGGTGTAGAATTCTCAGAATTCATCTCAAAAGCACGAATTACACTTTCACGATGGATTGAATTATCCAAAACAGAGAAAACATTTGATGGTCTTACGGATTTATTACTAAGAGACAAGGTCATGTCTTCTGTAAATAAATCATTCCTAGAGTTCTTACATGAGCGTAAACCTAGTACAATAAAGCAAATGGAAGAATATTGTGACCAGTATGCCACGGCACACCCTGACATGATTCTTAGTAACTCTAACATTAAAGAGAGTATGCCAGTTGCTTCGGCAACAGAATATAATCAGAATTACTCACACAAATTCCAAGGAGCTAAAAATAAATTTGATAAAAAGGTTAATTGGAATAAGTATCAAAACCAAGATAACCACTCAAATCAGAGTTCTTCTTCGAAGAACTGGAATCGGGCTGATAGTCCTCGACACGCGAGGGGTGCCCATAATGTTAGAAATTCTCGGAAAGGGAGTAGCTATAGGAACTACCCAAGTGCTTCATGGAGACAAAAGAAACAATATTACAGGGATACTCAATTTAATGAGCATGATGATTATGATCATGAATATTATGATTCAAACCCAAATAGGGGTTATAACAGAGGCAATAATAATTATAGAGACAATTATAACCGAGGTAGATCACAACACAAAAGACATGGTAAATCTTATTACCAGGCTAACTCTGCACAACAGAAGTTCCACGACACCGATAATCAGAATAATGATAAAAAAGACTCCAATAGTGTAGCGAATTCCGCTTTTGATTTTGCTAGAGCATCTGAGTGTTCGCAATGCAAAACATTATTCGATCCAACCACAGTGTCTACTTTAAGCTGCGGTCACCCACTTCCCGCTCTCCATGCGTCAATTGCGCATAATGGAAGGGGTGCTCTTGTCTTTAATAGGGGCCTAATAGATGGTACTCCGGTATCAATTCTTTTCGACTCGGGTGCACTACAATTGGAGTGAGGCAATCACTCGTAAATCCTTCTCGAGCTACAGGCAATATAGTCAAATGTGTAACATTTGGTGGCACATTGGAGAAGTACTCCACTGCCATTATCAATATTGCTACGCCTTTCTTTACAGGAGAGGTGCAAGCATGTCTCTTGCCGAATCCGATCGCTGATCTTATCATCGGTCGCATTCATGGAGTGAAAGAATGCACTCCACGGCAAATTTCTAATTGGGAAAATGTTAATATGCAATCTGCTAATGCAGTAATCACTAGGGCTCAAGCTCTCAATATGCCACAATCTTCACATTCTGAAGATAATGATGCGCAGATCCAAGATGATCCCTTGGAGATTTCCCACGATTCCTTTATCAAACAGCAGGAAGATGATCCTACTCTAAAGAAATTCTTTACTCTGGCAACAAAAGGTGATCCGAATAAGGATACTAATCGTAAATCTTGGATTACGTTGAAGAATGGCGTACTTGTACGTATGGTACAAGACTCCGCTAAGTCCATTCATTCTCAAATCCTTGTGCCTAAAAATATGAGAGTTAAAATTTTACAGCACGCTCATGATTCGCAGTGTGCTGGACATATGGGTTTTTCCCGTACTAAAGCTAGAGTTCTTCAATCTTTCTTTTGGCCTGCGGTGAATAAGGACATACGAATCTATTGTCGATCTTGTAAAGTATGTCAAGAGATTAAATCCAGAGGTCCACGCCATGATGCACCTATTCAGGCTGCAGACATTCCCATTCGGCCATTTCAAAAAATGGCAATAGACATCATTGGTCCATTTAAGATAAAGTCTGCTAGAGGACACCAATTTATTTTGACGTGTGTTGATATGTGCACACGTTGGCCGGAGGCTGTTCCTCTAAAGAGCATAACTACTGCTGATGTCGCAGATGCTCTTTGGTTAATATTTTCTCGTCTGGGATTTCCAGCAGAAATATTATCCGACCATGGTACCCAACTCATATCGGATACCATGTCTCAAGTAATGTCGACTCTGAAGATAGAGAGATCGCTGAGTAGTATTTATCATCCTATGTCCAATGGGATGGTGGAACGTTTGAATAGAACTCTGAAAAACCTACTAGGTAAGATAACAGAAGATCATCCTCAGGATTGGGATAGGGTTTTACCCGCGGCTCTCTTTGCATATAGAGAGGTCGCCAACGAACATACAGGATTTTCTCCCTTTGAACTTGTCTTTGGCGCGAAACCGCGAGGTCCTATGTCCTTACTGCATGATCTTATAACTGCTGATAATATTGTCGATGACACAAAATCCTCTTATGAATATGTCATCGCACTTAGACACAAGATTATTGAAGCATGCAAATTGGCAACTGCTTCTTCTGAATTTGCGAAACAGAAGGCAAGGGAATTTGCCAATAAAAAGAGATGTTTGCGTCAACTTTGTCCAGGTGACAAAGCATTTGTCTTGCTACCTTGTAGGGAAAATAGACTTCTCATTTCTTGGAAAGGTCCGTACGATATAATATCAAAGGTTTCCGATGTTGACTATATCGTCGATATTGACGGGAAGCGTAAAACCTTCCACATCAACATGCTCACGGAATTCCATGAACGTCCTGATTATTTACAACCTGTTTTCCAGGCAACGGACGATTTTCCAGTCCAACATGGACAGTACTCATCTCTGTCAGTAATACAGGATGAGGAAACGAGTTTCTCGGATGTAAATTTACCTTTTCCAATGATTCCTCTTCACTCTAATGAATCATGGAAAGATGTTGCAATTTCTCCAGAATTATCTCCAGGAGAGCAGAAACAAGTTTCTGCTATGTTAGAACAATTTCAGGATGTCCTTACTGACATTCCTGGTCAAACTGATGTCATTCAACATGACATTATTCTTACTGACCATAGTCCTATAAGAGTCAGACCGTATCCTATCCCGATACATTTTCAAGCACAGGTAGAGAAAGAGTTAGATGAGATGATAGAGTTAAAAATTATTGAACCATCCACATCAGCATATTCTTCGCCGATGGTTATAGTACGGAAAAAAGACAATAACATACGTCTTTGCGTGGATTATCGCAAATTGAATCAAGTGACTAAATTCGATGCTGAACCTATGCCTTTACTAGAAGAGCTACTTACGAGACTATCGAATTCTCACTTCTTTACTAAACTCGATTTGTCTAAGGGATATTGGCAAGTTCCACTATCCGAACACGCCAAACCGTTTACTGCTTTTTCGACGCCTAGGGGTCTATTCCAATGGAATTTCATGCCTTTCGGTCTTATGAACGCCCCTGCTACATTTGTACGCATGATGCGTCGAATCCTATCTCATCGCTCAGATGTCATTGCGTATCTTGATGACATCTGTCTTTTCAGTGATACTTGGAACGATCACTATAATGGTATAAATGAACTATTGTCTATCTTACGCGAGCATAACCTGACAGCGAAACCATCGAAAGCATGTATTGGTTTTAGCGAAATATCTTTCTTAGGACACCGTGTTGGTCATGGGTTCCTAAAAACAGAAGACCATAATACAAGTAAGATACTTAACATTTCTATTCCTAAGACTAAAAAGCAAGTACGAAGTCTCTTAGGTCTAATACAATTTTATGGACGATTCATCCCGAATCTGTCCTCCATTATGTCACCTCTTTCTTCCTTGCTAAAGAAAGGGTCTCCTAATGTAGTCCATTGGACTCAAGAATGTCAATCCTCTTTGGATAAGGTTAAAACTATGTTTTCTACTTCACCTATCCTAGTATTGCCTTCTAAGGATAAGACATTTATTCTTCGTAGTGACGCTTCATCCACCGGGATTGGAGCTGCACTAATGCAAGAGTACTCTGGAACTCTGCATCCTGTGATGTATATTTCTCGGAAATTAAATGCCGCAGAGAAGAATTACTCGGTCCTAGACCGTGAATTATTGGCTATGGTTTGGTCAATCCTTAAACTGCAAAGATTTCTTCTGGGCGCGCATTTCATTGTGGAAACTGACCAGAAAGCTCTTACGGCTATTCAGAGTAAAAATCTGAAGAGCGCGAGATCAACGCGATACGCGATTGCTCTACAGCCATTTCATTTTTCGGTGCGAGCTATCCGTGGGTCAGAAAATGTGATGGCAGATATTTTGTCTAGATGCCCACATGATTCATAACTGTTATACAACTTTGATACAGTTGTTTCTATGTTGAAATGTGTACACATATGTAATATATCATATATTGATTGTAACACTACTTAGCGGTTCATTGATATGTATTCACCGCTGATCTTTCAATGTTTTTCGTCTTTGATGATCATGATGTTAAGATATCTTAGATGGAATTTATGTATAAACTAATGTGGAAATTGTGTCATTGCTAATATTGTAGTATGCGTTGGTGACACCTCTCTGGAAATATTTATACTTAGAGAAGTACTTTCTCTAAGGTCATAAAACTTATGCTTATCATCTGCGCATTGTTATTGCTGCGTTGTGAGCCTATTGTATGTTGCTCCTAGATGTATTTCAAAAAAAAAAATGTACCATTTTTTTTTTCCCGAGGGGTGTGGTAATCTGTTGCGTGCATATTTTGACGCACATTTTACAAAAATCGATATGGCTATTTAATATGGGAAAAATATAGACATTCATTTATTTGTGTATGAAAATGCTGTTTATGGTAAAAGCGAGATAATCCATGTTTGATTCACACTTTTGATTATAGGAGTAATCGTTCTGGATATTGATCCAGCGCAAGGATATTGCGCTTGCGTTTGTACTTATTTTTTAGGGCCAGAAAATATATTAATTTGCTTATTGTGTTTATGGCCTGAATTCATATGTATTACATATTATTAGTACAAGTAGAATCAGTCCTATATTGTATATTTTGGATGGGTAGGAGGGACTAGATTCTTGCTAGCGGAAGTATGAGTTGTCTTGACAAGTCGTGATGAGTTCCGATGTACCGCTTACAAATGGCGGGGTACGTTTTTCAAGAGCTGGTCCTTTCGTCAGAAAAAAATGTCTTACAACGTGGTTTTTCTTCTGAAGGAGATGGTGTCTCTACGATAGTTTGTGTTAGAGACTCTCCTTATGTCAGTATATAGATGATTCGGACTCCAGGTAAACCCAGCTCCTATTTTTGATGATCTCTCGTCGGTTAGGCCTAGCTTGACTTTTGGTGCTTCGTTATGCTAGTGTCGTGTTTGGTATCGACGAAGATGACAGATTTTCCTGCAGCGGTTATGGCTACGTGAAATTAACCTGATCACCGTAGAGCTGTATGGAAACATTTACGAAATCATTTATATAACCATTATAAATTAACTCTGGCTTATATTCTCCTTCCTATGAATGAGTGAACGACAACTCAGGGAGACAGCCATGTTGGATTTCGGTCATCATATGTTTTTGATCACTGCCAAGAGAACAGATTATTTATCTTATTATCGGACAGTGACAGGGAGATCTCAATCTTGCTAGAAACCCCCTTTCGTGGTTTCATAATATATACTACAAACTATGGACGTCAAGTAACTTTGGTTATTTATCGATCCGCCCTTCACTGACGCGTTTAGTCAGATAGGGGGATGTGGCCATAATGTATCATGACATTGAACTTTTGATGTACTGCCCATTATTTCTGAATGTGTCATGACTTCAGATCTGCTATGTATACCTACAAATTGATATGTCAACGAACCATGATGTACTCGTATGTCCCAGTGTGTACGTCTGAATAAATTGAGTAAACTAAGATTCCAGCAGTCTGCATTGGTGCCTTGTAGACACAAGTGTGAGTGGTTATATTGGTCAGCACACGAACAGTACACCATTCGCGGTAATCACACTCTACACTTCTACTTCATACATACACCATCCTGCGTCGGCTGAAGTGACCAAGTTTAGGGCCTGCTTCCCCTGGAGCCTTTGCCTTCCCTAACTCAGGACTAGGGTGAGTTACCCATTTACAGCTGGGTAGACTGGAGCATGCCTGATCTCAACAACACACCACTCTTCCTTACAGAGCAGACAGACTGATACTTTACAGTGTGTGTGTGAAAGCAACTTTACAGAGTGGAAAGAATGAAGACTTTACAAGCCGCTCTTCAGTTCAGTCTTAACTGACTATATGGGAATGCGCCCCTGAGGTCATAGCCATATGGTGTTCGGTTTGGGCGTCTTCTTTTCTCTTCTGCTTGTTGTGACAGCTCGCCTTATATAATTATGTAATTTATTCACTGTTAATTAGTAAACATGGTAAGTTCGGGAGTGAACAATCTCCGGAAGTAAAGTATAAAAATCTATGCCAGACGTGAATGCTCAGGATCGTAGAACTAGTTTTCCAAACTTTAAGGAGCAGAAGAACAGGCAGGTTGCTTTGACACGATCACCTTTGTGTTCATAATGTGCAGCTGCATAGACATAACTCAAATATATGCAGTTAAGCAATTTTATGTAGAACATCTTTGGATTGTCCTCTGTCAGCTAGTTAGCTGTCACTATAAGAATAGTAACTAATGTGGATTATTGCGAACCTTCGGGAGATTCACTAGATAAATCTTGAATTGGAATTCTTATTTTTGTAGAGATAATGATGATATTTTATAAACAAGATGATGATAATTTAGAGATCACTCTTCGGAGGTAATTAAAATGAACTTTAAGGATTATTATTCAAAGATGCATCGGCAGAAGCCATTTAGATATGCATTATGATAAGCGTAGTGAAGCATAGTTTTGAGATTGAAATTACCGGATATAACTCGTTTAATGTGTATTGTCAAACATATTAACACAGCTAATAAATAAATATAACACACATTAAGGTATGTTTCGGGCGCTCGTGAGAAATAAAGAAAGTTGTTTCTTAGAATATCCAGCAGCTATTCTGCTCATACTAACACCATATTCCCAATATGCCTCAATGGGCGTGTAACGGGTTCCTTTACCTTTACCTATTCTGCTCATACGGACCCCTGAAGGAAATCGAAAGAGAGGCCGACCAAAAACAACTTGGCGGAGAACTGTGGTGGACGAAATGCAAATAATGAACCAGAGCTGGGGCACTGTAAGAAGGCTGGCCGCCGATCGAACAAAGTGGAAGCAGTTTGTTGCTGCCCTACGAGGCGTGATGGCCACTGACTGCTTTGACAGTCGGCTGCTAAGGATCGAAGAAGAAAGATTCTGCTCATATGCAACACAGACCTGGGACATATGAAAAATGAGCGTGGTAGTGGAGGGTCCATTAGAAGTCCAGTAGTGTTTAATATGATATATTCAACATTCTCTTATCTGTGCCTTTCTCCTCGTAAAGCACGGCCATACCTTGCTTGAAGCTTATTGGTCTTAATCTGCGCTTTCCACGTTAATCGGCGAATACCATTAATAACTTGCAGTATTCTAGATTTTCTACCAGGCGTGTATTTTTGTGATTTAACACAAATCTGGAGCAGTGGGGTTTGCTCGAAGGAAGAACATACTACATGTTGTTTTGGTTCCTATGTCTTGGACTAATCGTGTTCTGTGCCACCTCTATACTGATGACAATGCTTGCTCTAGTGATGTATTCTTCAGCGGTCAACAAAGCTAGGTCATCAGCGAACACGGCATGATGGGATACGTTTGGAATATTTTCCACTGTCGTTTGTGCATGTAAGGAACAGAGTGGGAGACCCTCCTATGGGATACCACTGTTTCATTGTCCACTATTTGTTTCTGGCCTGTCTTTATACGAGTAATTGTACTCTGGCTGTTCTTGTATCAAAGGACCTGATCCATTTGTACATTTTCCCATCAATCGCTCGTTCAATACTTTATCGAATGCATTTTTCCAGATACACACATACCATAAATGTGTTTCTTCTCTTGGATGGCATCTTCGATATTCTGAGGTAGACACGTACTTTGATAGTCATGGGATCTGTACTGTTCGAACACTGCTTGCATGGGAGTATTAAAACCAAGACAAGTCTACCTCGCGAACAGGCCTGGAGACTTATCAAGTGCACACGCAGGACCACGTGACAGACCGAGAATCCATGTCACCAGAAAAAAAAACGATGCTACACAGCATCATCAGCTCGAAATAAAACACAAGTTCCGCACACGCCACATAAAAAGAGACATCTCGTGTATAGTAGGTTACAAATAAGAACTACCGATTAATGTACCTGTGGCACAGGTAGAGTAATACGCAGTCTCCGCTGAACACCGAAGAAAAGGTAAACAAGCAGAAAAGGGGGACCAGAATCCTGTGAATCATAAACACACAAAAATTATTAAACTGGTGACACTCGTAAAAATGACAGAAGAAGACTGGGAGGCTACTGAAAATTAATAATAGACATTACGGAGATTCCATTTAGGTCCATCCATTTAAAGCATTCGGCCTGCAGCCGGGAACTGAGTAATTATAGAGAACTACTGGCTATACACCCCACGCCCACCCTTTAAAAAAAAAAAAAAAAAAAAGTAAAAGGTCCTACCACTAGTCTATTATTTCTCACGCTATAACACGCGCCACTAGAATACACAACCTGTGCGTGGCAGAAATTTATTTTACAGACATGATTACCTCCAAATATTCTTATTTACAAGCAGAGGCCAAACAATGTAGATACACAGACGACGGCCGAGAAGCAGAAGTCACACAATATAGACACACAGATGAAGGCCGTTGGTGCTCGTGACTAGTCATTTAAAAATACACTCCATCTAAATTGTAACATAAGACATCCGTTACTGAAAATCATCCAATTTTAATACATTCGTTACTGAAATCATCCAATTTTAACACATTCCTTACTGAAATCATCCAATTTTAACAAATTCCTTACTGAAATCATCCAATTTTAACGCATTCCTTACTGAAATCATCCAATTTTGATACATTCCTTACTGAAATCATCCTACGTAAACACATTCGCTACTGAAAATCATCCAATGCTAACCCATTCGTTACTGAAAATCATACAATGCTAACATATTCGTTACTGAAAAACACCTAATTGTAACTGTCTTTTTTTTTCTTGTTGAGGTGATCACTGGCCCAAGACAGTTTACATGTTGTTAGATGTGTAGTGCGAGCGTATGATGAGTTGAGTGTGGGTGCGAATGAAGACGCGAATGTGTTTAGGCTCGTATAGATGTAGATCCTGCAACCCATACTCTCACATGCAGTAATCAAGGATGCTTTGACACTGCAGGCATGTTTCAAGACATTTATTGACGGGAACACACATAATATCAACAGGAACAGTCAGTGTAACAAGGTCATGCTGACCTGACATCGATAGGTATACATTTGGCATTCAAAAAGGTAAACATCAGAATAGACGTGCATGGTCAATAGCAAAGTTCTTCAATAATGACAGTTCGTAGCGTCGCCCTTGGCGTCTCTGACTAAACGCGTCAGATGCCTTAGTTACCTTGACACACAGGTGCAACTTGGCACTCCCGCCAATTGCACATATCAGGCTGTAGTATAATAGCCGGAAGCACAGGCCTCGTTCTGACGTCGGCCGTGTACTTCTGTTAAATAGGTTATCATCAACCCTGCAGTAATACTTATTGTAGATAGAAGTTCCGCCAATCTGCGGCTCCCACAATATATCTTCGTCACTGGATTTCTGGACAATATAAGACTAACAGTCTTGGATGGCTACCTCGAGCACAAATATATAAGTTCTGAAATGGCGGATCCGTGAACTGCTGTTCACCCTAGGTAATCCTTCACATGTTCTGCCACCGAAAAGCGTAATAATGCATAAAGGTCGGTATTACCTGGTAAATGAATCCTCAGAACTACACAAGGAATTCTGTCGTCATCCCGACGCACAGAGATTCACTGGGGAAAACTGCCATAGCAGTTACTTCGAAGATTCTCCCCGAAAAACAATGGACTCTTGGTCCCTTCAGAAAAACAGGACCTCCCGGCTTCCCGGAAGTATATCTCACTCCCGCTTAAAAAACCTTCCCATAGGCCCACGCCGAACTGTCAACCTCTGACCCTAAAGGTCAAACACAATGAATGAATAAACAAGGGAAGACAACCCCTAATCAACCTGACATCGCAGGTAAAGACACAATTATACTTATGATACAAACATAAGCAAATAACTTGACAGATGACTCCGTCGAAAATGACAGCAACATTACTACCCCCCCCCTGTTAAAAAAAAATGCAATTTTTTTTTTTTAATATGTTCATGAGCAAGATAGCACCAGTATCACTTCTGTGCTCATGCAAACAATGAACCTAATATCAGGTACAATAGAAGAGGGTACAAATCATCTCCCAACATAGGAGAAAATATTTCCTTTAAGCCAAACAAACTAAGGGATACCATTCAAGAAACCTAAGTTGCTGGCAATACCAATCATATATCAAACATTACTAAATAATATAATCATAGCAATATACAAATGTCAATGCTATTTTAGCAACATATCACTGATGGATGGACAAAATGAAATTTGTTAAATTATCTAAACATCATCCAAATACATTTGTATTACCACATATTATGATATTAAGGACAGACCTAAGTCTGAAAATATATCAGGAAAAACTAGGACACAAGATTTAACTGGAATCATGTGGGCATCTAGACAATATGTCCGCCATCACATTATCCGAACCACGGATAGCTCGCACCGTGAAATGGAAAGGCTGAAGAGCAATAGCATAACGAGTAGATCTCGAGCTCTTCAAATCCTTACTTTGCATAGCCGTAAGAGCTTTTTGGTCGGTTTCCATAAAGAAATGCGCGCCCAGAAGGAACCTTTGTAGCTTAAGAATGGACCAAACCATAGCCAACAATTCACGGTCCAAAACCGAGTAATTCCTTTCTGCCGCATTCAGCTTCCTAGAAATATACATTACAGGATGCAGAGTTCCTGAATATTCCTGCATTAGTGCCGCTCCAATGCCAGTGGAAGAGGCATCACTACGAAGGACAAAAGTCTTATCAATCGTCGGTAGTCTTAAGATAGGATGAGATGAGAACAAATTCTTAACCTGATCCAATGAAGATTGGCATTCTTGGGACCAACGCACCATATTAGGAGAACCTTTTTTCAATAACGTTGAAAGTGGTGCCATAATGGAGGACAGATTCTCAATGAATCTTCCATAGAATTGTATCAATCCCAAGAGACTACGCACTTGCTTTTTTGTCTTCGGAACCGAGATATTTAATATCTTTGAAATGTTTTGGTCCTCTGTCTTCAACAGACCATGACCAACTCGATGACCTAGGAAGGAAATTTCACTAAACCCAACAAAAGCTTTAGAGGGTTTAGCAGTCAAACTATGCTCACGTAGAGTAGATAGCAATTCCTTCAGACCCACATAGTGTTCTTCCCAAGTATCGCTGAAAAGATAGATGTCGTCTAAATATGCAATGACATCTGCACGATCTGATAGAATTCGTCGCATCATGCGCACGAAAGTCGCTGGGGCGTTCATAAGCCCGAAAGGCATAAAATTACATTGAAACAGACCCCTAGGTGTCGAAAAAGCAGTGAGAGGTTTGGCGTGTTCCGTCAATGGGACTTGCCAATAACCTTTCGACAAGTCTAGTTTAGTAAAGAATTTAGCTTTAGAAAGTCTAATAAGTAGATCATCTAATAACGGCATAGGTTCAGCATCGAACTTCGTAACTTGATTTAATTTGCGATAATCAACGCAAAGACGTATGTTATTGTCTTTCTTTCGAACAATAACTATCGACGAAGAATAAGCTGAAGTGGATGGTTCAATTATTTGTAGTTGAATCATTTCATCCAATTCTTTCTCGACTTGTGCTTGAAAATGAATAGGTATTGGGTATGGTCTTACTCTGATCGGATTACGATCAGTAAGTATGATGTCATGTTCTATGACATCTGTGTGTCCAGGAATGTCGGTAAGGACATCCTGATATGATTGTAACGTAGAGGATACTTGACGTTGTTCCTCAAAAGACAAGTTAGAAGAGACTGTAACGTCTCTCCACGATTCCGTTGAAATAAGTGGAATCGTAGGAAGAGGTAAGTTCACGTCAGAAAAAATAGTTTCCTCATCCTGTATAACGGACAGGGATGAGATGTGACCATGTTGAACTGGAGAGTCGTCCGTCGCCTGGAAGATAGGCTGTAAATAGTCTGGACGTTCAATAAACTCTGTTAACATATTTATATGGAAGGTTTTATGCCTTCCATCCACATCGACAATATAGTCGACATCAGAAATTTTCGAGACTATAGTGTATGGACCCTTCCAAGAAATGAGAAGTCTATTCTCTCTTGAGGGCAGTAAGACATATGCTTTGTCTCCAGGACAAAGTTGACGTAGGCGTCCTTTCTTATTAGCAAATCGCCTAGCTTTTTCTTTCGCAAATTCGGAAGATGAAGTTGCTAACCTGCACGATTCGATAATCTTTTCTCTAAGAGCTATAACATATTCATATGACGATTGTGTATCATCGTCAATATTATCGGAAGTTATCAAATCGTGTAACAAGGACATTGGCCCGCGCGGTTGCGCGCCAAAGACAAGTTCGAAAGGAGAAAACCCTGTATGCTCGTTGGGAACCTCTCTATAGGCAAAGAGGACTGCAGGTAAAACCCTGTCCCAATCTTCAGGATGATCTTCCGTTATCTTGCCAAGTAAGTTCTTTAGTGTCCTGTTAAGACGTTCTACCAATCCATTGGACATTGGATGATAAATACTACTGAGAGACCTTTTAATGTCTAGCGTAGCCATTACCTGAGACATAACGTCCGAAATTAACTGAGTGCCGTGATCCGACAGTATTTCTCCGGGGAATCCCAGACGAGAAAATACGAGCCAAAGAGCATCAGCGATATCGACAGTTGATATGCTCTTCAGAGGAATAGCCTCTGGCCAACGCGTGCACATGTCCACGCAAGTGAGGATAAATTGGTGTCCTCTGGCTGACTTAATTTTGAACGGACCAATGATGTCTATAGCCATTTTCTGAAACGGCCGAATCGGAATATCTGCAGCCTGAATAGGAGCAGCATGTCTCGGACCCCTAGACTTGACCTCTTGACAAATTTTGCAAGATCGGCAATAAATTCGGATGTCTTTATTCACGAATGGCCAAAAGAATGACGCAAGGACTCTAGTTTTAGTTCTGGAAAAACCCATGTGTCCCGCACACTGAGAATCGTGTGCATGCCGAAGAATTAAGGCTCTCATACACTTAGGCACAAGAATTTTGCGAGTGCATAGACTTGTCCGAGTGTTGTACCATTCGTACCAATATACCATTCTTCATAGTGATATACGATTTGTGATTCGTATTTTGATTGGGATCCCCTTTCTTTGCAAGAAGGAAGTATTTCTTCAAAGAAGGATCCTCTTCTTGACGTTTAACAAACGAGTCATGGGAAATCACCAAGTGCTCGTCTTGGCTATCAACTTCATTACTATTATAAGATGAAGTTGGGGGATTAAGAGCTTGAGCTCTTGTCACCACTGCATTGACCGTTTGAATGTTTTTTTCTTCCCAACTAGAAATTTGTTGCGGGGTGCATTCCTTAACCCCATGAATACGACCGATTATAAGATCCGCAATAGGATTAGGAAGAAGACATGCATGGACATCTCCTGTGAAGAAAGGAGTGTCAATCCTAATAATAGCAGTAGGATAGCTTTCCATAGTACCACCAAATGTAACACATTTGATTGTTTTTCCCGTGGCACAGCAAGGATCTATCAGAGACTCCTTAACCCCGACGGTAGTACATCCCGAATCGAAAAGTACTGAGACTAGCCTATCATTTATTAGACCTTTATGTAAGATGAGAGATCCTCTCCCATCATGCGCAACTGTAGCAGGTAGAGCAGGAAGAGGGTGACCACAACTTAGCGTAGATACAGTTGATGAGTCAAACAATGTTAAGCATTGGGGGCATTCAGTTGCTCTCCCAAAATCGAAAGCACAACCAGTGATAGCCCTAGAGTTACCACTATCATTTACTGTATTACAGACTCCATCAAACTCTTGTTGCGCAGAGTTTGCCTGTTGGTAAGGTCTTTTTTTGTTAAACCTAGGTCTACCTCGATTATCATTTCCCCTGTAATTATTTCGACTATCATTTCCCCTGTAATTGTTATCATATTGCCTATTGTAATCATCATTCCGGTTTGAATCCCGGTTTCTAAATTCACCATCGTCATAATCTTGACGTCGAGAATGATTACCTCGAAAATTTGAATAGTTATTATTTGGATAGCCTTTACGAAAGTGTCTCAAATTATTACCACTAAAATTACGAGAACTACCATCTTGTCTCCACTGCATAGACGAAGAACCATCATGTGTTGGATTACTCCGCTTCTGAGTGTAATTTTGATTACTTCCCCTATTCCAATTTTGTTGAGCACCCTGAAATTTTTTTCTGAAATTAGGGCCATATGGTGTTGCCGAAGCAGCTGGCAACCCTTCTTTCACTTTAGAATTGCTAACTGTAGCATGGGGATGTGCTGTGGCATACTGACAACAGTATTCCTCCATTTCTTTTAAGTTTTTAGGCTTACGCTCATGAAGGAATGCAAGAAAAGAATCATTAACAGATGACAAAACCTTATCTCGCAATAATAAGTCCATTAGACCTTCATATGTTTTCTCAATCTGAGACAACTCAACCCATCGTGTAAATGTACGACGTATCTTTGTAACAAAATCAGAGAAATCTACTCCATTTTCTGGCAACATTGTCCTAAAACGAAGACGATAGTCTTCTTGTTTTAATTGGTATTTCTTTAGTAATGCTGCCCTGACAACATCATAATTAGTCCTCTCATGTTCGTCTATTGTCATAAGAGTAGTCACTGTGTCACCTGTAAAAAATGGCATCAGTTGTTCAACATATTTTTCCTTTTTTATGTTATGCGTATCGCACAAAAATTGGAATCTATCTAGATAATCTGCTACGTCATCCTTTAAAGGATTGAAATGAGGCAATTTAATCCTACTAACAAACTCCTTTGTCGTACTCGAAGTTGTTTGCTGAGCACCCGTACTCGCCAATTTCAATTTCTCTAACTCCAAAATTGCGAGTTTTTCATCAAGTTCCATCTTCTGTTTTCTTTCCTCATGTTCCATTTTTCTAATTTCAGCCTCAGCAGCAGCTTGAAGTTTTTTTTCCTCTGCAGCAGCTTGAAGTTTTTTTTCCTCTGCAGCAGCTTGAAGTTTTTTTTCCTCTGCAGCAGCTTGAAGTTTTTTGTCTTCCATTTCCATCTGGAATTTTCTTTCATCAGCTGCAGCTTGAGCTTTCCTCTCCTCAGCAGCAGCTTGAGCTTTTCTCTCCTCAGCCTCTCTTTGATACCTTCTTTCTTCAAGTTCTAATCTTCTATTCTCAGCTTCTAGCTTCTTTAGTTCAGCTTCTGCTTTCAATTTAATTTCCTCTTTTTGTTTCTTTTCTTCTGACTTTAATGCAATGGCGAATTGAGCAGATGAATATTCTTCCAATTCTTTACCAGACTTACCAAGGGTCAACCCTTGCTGGATGAAGAAATCCAATGTAGACATTCTGTCTAATGAGATCAGAAACCTGAAAAAAAATTAAATAAATTACCTTATCCCACTTCAATGGGAGACAAGTCTGAAATGCTAGACTTGTATACTCACTTCACTTTATTTTACTGTCTCAATCTTTGTAGATAACAAGTCTTTTATCAAAGAACTTGTATAAATATCTTATATAATATTATTTAACAAACTCTATATGAAGAGTCTACCTTATCAATAATATCAAAACATGACCAAGTATGTGTATGTAGACTGTGCATGACAGTAATGTAGTACAACCAAAAAAAAATACAAAGACAAAAATACAAAACAATACAAATGGCAACACTGTTTTAACCAAAAATGTGTAGAGAAATACACAAGAAAGGAGAGACCTACAGAATACAAACAAAACAAATCGACAATCAAAACTGAAAAACAGACAAAATATTACAAAAACAACGTTAAGTACAATTATAATAATAATAATAAATTCTTTAAGCGCCAAACACGGCGCATAAGGCAGAAACCAGTGCTCTCCAGTACAATTACATCACAGCTAACATCAATAGCAACCAATTGTCACTAGCAAATTTCCAAATTAAGAAAATTTGCACCTACAGACCGCTTACAGTAAGCCTCGATCAAGTGGCATATTTACCGTAAGACCCACCAACCGAAAAACCCGCAGAAAAATACACAAAACAGTAGAAGTGACATAAACATATAGCAATCAATTTCAATGTGTTGCAGAACAAGTTCAGTCACAGCTGAAACTAAAATAAATTTCTTGCTCCTTGCGAACACAGAAACGAAATGTCAAACGCGCACTGAACGTCAAATCCACTGTAACATAAAGTGGTATTCACGAACCAAAGTTACTATGACCTTCTCAAATTAGGGCTTGCACATTGAATGTTTACAATTTCACGTACTGTTTACAGACACTTGACCTCCAACAATGTAGCTTGAATACTCTGACCTAGAAAAGTCTGTTGTTGAATGAAACGTGTAACAACCCGCAGTACTGTTTACAATAGGAACCCGCCTTCTATGCAGTTATGGTCCACGTAGCAAATGCCTAGTAGTTCACTTCAGTACTTGTCTTGTTATGCTTTATGTAGCATTATAATATAAATGCTCGTACTGTTTATTTGTGTCAACCGTTGATGACCTATATCTGTCCTGTTGTAGCCAAAACTTGCAAGTGTAGAATTAGCGCTGTTACGGCTGTCCCGTGTGTAGCTTAGACCCACAGATCAGAAGTGTAATGTGTACTTGTCCTTCTTGTAACTTTCTCGACAAAACTGGAGACATCATACATGTAACAGCCAACCAGGAATGTAAATTTCTGAATCCATAAATGTCAACAATAATGTCAAATGCTCGCTCTGTTCTTTTTAAACCCACAGATCTGGTCCATCAGAAATGTAAGTTTCTAGGCCACATTGGCGACAAGAAATGTATCATAAGAGCCCACGTAACTGGTCCACCAGAAATGTAACTGTCTTTTTTTTTCTTGTTGAGGTGATCACTGGCCCAAGACAGTTTACATGTTGTTAGATGTGTAGTGCGAGCGTATGATGAGTTGAGTGTGGGTGCGAATGAAGACGCGAATGTGTTTAGGCTCGTATAGATGTAGATCCTGCAACCCATACTCTCACATGCAGTAATCAAGGATGCTTTGACACTGCAGGCATGTTTCAAGACATTTATTGACGGGAACACACATAATATCAACAGGAACAGTCAGTGTAACAAGGTCATGCTGACCTGACATCGATAGGTATACATTTGGCATTCAAAAAGGTAAACATCAGAATAGACGTGCATGGTCAATAGCAAAGTTCTTCAATAATGACAGTTCGTAGCGTCGCCCTTGGCGTCTCTGACTAAACGCGTCAGATGCCTTAGTTACCTTGACACACAGGTGCAACTTGGCACTCCCGCCAATTGCACATATCAGGCTGTAGTATAATAGCCGGAAGCACAGGCCTCGTTCTGACGTCGGCCGTGTACTTCTGTTAAATAGGTTATCATCAACCCTGCAGTAATACTTATTGTAGATAGAAGTTCCGCCAATCTGCGGCTCCCACAATATATCTTCGTCACTGGATTTCTGGACAATATAAGACTAACAGTCTTGGATGGCTACCTCGAGCACAAATATATAAGTTCTGAAATGGCGGATCCGTGAACTGCTGTTCACCCTAGGTAATCCTTTACATGTTCTGCCACCGAAAAGCGTAATAATGCATAAAGGTCGGTATTACCTGGTAAATGAATCCTCAGAACTACACAAGGAATTCTGTCGTCATCCCGACGCACAGAGATTCACTGGGGAAAACTGCCATAGCAGTTACTTCGAAGATTCTCCCCGAAAAACAATGGACTCTTGGTCCCTTCAGAAAAACAGGACCTCCCGGCTTCCCGGAAGTATATCTCACTCCCGCTTAAAAAACCTTCCCATAGGCCCACGCCGAACTGTCAACCTCTGACCCTAAAGGTCAAACACAATGAATGAATAAACAAGGGAAGACAACCCCTAATCAACCTGACATCGCAGGTAAAGACACAATTATACTTATGATACAAACATAAGCAAATAACTTGACAGATGACTCCGTCGAAAATGACAGCAACACTAATATTAACACATTCGAAACTGAAAATCATTCAATGCTGAAACATTCGTTACTGAAATCATCCTATGTTAACATATTGATATTTATGTTCTGTTATGATTTACTAGGGAACAGAATTTGCCACTTTTATCTGTGGGTGTGTGTGTGTGTGTTTGCGTATGTCTGTCACGTGTATTTCTAGTGACCCAAGTGGGTCCGGTATCTAAGGGGATTATGTCTGTCACGTGTATTTCTAGTGACCCAAGTGGGTCCAGTATCTACAGGAATGTATGTCTGTCACAAGTATTTCTAATGACCTAAATGGGCCCAGGATCTACAGAGCTACACGTCTGCCTCATGTATTTCTAGGAAACATCAAAACCCTTTCCAGTTAATAAGACCGCAAGTGGACATATTTTCTTCCCTGAAGTATGCGCCAGCCCTCTTCTGCGCGTGGGAGGAGGCTGGCTTGCTCGACCATAACTGAGATCAATACGAGGTTAGATTTATGGGTTTCACCAACGTTCTTTGAGGAAGAAAGTCTATGGCGATGAGAGAAGCATGAGGCACACTGCCATCTGTATGAGAGACATATATGTGGCAACATGTGACAGATCAGCTGCGGTAGTGTATCCGTGCTCCGTAGTAGCACAAAGGAAACTGATGGTGGTGACAGAATAATGACGAAGATAAAGATAAGCGTTTTGTTTTATCCAGACAATGAAATTTCAGTTAAAATAAATGAATGACAGTTTAATTAAACATAGAAACAGTCAAATGACCATCACATATATTCACGATCTTCTTATGATTGGGTAGTTTCCCTTGACGAGCGAAACCGATGGGGGAACTAAATTCCACCAGGGGAGACAAATATTCAAGAGCAGAATAAATTCACAAAATTTCATATGTTTGGTACGGACAAATTTTGTTTCTTTCATTCAGATAGATATGCATAGTCATTCAGTTCGTACACTCATAGTCAATCTTTTATTGCCAGTATTCTGAGAGACTTCCCCTTTTAGTTCTCGGACGACACAGAAGAGGACTACCACACACTCACGCATGTTGCAAGGTGCCAAAGCTGCGCATACGGTTGGCAACCTCATCATGTCAAGAAGATTGCTACAGAATCCACCACAGCAGCAGCATAGGAATACCTGGTGGAGGTTTCCTGCAATGGCGAGCAGCGACAATGGTGGCTCCATGTTTCACGCGTAGTAACAAGAGAAATGATCATTCTGATCAAAGCCTTTTTTTTTTCAAAACGATACACATATTCAAGCACATCCTTTGTGTCAAAGAGTTTATAAGTAATCAGGTGTGAATACAGACTGCTTTGTTGGTCAAATGATGCTTCCTTTATCAAAAACATTGCTCACTGTGGCTTAATTTAATTTCAAACAGTAAAAAATAAAAGAAATGTTACGTAAACACATTTATAACTTGAGTTCATACTTACGTTCAAGTTTCATAAAATAATGTGAGAAAATTCAAGGGTTTTAAAAATGTTTTCATTATCAGTGAATAATTTATCTTGGTTACCACTATTCCACGGCACTTCTCGACTGAATGAACTAGAAATCCATTTGCCTTCAGATCAGCATCACTTATTGGAAAGGTCTGCATTACAGTATACGTTTTAAAAGAGAAATGTGTAAATAAAAGATTACAATTTAAAACAGTTAAAGCATAGAACAATGATCCGATATTTCAGCTGAGATAATATTAATATTAGTCGTCCACGAAATAGTTTATAATTTATGCGGATAAAGGTAGTCTATGATGATGGAGATTACAAAATCTATTTTGTTCCGACATAATGAATGGCAGAAACAATCCTCACTCGTATTTGTGTGTGACGTCACATTTTTTTTTTTTTTTTTTAACAATGCCCCCCATCCCCTATAATCACACTTCGTCACAAACTTTAGACCCCCATTCCCCTCATTGCGTGACGTCATATGTGGACGACCTCTATCAGCACTTCATTTCAAATGAAAGATAAACACGGCTCGCATTAAACGTGAGATTTATTCAAATCAAAATGATAAATGTGTGTATCAAAAGTGGTGTTCACTCGGTTAAAAAATATATCACCAGACGAATTATCACAACTGTTTTGTTTTTTCCAAACATATTAACGCTTACGGGTAGGCCTATTTGCAACGAGATGAAATCAAAACTACACGAAGTTCAGCTTGTGGGATTTAGTTAAATACAAACTCTATAAAACATCTACATAGACACTACAGTCACGATAAGAATCATAATACAAGATGAAATCAAAACTACATTAACTTTCGTTTGTGGGATTTAGTTAAACACAAACTGTATAAAACCACCTCGATTCAACAGCCCGTAATAAGTATTATTATAATAAGTCGGCCTGGACAAAGTTCAGACTTGTATTAAAAATGGGTTTAATTCAAATTAAACAGGTATTTTTAGTTTAGCAAGTTTAAGAGACAACGCGCCTTCAAAATACTACATACCTATCTGTTATTTCACAAATGAATGGGACTGTCCATGTGTGTATGAAAGACAGTAAATTATGAGATTTACCGTGTTGATAACATGGCGCGGCGCCACATCTCCCTAGCACGTGCTGTAATTTTCCCACGAACACAGTACAACGACGACCAGCAGTTAGCATTCACTAACTCCAGCCACTTCTGTGAGGGGGGCACGGACGGACAGATTGTAAGAAGTACAGAAAGAAAACTGACATTCAACTGTTATCAGCAGTGGCGCTTGTCAGCTCGATGTAGCCTGTACACGTAAAAGACAACAAGAAAAAGGGTGGGGGGTGGAGGGAGTAACCAGAAGGGTTATTCAAGGGTCGCAGAGGAAGTGCTGTTTGATCATTGTTCACTGCAGCTACGTCAGTAATCGCGCGGGTTCGACGCTGTGGTCATTGGTGTGAAAAAGCGAAGGCACAGAGACAGAAATATCCACACTTTAATAATGCACTGGTTCAACCGTATAGTGCTTAACACAACAAACACACCCGCCATCTTTTAACACTGAACTGTTTCGTTGATCTGTATAGCACAGGATAATAAAGTGGCTGCTTTAGCACTGACCCTGTTGAACTGTGTAACAATCAATCAATTCCCTTTAGTTCCTCAAGGAGCATAGGCTTTCAACAAACACATGCCAAGTCCTCCTGTCCTGTGCCATCCGCTCAAGTTCTTTCCATGTTTTCCTCATCATTTTCACCTCTGTATCCAGTTCTCTTCGTGTTTTTTTTTGGTCTACCTCTGCCTCTCTTTCCCTGTGGATTCCAGAACAAGGACTGCCTTGTAATGCTATCAACAGGTTTCCTCAATGTGTGTCCTATTCATCGCCAGCGTCTTCTTCTCAACTCTTGATACACTGGCACTTATCTGGTTCTTGTCATCAATTCCACATTTGTGACTTTGTCATACTGTGACAGCGCCATCTTCTCATCGCCATTTTGTCTGTCGTTCTCAGCGCCATCTTGTCATCACGATTGTCCCCGTGGTTCAGTGCCTTTCTAAAACAACATCTTCAAGAAGAAGATATATTACTAGGCCACAAAAAAACCTAGAAATAGTTGTGTGTTAAATTTGTGTTTTCGCTTCTTCTAGAGCATCTAAGGCGAGTTTTATTTAAGTGGTCCAAATTCTACGCGGCGCGCATTAAGTTGAGTGATTAGGCTTAGCGACTTATATAAAGAAGTGACTGGCCAGCAGAGGCCTCTTTCTTCGTCAGACACCCAGAGTAAGAAACCAGAGTCGATCTGTAGATGCCTTGAACACGTGAGTTAATTTAGATTAGCTTTAGTGATCTAGTTTTATTATTAATATTCAGCGTGTCTGTTCTAATGTTTAATGAAATAGATAAACAGATGTGTTTCATGAGATTTCTTTTTAGGACATTATATTTAGTTCTGAAATGATAGATGAGTGAAAATAATGTGTGGATAGATTTTACTGGTGTTAAGTCCAGATTGCGGCTGTAAGAGTTTAGCAGCAATTATTTCATTCATCAGACCGGGCAAGAAAGGCAAATATAGAATGAAAGTATTTCATACATGGAACTGTACAGAGATGTTATCTGGGACTGTAATTTAGATAATATTAACTTGTTTGCAAGATGGCAACCGGGGGGGGGGGGGCACGTGCTGATGACTGCATAAAGAAGGCGCCAGTGAGTCTGCGTTAACACTCTTAGTTATCACGTGTTATAGGCCTAGTAATGTTACGTTATTTTATATTGTGTGAATTGACACGTGGGTGATTATATTGTGTGAACTGACACGTGGGTGAAGGCAGGTTAAGGTAATTTTCTTCAGTAATGGAAGAGTCAGTTTTCGTGTTAAATCTCCTTTATGTGATGAATTTAGTTCTAGTTGTTAAGTCAAGAGTAAATTTTTTTTATTCTTTAATGTAAGAGTAATTTAGTGTATTTCACGATAATTGATCATAATGCTACTATAGTGGGTTACTTTGAGTGAGGTGAGAATAGCCATTTAGATTTCTGGTGAGCGCAACGCCACTCCGTTGTGCATAAGGCACTTGGAGGCAGAGGTGTTTCTCTGTTTGCTCCTTGTGGAGCATGGAAACACCAGTGTAACTGGTGTCTATCACAAGCCCACAAGAAGCATTTTTATGCTATTGCAGTGGTTGTTTCGGTAACGATTTGTTTCATATGATGAGTTCCCAATCTCATTAGTCGTCTCTTACGACATGCTTCAGAGTGCAGGAACGAATACTGAGATGGATCAGTTGCGAGAGGTGGTGGTTTATGCTCATTAATGAGAGTATTCGTTGTACATATCGTTTAATATTATTTGATGTCCATTTTATTATTTAATTATGGTTATGTGTAGAATGGTTGGTGAGAGCACGTGGGCTCACTTGGAGATATATATTTTTCTTCTCGCTCCTTATGCAGCATGGGGCCACCAATGTGGCTGGCATCCACATGAAGCCCTCACAAAGCATTCAGATGCTCTTGCAGTAGTGGTTTCGGTAGCAATCTGTGTTACATGGTGAGATTGCCAGCCTCATGCACAACACCATACTAGTCTCATTGGACGACATGCATGAGTGTGTGTGTGTGCATGATAGTTGAATGTTTCACGTAGCGTGGAAGAAGGACAGTTTGACAGGTGAGAGCATGGTGTTTCTCATTATTTAACTATTATGATTTTAACTAGTCGGTGCTTTTGTTTGCGTTCCAGATTAGCAATTGAGCACTGGCTGGGTGTTTTGTTTGCTTTGTTTTATTTGTTTAATGTTTGCTTTGTGGGTTAGGGTCACTGACAGGGTTGTATGAATAAATGCAGCCCCTGCTTTAGAATCAGAGTTTTATTGTTGATCGGGTCGTTGCAAGTATGCAAGAAGGTGATCACATATCACAACATCATCATCATCATCATCTCGCCCACCCTATCACAATACCATGTCAGTCTTATATTCTATGCAAGCACCCGTTTATAAAAGTACAAGTATGTAGCTTTTTGGTTACTGTTTTTTGTCAAATTTGCCTCCCCTGCTTTGCAGTAGTGGTCCAACAGTGACCAAAACTCAAGAGTATCTAATACTGGCTAAAAGGTATCTACCTGCGTGCAAGATTACTCTTGGCAGAGATGAAGATAGAAGATTAATGACACTTCTACCTTAATGTAGCGTTCACAGGATATTCCCAGAACTCAAGAACAAAAGCTGCTTAGGGCTGAGCAATTTGTTAACGTATTATCTGGTCCGTCGCCTTTTGTAACGGGTTTAAGCAATGGTTCTGGCTCGTTAAGCCCCCAGTTGGTGTAATCCAACGAATGCCCTCTAATTCGTAATGGCTCTATATATATATGTGTAATTATTAAATAATCTTGCCCATACGTTTGCTTTCATACTTCTAATAACTGAATAAACAATTACTTGTTTAGTTTAAAATAACATACAACAAATTTAATAGTCAATTAGTTCAACAAGTTAAAATAAGGATTAAATGGGGCTGAAAGGTAAATTAAAATTTTCCTCACAGAGGTTGGATCAGGGCGATTTCAATGTACGTGTTCTGCTGTTGCCTGTGACAAAAAAAAAACTTAACTCCAGATGAGTCCTGCAGCTGTGGTTCATCAATTCTGTGATGATGGAAGCCTTCTCCACACTCTCTTCCACTGTAGGCGGTTAAGGTGAATGCTTTTCCCTCACAATAGGAAATTGCGCCCGGAGTGCGTGAATAATGATCTGCCTGAATTACAATTAAAAAAGGTACATAAATCTCACAAGATAATATGTTACACTTTAGGCACATGTGATGTAATCATCACTCATTACTACTCCCGTCGGTGTCTGGGGTCGCTCTGCTGTCGGTTTTACCGCACGACTAGTCAGAAACAATCACCAGCTCTTGCAGTAGAGGTTCATGCATATACTATTTTCATATGTTGAGGTTGCCAGCCTTGTATATAACCACTTAGCAAGAAACCTGTAGAATTTACATTAGTAAATAAATTGTTTACACTTACCCCAAAATTTTGGGAATACAAAATCTCCTTGCACAGATTTAGACTGGACACAGCTCTGTATTAGATGCTTCGAAATCACGTTGGTCTGGAAATTAGAGTTAATTCCTCTGACGGCAGATGTTCTGTGAAATCACCTGGGCCTGGGAAAACTTGTGTTAAATTCCTCTATGACTTGTGATCATATTCCTAGGATTCCAGTCTTGTTAATTAAAGTCTTGGCCTCTTTTATTAGTTTCCAGTCTTGTATTAAAATGCGTGTTTACTTGTGAATTACAAAGTTGCCCAACACTCGATCTGTTACTTATAGTTGTGGAATTTCTTAGTCCAATGTCTCCTTTGTCTTTCTGGCTTTTAGGAGTCGCTGATATGACTTGTGCGCTGCAGTCTCTCTGTGTGATCTGTGTCTGTTTTTTCATCACACTATATTCTCAGTTCTTAGTACAAATCACAGATTGCACTTCCGACTAGTGTGCCAATAAAATACATTGTATATTTCAGCTCCTCACAATGAACCAATCCAATCGAATCTCGTTCAGCCCTACGTGGGTCGGGGCGTTTTCAAATTCGAAAAATACCCTCACGTGTTTCAAAATATTAAATTTAATATCCACTCGTGACCTCTTACAGTGATGTCATATTGTTGCGTCAGACTTCCGCCGGCATCATGTGCACAACTCATAAACACCATCTGTGAACTCATTTGATGTCCAGATGCTACATATCGCCAATATTGTCTCTCCAGACAATCGTGATAATCACACACAGGGATGGTCCCGTGAAACGATAAACGCATCTACCACCTGTGTAATCTGCCCACCTCAGACGGCTATCTCAGACAGACAATATTGGCTTCTATAGATGTTGATCGGGCGAGACCGTCTTTTCATGATAAGAATCTCGTTCGCTGACCGGTGATAATGACCGAGTATTGTTACGCCAGTTCACCTGGCGGAACATAAATAAGTCTGAGTGGTAAACAAGATAAAGACAGTCCCATAGCAAATACTTCCGTACGGGAGTGGAGTGTTAGAGACTTTCCCCTACTAGATTCAGCATAGAGAGTAAATAATGGTGCATAAAATATGCCACATAATAATGACAGGGGAGAGAAAAATAAGAAAATATCACTCGCACGGGAATGTAATGCAATCCTGCCGGAGTGGACTTGAGATCGCACAACCGTATCGTCACATTTTTGTTGCTCTCCATGTCTCAGAGCCATACAATAAGACTGACTTGAGATTTGAGTTGAAGATTCTTATTTTCGTGTTGGACTTGATTTCTCTTGTTCTCCATACGTTTCCCAATGCAATGAAAGCTCCTCTTGCTTTTTGTATTCTTATTTTGATATCATTGTCTGTCCCTCCAACTCTTTGAACTGTTTAACAGCAGACATAATAAAACATACTCGCTACTTTAGTACATAACTAATTCAACCGTTTAACAGCAGACATAACAATTATGTGCTGAATGTGACAGTTCATAAAAGTATACCTTTTTTACTTCATTAAAAATACATACTTCACAGCCCACGTTGCACGTGGTAGAACGAGGCAAATCATCACTTGATAATTTTTACTTTTTTAAAATGATATAGGGATTACTGAAAACTGGTGCTAGAACGAGGCTGATATTTCATGGATAGCGGTATAAGTGATAGAATGAGGCTGATATTTCATGGATAGCGGTATAAGTGATAGAACGAGGCTGATATTTCATGGATAGCGGTATAAGTGATAGAATGAGGCTGATATTTCATGGATAGCGGTATAAGTGATAGAATGAGGCTGATATTTCATGGATAGCGGTATAAGTGACAGAACGAGGCTGATATTTCATGGATAGCGGTATAAGTGATAGAATGAGGCTGATATTTCATGGATAGCGGTATAAGTGATAGAATGAGGCTGATATTTCATGGATAGCGGTATAAGTGATAGAATGAGGCTGATATTTCATGGATAGTGGTATAAGTGATAGAATGAGGCTGATAGAATGAGGCTGATATTTCATGGATAGCGGTATAAGTGATAGAATGAGGCTGATATTTCATGGATAGTGGTATAAGTGATAGAATGAGGCTGATATTTCATGGATAGCGGTATAAGTGATAGAACTGCTGACATCAATTTATGCTTACTTGACGTTGCCTAGAAACTGAGAGGTAAAGGTAGCCACACGGCACATACTGCCGTAGGGGAGAGAAGACGTCACTGTACTAGGTCCAGCTTTATAAGCAGAGGTGAACAGTCCTCTTCCTCGCTGCCTTTGCTTTCCCTAACTCAAGGGTAGCCAGGTACCCATTTACAGCTGGGTAGACTTGAGCGTAACTCCACCAGGTTTCGAACCAGGTAACTTTACCACGAGAGACAAGCACACTAACCACTCAACCAATGAGACACTCTTAGAAAATGTAAGTAGCGGAAAAAGTCGTGTTCTCTTTGGAAAAGGCAAGAGTGAAAGATGCATGCTTTCGTTGTGCACATCATGTTCAGTGTGTACTAATAGTGCTGATACATAATGTTTTAATTCAGTCTCAGAACTTCACAAAGCCAACGAGTTACAACATCGCCATTGCTGCGTACACTCGAAGACATGCTGAGCGTGCTGACCAGTGTTAACGCCCACAACAAGAACAGTTTACAACCACGTATTGCGGAAGTGCTGGGTGTGACGGGGCGTGTTACCTGATACATCAACATACGCCTACAACAAGTTCACGGCCAAGCCTTCATGACCTGTGCCATCTGCTCAAAGTCTTATCAAGTCTTATTTATCTGATTTAAGTCTGTCTCAAATTTCCATCTGCGCGTATTTTTATGTCTCTCTCCCTATTTGTCATACCCTGGAGGTCCCGAACAAGGACCGCCTCGTAATGCTATTTCAGCTGGTTTACTCAAAGCGTGTCCTATCAAATGTTAATGTCTTGTCCTCAACTCTTGCTACTTAAAATGCTGTCAAGATGATGTCCCGCAGAGTCGGGTTTAAGCGTTTACTGTCATCATTTATATTTGTGATAAGAGCTGCTACATTTATCGAAGCTAAATTTCAACAGGCAGTGAAGAATTATAAATGGCCTAAGTTTTAATTTTCTCATTATTAAGCTCGCATTTTAAAACCACTTTTGTAAACTGCACGTCCCACACCAGACACTGCGGTAGGGTTACAAACTTCACTATAATAGGTCCAGCTTTGAGAAGTGAGGAGACGCTTGTGCCTTCCATAACTGAAGAGCAGAGTCAGGTATCTATTTAAAGTTGTGTAGACGAGCGTGACGTCATCGTATTTGGAACCAGGTACCTTTGACACAAGAGAACAGTGCCCAAACCACTCTGCCAATCGGACACTCGCAACGGTTATACCAATGTTTAATGGGGAATGAAAAGGCATGCATGCATAATCTTGCTGACGATCACGGTGGCAGAGGCAACACTTATTGTCTTTAAATACAGCCGGGGTACTATTTGGTGAAATATTATCAAATGAATTTAACCGACCCGTATACGGGCGTATGGTCAATAATCTGGTATTCTATATGTTTGTAGACGGATGGAATATACGTTTGTGTCTGTAACTAAACATATAGACATCATCTTTATCCTTGTGGAGCATGCATCCCCACCCACACCCCACACAGACTGTCTCAGAGGAAGGCTCCGTCTACCCCACCCACACAGACTGTCACAGAGGAAGGCTCCGTCTACCCCACTGTCGCGAGAGGTTTCTTAATTTATGAAGAATAAGACAACCAGGTGTATCAGGTGATACTAGGATAGTTGCCAGAGAAGAGTCTGGTCTTAAAAGAAATACCCCATTCTCAGAAAAGAGCAATGGTGTATAGAGTTCATAGGTATAAAGTCAGGCTGTAAAGAATTTCTGGCCGAGATAGTAATATTCAGTACCAGAATTCTATGATGCCCCTCTCAGAATTATACCTATGGGCTGTTATAGTATCTAGGGGATTTAATTAAATTCAAAGTAATTCAATGTCACACTGACTACAATGTTACTGAGATCACTTGAATTTATCATCAAAGTATTTCTATGTGTGATACTATACTGTAATTTATTTTTTCAGAAGGCCCCATGTCTTTCTCTTTGCATTATTTATACACTATTTCTAGGAGGGATTACAGGTAATCCTTCTCCATGTTTCTTCTCCTTCTATTATTTACGTTTTTTCAAGATGAGATCACGATGGAGTTTGATCTATGTGTTTAGAATGGGGGTGTAGGGAATTAGAAAGTATTATTCTAGATTAAGATTATAGAGGCTAGATCAGGATTTGCACCAGTGTCCTTTTTTTTAAAGATATTGCGAGGCCATATACGCATTTTTCGGGAGTTAAATTATTTGCGGCCATTTTTGCTTCATTTCCGCAGTATAGGGCTAGGACCAATTCCCGGTTCTTTGTCTAGCAGAAACTGGTTGCATCAGAAAGATCTAAGGTTCTGATTGGCTGAGAGCTACCTGCAGTTGAAATGCAGAGCGCCCATTGGCTTTAGAACCACGCCGCGCATATGACGTCATGAAGTCGGCGCGTGGGGGTCTTGATTATAAAAGGCCTATATTTCATAGCCTCTTTCTCTTTTAATGAAAAATTGCCAAAGCCGGGTGCCAGAAGCATATTGTCGATTGCCTTCAGTTGGACATTCGAGATTTGGTAAGCATGAATTTTTGCGTGAGGACTTTATTTAATTTTTCTAGTCCTAGCCGATCATTTAAGTTTCTTTGGGCAGTTTAAGTTTAATGTTAATTCTTAAAGCCAGAGCCATCAAATACGATCTTAGTGATAGACTTGAAAATTTATAGGTCCATTTCATTCCTTGTTGAAAGAATAGCGGCATGGTTTAAATGTTGAGATATCACCGCTTTGTATTATTTGCAAAGTCGGTCGGGAGAGAAACTCGCATCTGCGAATCATGTGTACTTTCATTTGTGATTTTAGTGAGAGTATAGTCGGGAGCGTGTGTAATGTGTATTTTCATTTGTGATTTTAGTGAGAGTATTGATGCTCGCTATTTATATAGTTACGCATATATCTGTGGACGGAAGTGATAGAGGTATTAATTGGAGCACGTGTGTGCTATCAGTAATGAATATGTATGCAGGAGCGCGTGGTTGAAAAACTGCGGCACCACGTGGCTGAACTACGGGGTTTTCAATTTGATAATCGGGGGTTATGTATAACTTTTGACGGCAGGTAGATGCTAGCGTAAACAGGATTATATGTTATTGATTGTGCATTATTGTTCTGTGAATTCAGAAGATGGGAGAAGTAATTTTAAAGGGAATTATTTTGTATTACATTTTGAATGTGATTACTATTATTGACGGGAATTTTAGGAATTCCTAGAGAAGGCTAGTTTTAGTTGTGTTAAACATTACGGCATTAGTGTCAGCGTAAGAAGTAGGCCACAGTACGTCTGCCCAGACGGGCCATTGAAAATATTGTTGTTGCTCAGAGTTAGTCAGGCAGAACAATCGATCTGGGTTAGCCAATGTTTACCTTGTGGGCTCAGGTAGAGAAGGGAGCTCAGTGGGGGAGCGGACTTTGTTTGCATGATTTTGTATGGTGGTGCATAACGGGAGAGAGTAGGGGAGCTGTATTGATTATAGACGGGGGAGACTTACGTGTTAAAGACTTAAGGGTTTGTCAGGAAGTTAATTGTTATTTGTAATAGAGTATTAACGTTTTGTTTAGCTGTTGTTTTTGCTTTTGTCTAAACAGCAGGTGCCGGCTTTGTGGGAATGAGAGCGGAATTTTGAGACCACAAAATTTCTCCCACGGCAAAGTTGGGGCATTCCAGAACCGCAAGGGTTTTACGTTAGTTGCCAGTAGTGGAAGGAGAGGAAGAAAATACGTTTTCCCAGCCAGGGGAAGACATTTTCCAGCGAATAGGATTTTTGTGGATAAATCCTGAGCTCTGACGCTCGTTACACACGCAGATTTGGCAGGCTGCCAGCGTTGTAATTTTTATGTTCGTTTCTTCACGGCCATAATAAAGCCGACGGCCCAGTGATAGGTACTCGGGCAGGTAATTTCAGAGTGGTAGAAGTCAGCTACAGTGCCAGTTTAGAATCCAGTGGGGTTCTGTTAAACCTCAGTCATCAATGCCAGAGTTAGTGGAGAGAGAGAGGGTAAACATTCTCTCTACTGAAGTCAGCACAGATAGGCAGAACTGTTAGTTTTGGTGAATCAAAGCAGAGGACAGCTGCTGAAGTTTAGAGGTGCAGTTAGTTGTGTTCAGGAGATTCCAGGATAGGCTGTGTAGAACCGAAGTCTGTGCAGAGATTGTGTAGTCACTTCGCAGTCGTTCCAGCTATCAGTGGACTTAGAGTTAGAGTTAGAATTTAGAACAGCTAGTTTGGAGTGTAGGCGACATCAAGTGCAGTGTAGTTCATTTCAGTTAACCTTACCTTCTTTCTCCATACAGGTTGCAATTGTGGGAGAAGGGTTGGGGTTGATGCATTTTTAACTGTGCTTGATTTTGTTTCAGGTGTGCATCCTCGCACTTCATGTATTTTGACATGTATATGAGTTTGTGTATAGGTGTATAATAAACTTGTATAAATTGTAGCTGGCATCAGTCATTTCCTTTAGTACAGTAGCTATATGTTGTCTGTACCTTGGTGTTTGTGAATCTTAATTGAACCTTATCCCCATAGGGTAGTTAGAGGTGGTTCGAGGCCATAGCAATTTAAACGTCCGAAGTGGCGAGGAAAGAATCAACCTCGGTTCTCAACCTCGGAGCCAATGGTCTCAACTTTCACATTTTGCACTATATTTCTATCTGAATCTATCATTTCAGTCTTTCTTCTTACTATTGTCTTGTCACTATATGTAGACAGTCTCTAGTCCAAAAATCCATTTCGTGACAAAGTGGGTGCTATCGTCCGGTGAATCATCTTTGTTACGTTCAATTCTGTGATCTTGACAAAGTGGGTGGCGTCGTCCTTGGGATCATCTTTGTTGGGATCAATTCTAGATTCATAGATTGTCTCTGAAGAAAGTTCTGGAAATAGATTTTAAAAAAAAAATCCCCTAGACTTGAGCTATATTAAGACTGATCCAGCTATAAGTTTTTTCCACAGGTTCCAGTTAGTATAGATGATAGTGGTTGTAAGGTTGTTTATGACTTAGAAGTAATTGATGGCTAATGGAATTTTTTTCTTGACAGGAAAGTAAATTCGGGTTTTGGGTAGCTGGATAACTTGAATTTTTTTCAGGTAGTTATTAGTCAGACTTGGTGCTAGTCTGAGTGCGGGTTTTTGCGACAGCATATTCCTAGTAGGTAACAGTAAATTTTTCTTGTTCCTTTTTTGTCATTTCCCCTCGTTGTGAGTACTGCTGATTTGTCAGGTAAGATGGCTGAGTTGGTCAAGCTACTTACTGCATGGAAGGACGCAGCTAAAAGCATGGGGATGAATGAGGCCGAGACTAGGGCTTACATTATGAGGGAACAGGACCGGCAGATGGAGAGAGAGAAAAGGGAAGCGGAGAAAGACCTGCGTAAATTGGAAGCAGAGAAAGAAGAGAGGGCCCGACTGGCAGAGATGGACCTGCGTAAATTGGAAGCGGAGAAAGAAGAGAAGACCCGACAGGCAGAAGAGAGAAAAGCAGAGAGGGAAGCCCAGGAGAAGATAGCAGAGAGGGAAGCCCAGGAGAAGATAGCACAGAGGGAAGCCCAGGAGAAGTTAGCACAGAGGGAAGCCCAAGAGAGGGAGAAGGCAGCAGAGAGACAGCATGAACTTGCCCTGCGTTCACTGGAACTGCAGTACCGATCTTCGGAAGGCAGTTCGGCTAACGGAGATTCTCCCGGAGCAGGGGCAACAGACACCTCAGGAAACGGAGGGCCCCGGATGGCAGCCATGAATTTTCCGATGGACTCTTTTCCTAACGGAAATGAGAAAATTGAGGTATTTTTAGAAAAATTTGAACGGATGGCAAAGGCATACGGGCTGGATGATAGTCTTTGGTGTCTCAAATTATCTCAATCTCTAAGAGGACATGCGTATGAGGTCTATAGCAAGATGCTGGTAGATGACCAAGGTAACTTTGAGGCTCTGCGGAATGCCCTGTTACAGTGATTCCAATGGACTCCCCGGAAGTGCCAAACGATGTTTAGGGAAAGTCGACTGGAGAAAGGAGAAAGTTTTCCCCAGTTCGCGGAGAGGCTGAGGAATTACCTCACTCGCTGGAGAGAGTTGTCGGGTTTGGCTAAATCGTTTGAAGGACTCGAAGAGCTCATCATGTGCGAACAGATAAAGGCCAACATGTCTCCGGACTTAAGGAAGTACCTGGCGGAGCAGGGCGCCCAGCAACTGGACCAGATAATTCTATTTGCAGAAAGGTTCCAGTCGGCACAGGCCGAAGTACTGGGCCAGAAAAGAAAACACCCTGACCTGCCAGCCCCGGACAAAGGAGCATCTTCATCGCATTCGCCTTCCTCTTCAGCTCACCAGCAGCAAGGGCCGTCTCGCAAGGAGCCCCCTCCCAGTCATAACATGCACTCCCATTGTTTAAGGCCTGTGAGGGTGAAACAAGGGAAGAAGTGGAAACCCTTCCAGTCAGAGAAGTTGTTTTCCAACAGCGGACCAGCCGAAGTGAACGGGACGGGGACAACATGCTTATTTGACAGCGGGCTTACATACCCCAGCATAGTCGCCCGACATCTGGTGAAGCCCTGGCAGATGACGAAGGAAAAAGTGAATATTGGTGGAGTTTTAAGGAAAGGGACTTCACAGTGCTTTCCGGTAGCCAATATTGAGGTGAAATGTAGGTTCGTGTCTGGCACCATCAAGGCAGCTGTAACGGCTCAGCCGGCCTACGACTTCATTCTCGGTAACCCATATTTAGTTTTGGGGAACCCGACCACACCGATCCTTGCTGATGCAAGGGGGCCTACTGCAGGCCAGATAAGTGAAAAAGGAGAACCCCTAATTCACGGAGCCCCGAGCGAGCTCAAACATAGCTGTCGTGCCAAGGAGAGGTGCAACGCCTCTGATGACAGTGGTATGTTATTTGCAGAAGCAAATTCGCCTGCCAGCCCTGTTCAGCCAACCGGCCAAACAGTGGTGACGACGCCTCTGATTCAGGAAGTACACTCTTTGTTGTCGGGAATTAGGCCCCCGATGGTATTAGCTCCTTCAAGTGAGGGACATACTGACAAGAGCGGTATTACATATGTCAACGACCAGCGCCATCTTCATAGGGCACAAGATAGCGGTCTGAGCGAGCATATAGTTCCAACCAGCCCTGGAGCCCCATCCGTCCAGCACTTTACTCAAACGGAGGAGGACAGTGATCTGAGTATCCGTTTGCCTATAAACGGAGATGGGCCCCACAACTCTCGTATCTCATTTACAGGACACGACTCTTGTAACGAGCAGCCTGAAAAATTGGCTATCTTTTCCAATTTGTTTCACGGAACATTGGAACCAGTCACTGAGAGCTTTATCTCAGATTCTCCGCGATCTAACGGGATCTTAAACCGTCAAGTGTCACTGCAGGACACATTCCAACCGACCCCAGTAACTCTCACAGGGAAGGGCAAGGTTGAAGGTAGAACCAGGGTGTTAGACGGAGAGCTCCCGTGGTCTACAGTTTCATCTCACCAACTTTTCAGGCCAGAAAAGAGTGAGAAAAGCGACCTTACGCATTTGCAAGGAGCTATTTTAGAGAGCTCTGTCCCTCTTCATATTGGTAGGGGAAGAGCGATCACAGAACCCCTGCCAGGGGCAGATATTACCTATCTTTTCCCCAAGATAGAAGCTACTGGGATCAGTGAGAATTCAGTAGAAACCAAGCAAGAGATCGGAAACTCGACACCAGAGGAACCCGAGATGGGGCATCTTCATTTTAAAGTACCAGCGGTTTCAAACCCGCTGATGAGCAGCAAGGTAGTCGCCATCGCCAGGCCTCTACATAGCAATTCGGTCATGGCAGTTGACCAAGCCAGCATTTCGCCGGACAAGGCAAGGGAAGTTCCAGACCCGCCATTGGAGGGCACAGGTCTGAAGAGAGATCGACTCTCCCACCGGAGCATGGGAGTAGTTATGGAGAGGAAGAAGAAGAAACAGGTGCGCGTTTCTTTGGCCAACAAACTTTTCCAATTTTGGAACAGTGATTCTCGCTCGAGGGACATTACAGTCGGCCGCAGGAATCTCAGGTCAACCAGGTACAGGCCATACAAACGTAAACACCCAGCGAATAGCCTTTATCGGACAGCACATAACCCGCTAATTACCTGTACAGTGGTCAGGGAGTTGTGCGGG
Source organism: Oreohelix idahoensis (assembly GCA_024509875.1). NCBI lineage: Eukaryota > Metazoa > Mollusca > Gastropoda > Stylommatophora > Oreohelicidae > Oreohelix > Oreohelix idahoensis. The sequence goes on along the minus strand of JAMPIV010007248.1, from coordinate 249,224 downwards.
AGCTGTACTCCCCCAAGGCCAAGAACACTTATCAGGAAGAAACCCTGGAGGAGAAAATTAGGTAAACATGGCCAGGTGCACACAGGAAGGAGGTATGTTATGGTTGATTGGCCCAGCCGCCTGCCAGTTGCAGAGCGATTCAAAGACAGAGGGAGAGAAAAGAGGAAGAGCGACCATTTGTGTTGCGGTCGCAAGGCGGTATTCACCAGTTGTGATCTTACAACTTTAGGGCATACCAACAGCTCTGGAGACCTAGATAGGGGCCAGTCTGAAAAGAATACAAGTTCCAGTAATCTAGCACGGAATCCCGTACTTCAAAAGGGGGGAGTAATGTGATACTATACTGTAATTTATTTTTTCAGAAGGCCCCATGTCTTTCTCTTTGCATTATTTATACACTATTTCTAGGAGGGATTACAGGTAATCCTTCTCCATGTTTCTTCTCCTTCTATTATTTACGTTTTTTCAAGATGAGATCACGATGGAGTTTGATCTATGTGTTTAGAATGGGGGTGTAGGGAATTAGAAAGTATTATTCTAGATTAAGATTATAGAGGCTAGATCAGGATTTGCACCAGTGTCCTTTTTTTTAAAGATATTGCGTGGCCATATACGCATTTTTTCGGGAGTTAAATTATTTGCGGCCATTTTTGCTTCATTTCCGCAGTATAGGGCTAGGACCAATTCCCGGTTCTTTGTCTAGCAGAAACTGGTTGCATCAGAAAGATCTAAGGTTCTGATTGGCTGAGAGCTACCTGCAGTTGAAATGCAGAGCGCCCATTGGCTTTAGAACCACGCCGCGCATATGACGTCATGAAGTCGGCGCGTGGGGGTCTTGATTATAAAAGGCCTATATTTCATAGCCTCTTTCTCTTTTAATGAAAAATTGCCAAAGCCGGGTGCCAGAAGCATATTGTCGATTGCCTTCAGTTGGACATTCGAGATTTGGTAAGCATGAATTTTTGCGTGAGGACTTTATTTAATTTTTCTAGTCCTAGCCGATCATTTAAGTTTCTTTGGGCAGTTTAAGTTTAATGTTAATTCTTAAAGCCAGAGCCATCAAATACGATCTTAGTGATAGACTTGAAAATTTATAGGTCCATTTCATTCCTTGTTGAAAGAATAGCGGCATGGTTTAAATGTTGAGATATCACCGCTTTGTATTATTGCAAAGTCGGTCGGGAGAGAAACTCGCATCTGCGAATCATGTGTACTTTCATTTGTGATTTTAGTGAGAGTATAGTCGGGAGCGTGTGTAATGTGTATTTTCATTTGTGATTTTAGTGAGAGTATTGATGCTCGCTATTTATATAGTTACGCATATATCTGTGGACGGAAGTGATAGAGGTATTAATTGGAGCACGTGTGTGCTATCAGTAATGAATATGTATGCAGGAGCGCGTGGTTGAAAAACTGCGGCACCACGTGGCTGAACTACTGGGTTTTCAATTTGATAATCGGGGGTTATGTATAACTTTTGACGGCAGGTAGATGCTAGCGTAAACAGGATTATATGTTATTGATTGTGCATTATTGTTCTGTGAATTCAGAAGATGGGAGAAGTAATTTTAAAGGGAATTATTTTGTATTACATTTTGAATGTGATTACTATTATTGACGGGAATTTTAGGAATTCCTAGAGAAGGCTAGTTTTAGTTGTGTTAAACATTACGGCATTAGTGTCAGCGTAAGAAGTAGGCCACAGTACGTCGCCCAGACGGGCCATTGAAAATATTGTTGTTGCTCAGAGTTAGTCAGGCAGAACAAGCGATCTGGGTTAGCCAATGTTTACCTTGTGGGCTCAGGTAGAGAAGGGAGCTCAGTGGGGGAGCGGACTTTGTTTGCATGATTTTGTATGGTGGTGCATAACGGGAGAGAGTAGGGGAGCTGTATTGATTATAGACGGGGGAGACTTACGTGTTAAAGACTTAAGGGTTTGTCAGGAAGTTAATTGTTATTTGTAATAGAGTATTAACGTTTTGTTTAGCTGTTGTTTTTGCTTTTGTCTAAACAGCAGGTGCCGGCTTTGTGGGAATGAGAGCGGAATTTTGAGACCACAAAATTTCTCCCACGGCAAAGTTGGGGCATTCGCAGAACCGCAAGGGTTTTACGTTAGTTGCCAGTAGTGGAAGGAGAGGAAGAAAATACGTTTTCCCAGCCAGTGGAAGACATTTTCCAGCGAATAGGATTTTTGTGGATAAATCCTGAGCTCTGACGCTCGTTACACACGCAGATTTGGCAGGCTGCCAGCGTTGTAATTTTTATGTTCGTTTCTTCACGGCCATAATAAAGCCGACGGCCCAGTTATAGGTACTCGGGCAGGTAATTTCAGAGTGGTAGAAGTCAGCTACAGTGCCAGTTTAGAATCCAGTGGGGTTCTGTTAAACCTCAGTCATCAATGCCAGAGTTAGTGGAGAGAGAGAGGGTAAACATTCTCTCTACTGAAGTCAGCACAGATAGGCAGAACTGTTAGTTTTGGTGAATCAAAGCAGAGGACAGCTGCTGAAGTTTAGAGGTGCAGTTAGTTGTGTTCAGGAGATTCCAGGATAGGCTGTGTAGAACCGAAGTCTGTGCAGAGATTGTGTAGTCACTTCGCAGTCGTTCCAGCTATCAGTGGACTTAGAGTTAGAGTTAGAATTTAGAACAGCTAGTTTGGAGTGTAGGCGACATCAAGTGCAGTGTAGTTCATTTCAGTTAACCTTACCTTCTTTCTCCATACAGGTTGCAATTGTGGGAGAAGGGTTGGGGTTGATGCATTTTTAACTGTGCTTGATTTTGTTTCAGGTGTGCATCCTCGCACTTCATGTATTTTGACATGTATATGAGTTTGTGTATAGGTGTATAATAAACTTGTATAAATTGTAGCTGGCATCAGTCATTTCCTTTAGTACAGTAGCTATATGTTGTCTGTACCTTGGTGTTTGTGAATCTTAATTGAACCTTATCCCCATAGGGTAGTTAGAGGTGGTTCGAGGCCATAGCAATTTAAACGTCCGAAGTGGCGAGGAAAGAATCAACCTCGGTTCTCAACCTCGGAGCCCATGGTCTCAACTTTCACATTTTGCACTATATTTCTATCTGAATCTATCATTTCAGTCTTTCTTCTTACTATTGTCTTGTCACTATATGTAGACAGTCTCTAGTCCAAAAATCCATTTCGTGACACTATGTTATGTAGCTTTTGAAAATGTCACACTGACTAAAGTCTATGTTGCTTCCAGACTAATTTAATCATCACTGTTTTCATCACTACTACTATAACCGGGTGTGGTACGCCAATGCTCTGCGAGTCAGTCTTGTCTAATAGGACTTAACTTCTTCACTTCCGCCTTTTCCTTGAAGCCAGAATATAAGATGGAGAAGCCCAACACTGAGGGTCCCCACTCTTCCAACTGATGTAGGTACAGGGTGCTTGTTCAAATCTTACACCGCTAGGTACAACACCAATGTTCTTCTCTGCTAACAAGATGAGTGACAGGATACCTCTGACCCACAATCTCAGATTCAACAGGCTTTTCATAAACCCATGCAGTCTGCTTCACTGGCAAATGGCGAAGGAGCTGGGGTAGAATCTGATTCTGTCCTCTGACGAATTTGGTTCTGGCGGTTCAAGAGCAATATTCCAGATTTGTTTCCCTTTTTATTACAGGTAGCGGACAAACGGAAGACAAGCGATTCGATTGGCTGGCTGGGTCAGTTTATGTTTACCAAAATTTCAGTAAAACAACCACTTTCTGCCCGATCTGTCGATCTGACAAAACTCCGATAATTTATTCTTCCGGTGTTTCCCAACCGATTCCTTCCATCCAGGTCTTGTTTAAACCGGCCAATTGGGCGCTACCATTTAAACAAGCTAACCTTTTTCTGCCTCCCTTGTAGTGTTTGCAAACACAGTTGAACCCGGGGAAACCAGCCTTCGCTCCAAGTTATTACTGCATGTAATCCTCATAACTCCTGTGTCCATGCTTCTACAACTTAAATCCATGTATCTAATGAAAGTTTAAGATTCCTTGTATTTTACTGTGCTCACTGTTCCGAAGGACATACCCTATCCTTTGGCCTGATGTCACAAGTACACATTCACGTTTACACAGATTCCATCTAGCAATCCTGCCGCCTACGGTTACTGAGACCGGTTTACAGCTCGTGCAGCGATTGGTCGAAAACATTTGTTGACATATTTCGATATAGGTAGGCAAGGTAGGCTCTCGTTAATTGCCCTTAGATATTGGTTCAGGACTACGCTACACCCACCCACACAGACTGTCTTAGAGGAAGGCTCCGTCTACCCCATCCACACAGACTGTCACAGAGGAAGGCTCCGTCTACCCCACCCACACAGACTGTCTTAGAAGAAGGCTCCGTCTACCCCACCCACACAGACTGTCTTAGAGGAAGGCTCCGTCTACCCCACCCGCACAGACTGTCACAGAGGAAGGCTCCGTCTACCCCACCCACACAGTCTGTCTTAGAGGAAGGCTCCGTCTACCCCACCCACACAGACTGTCTCACAGGAAGGCTCCGTCTAATCACATGCTCTTGCAGCAGTGATGTCTGTAGCAACATGTTTTACGTGAGTCAGTCTCATAAAAAAACCTCACACTGGTTGCATTTTACGACATGCCTGAGGCAGCAGGAGTTAAATTCTTTGTGTCTTCTTTGCGACCTCCCCCCCCCCCCCCCCCCCCCGCGCCCCACCCCCCCCCGCCGGACTACACCTGCCACTAAATATCAATATATGTGTATGTGTTAGATATGTATTACATGTATGTAAGTATTGTGCGCAATTCATTTTGCATGCCAGTGTGTGTGTGTGTGGGAAGGGGGTACCACCCTTAGTGACAGCCAGAAGGGGGCACATTGGGACACTATTATGGCAATGTACGGTTTTTTCTTTAATCTACTTGCGAGTATAATACATTTTTTCTGAATGCTTATGGGGGGAGGTGGGGTGCGCGCTGAATGAAGGATCCGCCCCTGGGTGCAAAATACTTTAAATTGGCCCCTGCAGAAAGCGAAATTAAGAGGCTTCGCCATCAACATACACAGATACAATACCGAAGCGCTGAACAACACACTTTAAACTGATGTGTAAACACACTGTGTTTGTTTAGGTCTGTACAGTATCAGAGCAACAACGTACACTGCCCTTCTGGTAGTCTATTCATCTTAACGTAGGACGCCAAGACTCGCACCAAATATGAAGCGTTAATATTAATAACAGGATGCAAGCAATTTGAATCTGTTGATAGGGCGAGGACCTGATACGCCAAGTCAACTGCGACGCCATTCGTAAGGCAAACTGTAGCAGGGTGAAGACAGAAAAACTAAATTATGCTTTTATGAAACTTGTCGACAGAAGGGCACGCACGGGTAAAAAAATAATAAAACTGTTAAGAGTGTTGGGACGGTAACAAAGCTACAGACGGAAATAGCTGTATGTCTTTTGACTATCGCCTCGCGTGGTTTCTGAGTCTCTGAGGAGACACATAGACAGAATATGGGGGGGGGGGGGGGGGGGGGGGGGGGGGGGGGGGGGGGGGGGGGTGGGGGGGGGGGGCGGGGGTGGCGTGGGCGGGGGGGGCGCTTCGATACCTCAAAAAAGTGGTAAAGGCGACTAATATGTGGTTGTGTTTAGGGCTGGCAATTATTCATAACAGGTTGCTACAACAACCACCGAAGCACTAGCACATGAATACTTTGGTGTCAGCGGGAACAACAACAACTACACTTGTGGTTCCATGCTAGAAAGAAACGAATAAGACAACTATGATTTTCATTACTGTCACGGATTGCCTCCCCTGCTTTGCAGTAGTGGTCCACCAGTGGCCAAAACTCAAGAGTATCTTAAATGAGTCGTCAAAGGGGTCTACCTTTCGCGCATGATTACTCTTGGCAGTGTTGTAGATAGAAGGGTAATGACGCTTCTATCTCAAGGTAAATTCACAAGATATTTTCAGAAGTCAAGAATAATGTTGCATTGGGCTGAACATCTGTCAACTTATATCTGATCCGTCGCCTTTTGTGAAGGATTAAGCACTGGTTTTAGCCCGTTCAAGCCCCCAGTTGGTGTAATCCAACGAAATTCTTTTATAATTATTGGCTATATATATATATATATATATATATATATATATATATATATATATATATATATATATATATATATATATATATATATATATATATATATATATAGGCGTAGTAACGTTAGTACTTAAAACCGTCTGAAAGCTTGTAACCATTAACCCAATTGGGTTATACAATCTCCTCGCACAGTTTAGAATGGACGCAAGCAATTTAGGTTATATGCTTTTGAATCACTTGGCCTGAGAAATTCCTCTTATGACGGGTGTTGTGTGAATCACTTGGTCTGGGAAATGTTTCTAATTCCTTTTATGACAGGTGTTCTGCGAATCACTTGGCCTGGGAAATTTTCTCTTATGACGTCCAATTCCTTAGGTTTCCAGTCTTGGTATTTTAAGTCCTGGTCCCTTAAGTTTACAGTCTTTGTATTTAAATATGCGGGTTTACTTGTAAGTTCCAAAGTTGCCCAAATACTCTATCTGTCACTTATAATTATGGAATTCTAAGTCCGATGTCTTACTGGCTTCTGGGAGTTTTGCTCATTTGATGATGCGATCTCTGATCTGTGTCTCTGATTTCGCTAGATTTTATTTTCAGTTTCCAGTTCAAATCACAGATTGTGCTTACGCCGAATTGTCCAAAGAAATTCAATGACTGGCTCTCACTTCAAGCCAATCCAATCTCTTAGCCTTTATGGGTAGGGGTGTTTTAATTTGTAATCTCCCCGCGTTTTAAAATATTAAATTTAAACTTCCAACGCGTGACCTCTTCCAGCGATTCCGTAATATTTCCAGTGGCATCTTGTGCAAACAAAAAAACCTGTGCACTGATTACATGTCTAAATGCCTTCCGTCAAGATTGCCTACCCAGACAGATTTACCTGTAATAATGATACAGACAGGGGCCAGCGGATGCGATAATCTAATTATCACATGTGTGTGTGAATCCCCCAGACTGATTTCTCAGACGGACAATATGGCTTCCTTTATGTCGATCGGGCGAGATCGTCTTGGGTAAACAGGCACCGTCGCTATCAAAAGGTGGTCAGACTGATTGAATTGATAAGCGTATAATCCACTGGCCGGTCTAAGTACTCTCGATAATACCACAGTTCACCTGGCGGAACATAAATATGCCTGGGAGTGGTCGCAGCAAAAAGAATGTAGAGCAAAAGAGAGAAATAAAGAAATGAAGTGATACTGCCGGAGTGGATGAGAGTTATAAAAAATGTGCAACTGATTTCGTCACAATTACGTGTTTGTGAATGTAGAGGAGTAGAACACACAATAACTGTTCCCGTGGGAACATCCGAGGGAATGCCAGACTGAGAGAGAAAGAGCAGAAGTGACAATGAGGATTTAAATTTGAAAAAAGACACAATCCAGAAAATTCAGGGGACAACGCTGACACAGCGCTCGTGACTGACCTAAATTAATTAAGTCCTTTTCTCACAGCATAAGCCAACTGCTTTAAAATATAAATCTTTGTACACCCCTGTGCTCAGAATAACCCAACTGCTTTAAAATGTAAATCTTTTTTAACACCCATTTTCAAGGAATAAACTATAAAATATGAATCACTGTTGATCCCTGAATAAACCCAACTGCGTTAAAATATAAAACTTTTCACACCAATATGTACATACAGGTGCAAAGACAAAGAAAAATGCAAACTACACTAGTCGAAAGATGTGCTATTTAGATGCCAGGACTCCATTCACGAAGGTAACAGGATGGAAGCACCACAGGACACTGAGGTCGATAGATGTCAGGACTCCATTCACGAAGGTAACAGGATGGAAGCACCACAGGACACTGAGGTCGATAGATGCCAGGACTCCATTCACGAAGGTAACAGGATGGAAGCACCACAGGACACTGAGGTCGACGTAAAGAAGTATGGAGCTGCACGGTAGAAAACAATTATTTGTTGAAGACACCGTTTGTCTTTGGAAACAAAAGAATGATACGTGGCAGATCAGTGGTGGTGGACGGCACTGGTAGAAGTTTCCTTATCACTCTTTGTTCTCAGTTTACACACGACAGTATAAAATCTTCGTGCCATTTAGATCCAGGGGTCTCTGTGGAAAGAATGTGCTATCTGCTCCCTCAGGCATGTCGTAACAGTCGACTAATATGGGGCAACATTATCATAAGCGCATACTTGCATACACTAGATGTGAACCAACAAAGAATGAGAAGTCAGTGATCGACTATGCCATTGTTAGGAGAAGCTCATTCAAATATGTCCGAGATGCTAGAGTCTGGAGGGGACCAGAGATTGGAAGTGATCACTACCTGCTAACAATCAAAAGAACAACTGAAAGAGTTGCTCAGCCTAGGAACTGCCCAACATCACGCAAGAAACCAAGTAAACGAGCGGGAGAAATGAGCATTAGGACCTACAAGCTGAGAGAGCCAGAAATTAAGACCAGATATCAGGGGCTTATTGCTGCAGTGGTGAGCAACACAGAAGAACGACCTGATGACTTGGAAACCCTCTGGATTAAATTCAAGGATATCATAAAGACAGCTGCTGCAGAAGCATGTGGTGAAGTCCGACTTGGGAACAAGAGAAAGAGGACACCTTGGTGGACAGAGGAAGTCAAAGAGAAAATAAGAGAGAAGAAAATGGCATGGAAACAATACTTAGGAGCTAAAAACACAACAGGACAAATGGAAAAATATAGAGAATATGTGACACTCAGAACAGAAGCAAAGTGCTAGCAGCAAAACAGAAGTCCTGGGAAGAATTTGGAGAACAGCTAGAAAAGGATGCACAAGAAAACCAGAAATTGTTCTATAAGACCCTAAAGAACACGAGGAAGGAAAAACAATGCCCTCTCAAATTTATAAAGGACAAGCAAGGCAAATTGCTTACTGCCCCAAAGGAAGTAATGGAAAGATGGAAAGAATATTTCTCAGAACTCCTGGATGGTGAGCATGGTGAAGCATCAGAAATGATAACCACTAACACAGAAGAGAAAACCAATGATGGTGAAGATGACATAAAGATGGAAGAACTGAAGGCAGCACTGGAGAAAATCAAGATGGGCAAAGCAGCAGGGCACGATGGTATAACACCAGAAATGGTTAAGTTCATGGGAGCATCAGGCGACCTATTACTCTTAAAGGTTTTACAGGCAGCGTGGTACAACAAGACCATACCAAAGGATTGGGAGATTGCCATCATAACACCAATTTTCAAAAAGGGTGACAATCGACAGTGTGGAAACCATAGAGGCATATCCCTTCTCAGTGTCCCTGGTAAAATCTACTCTAGAATCCTAGAGCAGAGACTCCGACGCCTAGCTGAGCCACAATTGGATGAGGTCCAGTGCGGATTCCGAGCAAACCGAAGTACTCAAGACCTAATCTTCACACTCAGACAGCTGAGTGAAAAGGCCCCTGAGTATAAGAGTGAGATCCATCTTTGTTTCATAGATCTGGAAAAGGCATTTGACAGGGTCCCCTGGAGCAAACTTTGGGACTGTTTGGCAAGGAAGAATATTCCAGCACCTCTGATTCATGCTATACAGAGCTTCTACAAGTCTTGCAGAAATTATGTGAGGACAGCAAACCATAAGTCAGAAGAGTTCAGGACCACCACTGGTGTAAGACAAGGTGATATCCTATCACCTTACCTCTTCATACTCCTTATGGACGATGTCATCAAGGCATGTAAGGAGAGAAGAAGAAAGTATTCAGTGGGTACTGGAAGATGAGACAGGTCTATATTTCAGAGCTGGCATTTGCTGATGATGTTGCCCTGATTGCTAAATCAGAGGCACATCTCCAATCCAACCTGCAAGTCTGGAAGGAAGAGCTGGAGAAGAGAGGGATGGTCATAAGCAGCTCTAAAACAAAATCCATGGTGATATCACGAGAAGAAAGAAGACATCAGATTAAGCTGGGAGAACAGGTCCTGGAGCAGGTCGACCACTTTAAATACCTCGGAGCTATTATAGACCGAAAGGGAGGCATCAAAGAAGAGTTGGCCACTCGAAAAGCAGCAGCTGGGAGACTTTTTCAGGCCATAAATCGAGGATTCCTCAGCAAGAGAGAGGTTGGTAAGAAAACGAAGATGGCTGTATACCGCTCCACCTATGTCCCAGTCTTGACATATGGATGTGAGTCATGGGCAATGACTACAACCCATAAAAGCCAGATCCAAACCTCAGAAATGAGGTATCTGAGGAAGGTGGTTGAAGTAACAAGAAGAGACATGGTACGCAACCAGACTATACGTCAAGGCCTTAAATCCTACCCCTTGCAGACCCAAGTAGAACAGTCCCAATTAAGATGGTTTGGCTATGTCTGCAGAATGGGAGAAGATCGGCTACCACGACAAGCATGGGAAACAAAGAGCCAGGGATCCAGACCCCGAGGACGACCCAGAGTCCGTTGGGAGGACAACATTAGACAATCTTTGAAGGACTGAGGACTAGAATGGAACCAGGCCAGGAGGAAGACAGCCGATAGGATAGTCTGGCGCTCTCTCTTCCAAACCTCTACACCTCACGGTAGAAGGGGAACGACTAAGTAAGTAAGTAAGTAAGTAAGTATTATCATGTAAAACATATTTATATAGAAACAAACGCTACAAGAGCACATGATTGCTTTGGTGCCGGCTTCCTTTAAGAGAGCGAGACGTGGCTCACTGCTCCATATGGAGCGGGAAAGGAAATGATGATGATGATAACGATAAAATCTTCAAGGATGTGTTAACGTCACAAGACCATACCATAAGAATTGTAGCGACATGGGCAAGACACTCTGGATTGCCACGTTAACTAATGATAAATTATGAATCACACACCAGTAATTCTGCTTCAACTTTATGATTAAAGCTCTGACTGAGATGTTTCTTTTTGGTCATTGAACGGCAACTACCAATACATGTAGTTAGGGTGGTGGAAAATCATTATCTTTAGTACTTGCCGAGGAAATCAGGAGTTTGTCTGAAAATTAGCACAACAGCCTCGAAATCCCCCGAAAGTTTCACAGTTTATAGATTTTTGTTAAATTCCAGTTTCTGGTCAAAATTTGGTCTTGTGTGGAAATTAAAGAAAATTATTTAATGTTATAAATTGGTAGGGATAATTAACGAGCTACATTCCAGATCAACTATTAATAAAGACACTCTCGGAGCATAGGATAAGTCTAGAAAGATGGCGACTTACTTAACAGCTCTTTTCTACAGCTACCATCTAGACTATGCAGTTAACTACCTAACTTGTCCTGTTCCATTCCTACACCTTGTTTACCAGCTCTCTTCTCCAGTTCTGGGAACTACAGCTATTATTTTCTTCCATCTCACCATAATGGGGGCTCGTTCATCCAGGATCATCCATCTCGCCACCGGGATGTCACCTTACGGATCATGGAGACACCGCTGCGTCTGGTCCCCTTGCAGAAATCCTGTAGTAAAGCATTCATGTGCACATGCCATATTGGTTTCTGCAGCAATATGTTTTACAGGAAGGTTGACAGCCTCATGTACAACCGTATGTCAGTCACCTTTTGTAATATGCCTGTGAGAGCAGTAGGACTATTATTTCTTTGCATCCTCAGAGACCACCTGGGCCATATACTGTAGCATGCTTATACTAAATGCTTCAACACAACACCAACACAGAAACCTCACCACTTCACTCAATTTCCATGTACCAACATAATACAGTCATCCTCATCATCAAGTACCATTTCAGCCAACAAAGTTGCTGTTTTCTTAACTGGTCTGCTCACAAGGTTACTGTTTTCATAACTGATCTGCTCACAAGGTTACTGTTTTCTTAACTGATCTGCTCACAAGGATACTGTTTTCTTAGCTGATCTGCTCACAGGGATACTGTTTTCTTAACTGATCTGCTCACAGGGTTATTGTTTTCTTAACTGGTCTGCTCACAAAATTACTGTTTTCTTAACTCATCTGCTCACGAAGTTACTGTTTTCTAAACTGATCTGTTCACAATGTTACTGATTTCTTAACTGATTTGCTCTTAAAGTTACCGTTTTCTTAACTTACCTGCTATAGTTAATACATGCACTACAACGTTGTACAGTTTGTAAGCTGATGTTGATCTATATGCAAACTAGAACTGCACGTAGGCCTACACATGAATTAAATTAGAAAAACTTAATCCTAATGCTACACTTCATATTTCTGAACCATTAAATCTAATGTGTAATGATATTCCTATTATACAACATATGGTATTGTTGTTGTTGTTTAACTAGGGCTGCTGAGATTCTCACTCTTTTGCAGCCAACACCAAGTTGAAGACTCTTTGGTATTATCCCCACTGTAGGTCTAGGCTATTCTGCCATTCTGAAACTTGCTGAGTTGAAGTCATGAGCTCCAGTTTCTTCAGCTTTGCTTGCATTTAAAGGATCGTCATATCTGGTCTCAAGCTAGGAGTAAGAAGTGCGTGGCATACTGTGCATTCCCCGCCATCCAAGGGGGTTCTCCAACTATGCAGAGCTAAAATACTGTACTCTGGTTCTGGGCTCTCCCAAGGAATTGTCACATCCTGCACACAGCCACTTCTCAGCTTCCCCTGCATATCACTGGGTCCATAGTGAGATCCTTCTGCATGCAGTCAACCAAGTCAAAGCCAAAGAATTACGCCTGGGGCTCAAGTGACTTTTCCAAGTTTAGTGTGCAATGCTGGGTTCTCAACAAGTTTCACCACAGGGGGAATCCCTGGAAGTGTGTGGATGATTTCAAGTCAATGAGGATGTAATTAGCCACACAGACAGATGTTCACTTTCACGTACGTATATTGTAGCACTGTGCATAGCTGGTGGTCATATAAGGATGACTCCAGATATGACTCCATGCATACAACATATGGTATAAAAATGTTAGGCCTTTATTTGTTACTCCTTTCTATTTAACCAGCCTGAAGTTTGACCTTACAGAGAAATTAATTTTTTTTTAAACTTTGCCCACAAAACACTGCACGAAATATTTTTTAAGCAGTTGACAAATCCCTGGGGATTTATGCATCAGTTTAAGAACCTCTGCTCTTAAAATGTACATTTAAGAAACTGGATGACCTAACATATGATCCTGTTGCCCTGTGTTCCTGGCTTCTGAAAGTCTGATGACTATTTATGATGACATTATAATGTAAATTTTATTATTCTTTATTGCACTGAACTGATACTGTAAATTGATACTATATGTAAGTTTATTATACTTTGATGAAGCTTTTGTGACTGTAAACTGAAGTTAGGCTACTTTATGTAAATTTATCAAATTGAAATTTATGTCAGTGTAAATTTATAGGCAACCTATTTAAACTTATTGGGCCTATATGCAAAATGCTGACATGTAAGTAATAATAATGTAAACTGATAGGCTACATTAAGTAGTAAAAAAATTGTAAATTATACTAATGATACTTACTGTGACTACTAGATTCCTGTGATCACTTTGTGAATTATTGCTGTCCCTGCTGGATTTTGATTGCTTAGCAGCCTTTTTGGCTTTACTTTCCAACCAACGTTGTCGCAGCAATAGCGTATCTTGTTTCTGCTGCTCGCAGATGCTGGGCTTCGCACTCAAATAGCGGCCTCTAGCCTCCGACTGATGGTTTCTGTATAGTTCTAGCCTTCTGCGGATTTTGTCAAACACTTCTTGTCTTTTGGGGGCACAGAAATCCCCCATGCTCGCCGTGGAGCCGTCCTGTCTGTCGAATTTGTTACGTCGATGATGTGGAGACGGATGTTTATCTGTGAGGGTGCCAGGACGATGATGCTGGTTATCCACTGGTGACGGAAAGCGTGTGTGTGTGTGAAGATAAAGCGGAGATTGCTACTGGTTGTGAAACAACTGTTGTTGTGGGGCAGAAGAAAGTGTTAAGTAAGGTAAGTGGTAATCCCGTACTAACCAGTAAACAAGCCACCACAACTGACTAAGATGATGTCCGATTATGAGAGGAGGCAGTGAACACTCACAGTGTGTCGAAATAATAGATCCATTAGGCTACACAGTGGGGCTTTGGTTTTTCTGTATCATTAGCACAGTAACCTCGTTACCTTCGTACGTGCGATGTATCGGCTCTGCCTGTCTCCGTCATTAACCTCCTCCCCAACACCCAGAAAGTGCACGCATATTATAGGCTATACAAAGCACCGCTCTTGAAAATAAGTAGCTTTCCTCTTTCCACACCTGAAATTTTCCAGTTTACTTATGGTGGCCTCGTGATGTTACTACGATCTAGTAACTCAGTTTAACGCATAGTAAACAGCTAGCACCCGTTAACATCTACGTTCAATTCATAGCTACACACTACGTACTGACACAACACCAAATGCCAATCAGCAGTGGCTAAACAATGAGTTTTCGCTTGTTTACTCTCGCCGACTTTCTTCTCGTCATGCAGGCCTATTTCACGGCGGCTTGTTTCGAAATGTCGCAAACCCTTAGTCACAACAAAGAATATAGAAGAGTGCTAGTATTTCAACTTAAACGTTCTATCACTAAATAAAACTGAATTGGCTCCAGCCCCGTGAATGCGACACGCTAAGACACTACACAAAGTCAATCTATCCAAACAGGCTAGTCGCTGGTGTGTACAAGAACATGGGATAGCCCTAGACTCTTAACCCGACCTCTCACTTGGCGCTAACACGACTAAAGTACGCTCACTTGTCTCCCTCTATTTCGCCCCAGTCAGACAAGCCGTGTCTCCTATGCGTAAACAATGGACCCTGCTAGCGTGGAAACTTCACCACATTACAGTGGTTTCGGCTGCAACCACTTCAATATATTTAGGGGGGTGAAAGTTTCTCCACAGAAGCCTCCGTTGATTGTTTCGGGATTTTTTTTCTCTGAACGATCTGCACTAAGCATTAAGGATATACGAGCGCTAAGTTCGTTTCTTGTTTTGGATCGGTTTGTATTTCTTCTGTTCACCATAATTTCTTTCTCAATCTCACGATTTGGAGCTGCCAGCCAGTGTCACTTCAAATTAGGACAGGTGCTATCAGCTATAGGTCCCTCGCACAAGGTTTCGTTAGCCAATGTTGTTTTAGACAACATCCCTTGTTGTTATTATTCCTCGGAAGCTGGGAGTTTTCCGCGTGCATTTGTTGTTGCGAACTTAAGCGCGGAGTCTCCGGACATCAGGGAAGATATGAGTGGAAGTTTTGGGATGGCCGACAAGCGGATTTGAAAACTCGGAAACAACAGTAACCAGCACAGACGGATCTGTTTTCTTGTTTATGCTGTTTTATTGTTTACAACTTCCCGTTTCTTCATGAGGTTATGTTTTCAGGGTTTATGAGGTTTAACATTATCGTTAACTTGTATTCTTTTATTTATATTCGATGTTATTGTTGTTAATATGTTTATCTGATAATAATATTAGCTTGACTGTTTGTTTTCCACTTGTTATAACAATTTTTTTTTTTAATCATCAGTATCTTCTGCCCGTTCTTCGGTGACTTCATAAGTTCGAAGTCGGTCGATTTTGTTATTCTGCAAGGATTAGTCTTAATATAGGTGAGTAGTACAACAAAAGCTAGAAACAGAAATAAATGAAGTACAGGCGGGTTTTCGACCAGGTAGAGGCACTAGGGATCATATATTCAACATGAGGATCATCATAGAAAAGTGTAGAGAATTCAACGTTGACCTACATACTTGTTTCATTGATTACACAAAGGTTTCGATTGTGTACAACATCAGCAGTTATGGGCTATTATGAAAAATATGGGATTTCCAAACCACCTTATACAACTCATCGCACTGCTGTACCAAGAACAACAGGCAGCCGTAAGAATAGAGGGGGAAACATCAGAATGGTTTGAAGTACAGAAAGGAGTAAGACAAGGCTGTACCCTTTCCCCTTACCTGTTTAACATTTATGCCGAGAATATCATGAGAAACGTAAGAGATGACCAAGAACACACAGAGTTTGACTCATTTAACATCGGCGGGTACCAGATCCCGGAAATCAGATATGCTGACGACACAGTCCTCCTATCGACCAACCCAGAAGGACTTGAACAATTACTTCTGTCCACCAAAAAACACAGCGAGGCCCAGAATCTATACCTAAACACCAAGAAGACCAAAGTATTGACAACAGACAAAGTAAAGACCAAACCAGAAATTGAAATTGATAACGAAGAACTGGAAAGTGTCAATGAATTCGAATACTTAGGATCAATCATTAACAGCTCTGGCGACTGTGCAGTAGAAATTAAAAGAAGACTTGCAATTGCTTCACATAAGCTAATACAGATGAAAAACCTATGGCAAGGCACAAGCAAAGAAACAAAGTTACAACTGATCAGAGCATGTATATTCCCAGTAGCAACATACGGCTGCGAGACTTGGACACTCAATAAAACAGTTGCAAAAAAGATTACATCATTCGAAATGAAATGCTACAGAAGGATGTTGAGAATACCCTGGACAGAAAAAAAGACCAACAGAGAAGTACTGCACTCACTAAATGTACAGGAACATTGGCTCCTAAATACCATCGCAATAAGGAAGCTGAAATTTTTCGGTCATATAAAAAGACATAATAGTCTGGAAAAAACAGTGATGGAAGGCATGGTCCCTGGAAAAAGGGGAAGGGGTCGACCTAGACGACGGTGGACCCAGGACATCACAGAGAGTCTGAACTTGTCTTTGGCTGATGCAGGTCGACTTGCCCAGAATCGTGATGCGTTCAGAGCAGCTGTAATGGAGACAACGTTCTGGAAAGAATACGTCACATGATGAGTACAATATACTGCTCTTTTACGCGTATGGGTGACTTGGGCACATGAACACTTGTAAAAATGTCTTTGGTTTTATTAAAATCTTTGGCTTCGTTTTGGCTAGGCACCGTTTAAGGCTCGTCGGTTATATTATAACATATAACCTATTTGTTTCATTTTTTAAAAAATTGACAATGTGCGTACTTGATATTGTTGTGGTTATGTTAGATATAATATTGTTAGTCATCATCCCGTGCCTTACCGGCTGGCGTAGGCGATTATGTATATCCACGAATTTTATCTATGAGTGCGTTGGTGAGTTATTTCACTGCAGCGCAGTTAGTCCGTCTAATAATCTCTGTTTTTCTCTCTATGTGTCTCCGAATTTTCTGTCCCTTCTCGTCTCAATCTTTTCAATTTTTATTGTGTAAGGAGAAAAGTATGAGCATTCTAAGGTAAGGAAAATTGTGAAAACAGCTGGAAAGACTGAGGTAAGAATGCACAGCGGAAGACAGAAATGACTCACATCTCACTGGTTTCTAATAAGCTCTGCATTCGTTGATTCCATGACCATGCTTCGCTTTCACGATAGGGTTCAAGTTCAGTGTAGCAAAGAGGGTCGCTTCATTATTAATTTAACAATGACTTATTGCACAGAAATCATCTTATGTTCTGGAATGCTGATTTCATCAAGGCTGTGCGGTCCATTTCTCCGCGAATAATCATCCATCTGATGTTAATATTTTTTATTTTTAGAACCGGTGGCAAAATGGATCAGCCAATTATTGCCCAATAGCAAGACCAAATCCATCATCAACAACCAGTACATCTACCAGTACATCTACCAGTACATCTACCAGTACATCTACCAGTACATCAACCAGTACATCTACCAGTACATCTACCAACTGAAGGAAGAGAGGGATGTGGGCAATAGACCCGAAACGATCCACTAGCTTCACAAGCACCAGCAGACAGTCCTTTTCCACCTGAGTACTGGACATTTGATGACTGGACATTTGATGACTGGACATTTGATAACTGGGGGGTGTCATGGACCGTTAATAAGCAAGTAGGGAAAGCACTAGAGGTCACTAGAGATGGCTACTGTGTGTGTGTGTGTGTCGAAACAATGCTTCGAAACAGCGCTGAGTCCGACAGATTCGACACATAGCCTGCTTCTTGTTTCGAAGCAGTTTCAGTTCCAGTCTGCCTCGCTGTTTTGCAAAGAGGCACACTGTCTCACTGTCTCACCTTCCGTAGGCCTATGTAAAATTTGAGTCAACCGTCCGGGACATTAGTATGGAATATCAAACATGTCATATTTTTCAGGGATGTGTCATGATGACTTGATTTTACAAGTGATATTATTTTTGCTGAGAAGTTATAGACACTGGAAATTGTGTCAGTGCTGCAGTTGTCAATGTTTTAGGCACTATGTTAAAGTTGAAAGTGTCCGTGTGTTCGTATAAATGTAATGGACACTTTATTAGCTCTGCTGATATCTGTGTACTCGGTGTGGATTTGAATCATTATCTACCAAAACTAGCTTACTATAGTTTGATATCATGTGTTATTATTACTGTTATTATTATTGTTGTTTTTTTATTATTTTCACTTATACTGCAGCTATCATCATATCTCCGTTTTATTTCATCATAATGAAGACTTGTGTAAAAATATTGAATTGTGGTCACACGAACCGCCATAGATTTTCACACACGCCAGTAGCGCGCAAGAAAAAACAGAGATTGTCTCACACAGTTCATGTATACTGTCTATAAGAGACTTCTTTCTCCCCGATACGGGCAAAAGTGCCGCTGTGCCATTGTGTCGAAACAGTGTGCCGACACAGTTTAAATCACTGTTTCGAATGTCTCGAAACAGCTGAGTGTGTCGATTTGCCCACCTCTAGAGGTCACAGAGATGTGGTTTTTTAAAAATACCACGGACAGCCAAAACGAGTAATGAGGATGTCCTAATAGAGGCCAATGCGCAAAGGAAACTTATTTTACAAGTTAGAAAGAAGCCGGTAGCCGCGCTGGTGTAATGGTTACCACACTGCGCTGGCGATCGGGTGATCCAGGTTCGAGCCCTAGCGAGGTAATTTGAATAAGTCTCGTCGACCAGGGACTTGTACTGGAATAATTCGAGCCCTGACGAAGACATTTGAAGGAGTGTCGTCGACCAGGGACTGGAATAACCTGAACGGCTCCTGAGCCGACCCAGCTCTAATGGGTTCCTCCGAGATCGGCGAGTATCTGCCTGAATGGCGAGAGGACACCTGTCATTGTACAGGATAAAAAGGGATACTCACGTAAAATCAGTCTCAGGTTAGACATATTAACAGGAGATTTCGCCTCGAGTAATAGCAGACGTTCGATAAAAAAACAATAAAAAGAAAGAAAGAAGCAATCCACTTTTTTTTTGGACATGTTATGAGAAGAGGAAAGCTGGAATATATCGTAACAACAGGTAAGGGAATATATCGTAACAACAGGTAAGGTTGACGGAAAAAGAGATAGGGGAAGACAAAGACAGCACATACTGGACAGTTTGACATCATGGCATGGAAAGAAGTCAACAACAGAATTGATTAATTGTACTGTAGACAGGAAGTTGTGGACAGACATGATCTCCTACGCCACTAGGCATGGTACTTGAAGAGAAGACTTGACATTTCAGTTGCCTAGGCAACCTTTATGGCCTCATGATAATAAAAAGATAGTCTTAAAGCAGAAACTGACGTACGGAGGGAAGTGTTATTTTCTTCACTATACTATTGTCCATATCACAGAATAACCGTGCTATCATTTTATTGTGTTCTACCTGTCTTCTTTTCTCATATTAGACCGTCTTTTTATTTCTGCCTTAACCCGTATTTTCGCTCATATTGAAATTCTTTGTTACTAAAACAAACCAAAAAAAAAAAATGACCAATAAAACAAAACAAGGAAAAAACATGAAATTGCATCTTATTTTTATTTTTTTTTATTTACACTTTCTGTGCCAAATTGAAAGTATATTTTATCAACCAAAACATGTAGTATCAGACACACTCATACATATACACACATAGACACACACGCACACACACACAAAGAAACCTTAAAATGCAAATTAAAGTTGTTGTGCTAATCTGAAAAATTTATTTTTATTAACAAAATAATTCCTTATCTTCAAAAAAAAACACACACACACACACAAAAGACATAAAATTACAACTGATTATCTTTACAGTTTCTATGGCATACTGAAAGTTTTTATTTAATGAGCTCAGAATTACAACGAACAATGAAAACAATATTCAGGTTTTCAAAAAAAGAATGACTTTCTATTGTCATCCAACAAAGTTTTAAACGATGAAAAGCTCCTTTCCACTACTATTGACACCACAGGAGCATACTTGAAATAAACTGCGTCAATTGGTTCTAAGTCTGCTGAAAATTTACCAAGGAAAAAGTTTTTTCCTGATAGCACATCTGAAATAAAGCACAGCTTTTCATACCCCACATTTTTGTTTCAAAACTTTTTCAAATTTCAGCACAGCTTTTCCCTCATCTCCATGCACATTGTTTAAGTCAGTCACCATTTTCTTCACCAACCCTATCTGATCCACTAAAAGAACTGCTGACTTCACCATGGAAGTAATGGGACCAGGCAGAAATCCTAAATTTGACTTCATGTAGGAAATTTTACCAGCAACATTTGTTTTCACGGGTTTAGGGAAAACTATTAAACAGCATGGCGAAAACAGTGAAGTAAAGCAATTTGTTGAAAATAATAATAAATAAAACACGTTAATACTGAAAAATGCATATTTTTTTATTGAAAATGCCAAAATATGCAAAATAATGACTACAAATAAAAATAACATAAAAATGCTTTACAATGACCGTAAGATCTAATAAAAATGCTCTAACGTATCAATAATGGCCAAAAATGCAAAATTATGCCTTAACAAAGGCGCTTTAATCAGCTTAGTTCTTTATGAAATACATTTATATTCAACTCAACAACATTTTAGTTATGCCAAAATTACAAAAACAAAACGACAAAATGGTTAAAATCCTAGCCCAACTAATGTTTGTCCACGTGGTATCAGTAACCAGACCATTGAATACATTCTCAACACTGCCCAGCTCTCGATGACCTACGGCGCCATACCTGGCCAGAGGGTGCTGAGCTCAGGCAGACGCCATGGGGCTGCTATATGGACATGGAAAAGACTGTGAACTTCGTACTGGTGACATGCTTTTGTAGATTTAGCATGACTAACCAGAGGCGTCCCTAAAGTACTCGGCACCCGGGGCGGATTTTACCTGTGACACCCCCTGCCCCAAATAAATAAACACACTAGTAAGTATATTTTTAACACTAAGTATTACCTTAATGGTGTCCGATGCCATTCCATTCTAAGCTGTCACCCGGGGCGCCCCCCCCCCCCCCCCCCCCCGTCGCATTCCTTAGTACGCCACTGTACCCAACGAAGAAGAAGTACTTTTTAATTATTTATTTACTTTTTAAATTGTAATCTGATATCTCTTACTTTCAAATGACCATTATTTTTTTTTTAATATAGCCTTTAATTGTGTTTACTATTATATCCATTTAATAACAACAGTAATATATTGCTAGTATCTTTGTTGTTGTTAGTATCTGACTAACTGCTGCTCAAGCCTTTATTTTCATGTTATTTTGTATTATGTATTTCTGTATTTGTTGGCGTCCATATGTCAGTATACGTGTTACCGTTTCTTGTGAGTGTATATTGCTGTGTGTCTTGTCTTAGTTACTATTATTACTAGCAATAACCAGTGGCGTATTCTCTATGTGTGCTGTGCGCACACCTATGCCGGAAGGAAAATAAAAATTTAATGTATTATTCTATAAAATATTTCTCTTATAATGTTCTGCTTTCGGACCGCACGCATCAGGATAACGGATTTTCCCGCATAGAATCTACGAGTATATATAGTTTCAGTTTCCCAGACGCGTTTTATAGTGCAGTTTTTTTGGTTGGTAGCAATCGCCCGAAGTTTCTCGGGTAATTCCGTCACTATGCGTGCTGCACCTTTCGGTTTTACGTTTGAAGACTGGTTTGTGTTGATCGGGGTCATGGCCAGATACGTCAATACAATACGAACATGCGTGCGGTGGTCTTACAGCTCTCGAGTTGTAAAAATCGGCTGTGTCCGTCCAGTGTTTTTTGTGATTAATTTTTGTTAGTTGCCGGGAATGCAGATTATTACAGTGACAGTGAGTTTCAAGTTGTAAGTTAATTAGTATTTCGGAGATAATTGACATATACCCCTGTCGCGAGAGAGAATGAGTTTGTATTTCGTTTCTATACCCATTGTGTGCATACCAGACAGTCGTGGGAAACCCACTAATTTTACAAGAAATGTTTACAGAACACTGAGACAGCACGCAACAACATTCACCTGAAATGTTTTCACAACACGCGGACATTGCACCAACAGACTATCGGAATAATTGATACTAAGTGGCGGATATGTTTACACAGGGCCAGTGTTAACCAAGTATTGTTGTGACTAAGGGAGACTTCAAGTCTGCACAAGGACAACATGAAAGCAGTATGAATACGAAATTATAACGAGAAGAACAACACTGTACGTGCCCCAAAGGACGCACACAGACAGTTGTCTGGGAGAGGAACAACAAGGAAACGATAATAGAAAAATATTACAGGAAATGTACCCAGGAATGAGGACTGAATGTCTGACGAAAGGAAAACAAACGAATTTTCACATGACCCAAGAAGCGACCCGAAAAATAGCCCTAGGCGATTCGGACAGTATATACTGAACGAAATCTATCGTTCGGGCAATGGTATGAAAAATCATTCCGCCCGCATATACTGGTTCCATATTTCACGAGGAAGATTCAGGCCAAGTGTCAGTGAAATTCATGATATGGACATCAAGTGGTAGAGACCGGGGACCTTTGAGATAACTCAACCTTTGTCTACTACATTGCGGGCGTTAAATTACGGGACAAGCTTTAGAGTAGGGCCGACCGAGATACTGCGACGACACGCATCTCACACGTAATTAACAGCAACAACCTGCCAATACTCCACGGGGGTCAGAAAGGAATTTACCAGGCGGTGAAGGGTCTTTCTATCATCGACTACCCACCCAAAAAGAAAGCAGAAAATACCCAGAAGGATTGCTGCATTTCTAATAGCTGTCCACGTGAAATTTAATGATCTGAAGTGGCAGTCGCCAACGGATGATTTTTACAACAAGTGCCTTTGAGAAATTTAATGATTTGAAGTGGCAGTCGCCAACGGATGATTTTTTACAACAAGTGCCTTTGAGAAATCTTGAGCGGACGTGACAAGAGCCGACGGAACGATTTTGTAAACCATATGCCTACCAAATTTATCGAGATCCTAAATTACATGCAGTAATGGACAGATTCTCCCTGTACAATTGATGCACCAACAAATACGAATATACAACATATTTCCATCATCACCACCACATGAGCAGACTATCAGCACAACGCAAGGACATCTGCATATCAGACGAAGTCTCACCCGCCTAACATTGCGTTCAACACCACACAATGAACAAGACACCGTGGACGCTCGGGACAATGTCAACACGCGCATTGTGAAGGACAAAAGAACAAGCCGTGGACACCCGACGAAACCAAGTGAACCGTCCAGTGTTATTGTAGGCAGACAAAGACTTGTCCATTGTGTACAAACAACCAGAGTTTATTGACAGTTAGCGAGAGACCAAGAAACACAAGATATCCTTTTTGTTAGTATTTAGGAGTTACTTAAATTCATCATCATCATCACATCGTGTAGACTTAAGTTTAGTGAGTGTATTTTTTGCCTAACTATTATCTTCTTTTCCAGGCATAGTTAGGTTAGTTCTTATTACATTTGTATTGTTGTAACTGAATGTTGTTATATTTCAGTATTTTAATAAACGTTGTAGTTGTGGTTACATTACCCACACACGTTATTACATATATAGAGAAGGAACGAAAGTGTGCGAAAGAGACATACTGTTCTTCTTCTCTTTCTCTTCTGTTCACTCAGTGTAATAGGGGAGTGGGGGCTCGTTAGTATTATAATATAGAGAGGGAGATAGAGTGGTAGGAGGTATATGTCACGAGATCCAGAATCACTGGGGCTATATGCTGGGAACTCATCCCAAAGTCTTATATTCACCTTCTCCACTCCTGCTGCTCATCTTCAACCGGGTGCCAGGCGAATCTGAGCCATTGACAAAGCCGGCACCTCACAGATAACTCTCTTTGGTTACCCTCACAGGGGTAACGTTGTGACATAATTGTGGGCTGCAGTCCGGAATATACCTTCGGACTTGCCCTAGACTAAAACATTAAATAATTCTTTTTTGCAAATTTTGTATAAACCTATTCACTGTCTTCTATACTGTTCCTTATTCTACTTAGGTAAAGGGAAAGAACACAGAATAGAGTATTAGATAACTAGATATTCATATTAGATATTAAGATTAGATTAGATTAGATATTCATAGTATATTAAGTAAGACATTGACATATGTTAGAAGATTACACCGTATTAATTTATATGCACTTTATTACTGCATCTAGTTACCTCTATTGATTTGTTGTCATCATTATAAATTTACCTGGATTTTTGGTACATGTATAGTACCACGTGGGTCTTTTAACAAAAGGCATTGGTGAAGTCGAACGCATCGAAACGAGCGAACCGACGTTGTATAGTTCTTTTGTTCACAAGTGAACAATAGCGCTAAGCCACCGAGACGATACATTTTGGCAGTGTTTTCTTGGTAGGCAGACTGTTTAGGGTCAGACTTTTTATGGTCAGGACTTTTTAAATATTGTCATTTATCTGCACGGGTGTAAAGGTTATAGGGAAGTATACGGGAAAATTTGTTGTGGTTTCCCCCAGTGGTCAAGGGCACGATTGTTATTGTCGCTCTAAATTTTTTTGTTTCTCTCACATACTTTTGAGTAGCAATAGGCAGATTGAAATCTAGCTGGGTAACTTATAATTTTTTTCAGGTAGCAGTTAGAATTCAGACTTGGTGCTAGTCTGAGTTCGGGGTTTTGCGACAGCATATTTCCTAGTAGGTAACAGGTAGTTCCTTCCTTTTGCTTCTTTCTGTCATTTTCGGTAATTTGTGAGTTACAGCAGTTCACAAGTAAGATGGCGGAATTGGTCCAGTTACGAGCTGCTTGGCGTGAGGCAGTCGAAAAGATGGGAATAGATAAGGCCGAGACCAAGGCATACTTGGAGGCAGAGGAACAGGAGCAGGCAGCAGAGAGACAACATGAACTTGCCATGCGTTCTCTGGAACTGAAAACTGGAGCCTCGGAGGACATTTTAAAGAAATGGGAGATAGAGCGACAAGAAAGCGCCAAGAAACGGGAGATGCGTCGACTATCAGACGCGGTGGAGCAACTAGCCAGGGTAAAAGAGCGACAAGAAGAAGACGATGAATCTTACCACTCTATTTCTCAAGTTATGCTGCCCATATTGGACCACCCCTCTGAAAATCTGGCGCCCGTAGAAAACTTGTCGGCTCCAACTGCGCCCCAGCTTCATGAAATGGACTTCCCGTTGGAAATGGACCTGAAGCCCAAACAAGGGAGGGGGTTAAGTAAGGAAAGCAGCCCTTACAACGCTGGGAAGAGTACGAAGCGATCCCAAGCGTGGAAACTAGCAATAGAAGTAGAGCAAACAAGATTGAAATTAGCAGCGGAGAAAGAGGAGAGAAAGACAGAGAGGGAGGCTAAATATAGGAGAATCAAGGCAAAATCCTTCATTCATCCGCACACGTTTGCGGATGAACAGGCCCCTAGGGGCGCCTTTGAACCACAACTGCAGGGTTCATCCGGCCCGCTTTCCTTGGGCGTGATGGATTCAGTGGATTCCAGACACCTCTGCAGAGATAATGGAAAGTTATTAGAAGGCACAGAAGAACCTATTCTAATTGCAAGCGGTACCTTCGATGGATCTTGCAAGGGGACTTCGAATAAAACAATTTCACCTGGCATCACAGGGAAGAAGAAAACAGGCACTTGTCTCCTGACATCAGGAGAACAATTATTACCTTACTCCACCGGCCCTTCTACGTGGAAAGAAGCGACCGGACAGGAACGGGCATTCGCTATTATCCACGGAAATAGACAGTTGCCCACATCGCCTAAGTCTGCCTTTACCCAGGACGAGGAAAAGTCAGATCCTACCACTTTTAAAACTTACGGAGAGAAATGTGTGCCTTTAGAAGGTATAACAACACATACGATTATCGGGACAGGGTGGACGACGGACACGGAGACACCCCTCGACTCTCTTCAAAAGGAGGTAGAAGAGGATCACGAGGAGAACAGTGTGGTAGAGCCGGCGGGGATACAGCAGCTTAACACCCACGGGACTCCGATTCTATATGTAGGCGAGACAAAAACTAAGCGGATAGACAGAAGGAAAGACACCAGGCGACACAAAAGGAAACAGCTTGGTGTACGCGCTTTATGCAAGGCACAGCGCCGACGCGCGAAAGTTACAACACACTGTACCAGATATAAATGGACAGATGGGTTGCACCGTATCTTGAATTATGACCATTCCACGGGCAAGATACGTAATAAGGACAAACAAGGGCCAACTTTGATCCGTCGTCGGATTCAAAGATTGGTTAGCAGAAGAAAGAAGTGGGGAAACATTTTTTATTTCGACAGAGCGAAGAAAGACACACTGAGAGTTAGTGTCAGTAAGAATGGACCACTCAAAAGAAAGAAGAGGTTTAAACCTGGCAACGAATATTACAAGGACCCTAATGCAAAGGGGCGGAAAAGGAAAAGTGATATTGTAGGGACGGCGACTAGCGCCCGGATTCCCTCGGAACACAACGTTGTCAATAGAGAAAGAGCGGAAGAGGTATTCGATTCCAGGCTGGAATTCGATTCGAAAATCAGTTCAAGACTGGTTAGACCAGAACAATTGACTGATGGAACTGTGGAAATTCAGGTCACAGGTAACGGCGATCCTCCAATGATGGCGGCTATCGCCCGGACTCCCATTGAAGGCAGACATGTCAAGGGAGAACTACGAACGGCAGTTTTAAATGATCATACATATGAAGTCATTTTAGGCTACAAATATGTGAGTTTAGGAGACACTCGTCAATCAAGAGTCACAGCTGCAGTGCAGACAAGTGACCAAGCGAAGGAGAAGAGACAAGGAGACGAGTTTGACTTCCATCCGCAAGAGCTGAGACCAGCTCAAAACAACGACAAAGCGGTAGAACCTTGTTTTAAGAAGAGACTGAAGGGAGACAATCCATCGCAACCAGGAGACTGCTTTAAACAGCAAGGACAACTCCTTAGGAAAGTAGGAAAGCGCGGATATGAGTATAAGCAACTGGTAGTACCAGCACGATATAGATTTTATATCTTAGGTATGGGACATGCTAGTGAATCTAGTGGTCAGGTCAGACAATACATCACTACGCAAAGAATCACCCACCATTATTATTGGCAGGGAATCGCAAGGGACATGGATCAATTTATCAGATCAGGTCCTGAATGCCAGAGAGGGGCATCAAATCATGGGAAAAGTGAGGAAGCCACTAGTAAGGGAAACAGACTACGTAGGAAGAAGAGGAGGCGTCAACATGACGGAGAATATAATACGACTGGTCCTAAGTGTGAGCTAGAGATAGCATATGTTTTACTGTTTATGCATAGCAAACAGAACAGGTTACAGATTGGATGGCACGGGCCATACACAGTGGTCGAGAAGGCATCTCGAACCAATTATAAGATTCCAATGGAGAATCAGCTGGAAATATATAATATTATTCTGCTAAAGAGACACTTAGCCAGACACATAACTGAAGCGGCCAACTTCAGGACACGAGCAGCCACAAAGCATTTGAATAAAGGAAATCCGAACTCAGCACTGCAGCCCAATGCGGCTAGACAGTCATCTGCAGGTGTGCAGAAAATCACAACCCACTCTACGAACGTAGTCGAGCAGGGGCGACAACTCTTGACTACGGTCACGATATTGAAACAGGAAAGGGAGCAGCTCTTTATAGCTGATGCAGGAGAAGCAACTGAGGAAAATTGCGAGAAGAATGA
Organism: Oreohelix idahoensis; assembly: GCA_024509875.1. Lineage (NCBI taxonomy): Eukaryota > Metazoa > Mollusca > Gastropoda > Stylommatophora > Oreohelicidae > Oreohelix > Oreohelix idahoensis. Next base: position 221,271 of record JAMPIV010007248.1, on the reverse strand, counting down.
TTTGAACGAGGAGAACGAAGGGTTGAACCAGGAAGAGAAGGAGACCAAAGATAGTGAGAAGATACTAATAGGGGGCAATAAGGAAAGCGAAATACCCCCTAATTCGCAATAGTTCTCCCATGCTCGAACTTGTTGGGGGAAAGCTATGTCGCGAGAGAAGAATGAGTTTGTATTTCGTTTCTATACCCATTGTGTGCATACCAGACAGTCGTGGGAAACCCACTAATTTTACAAGAAATGTTTACAGAACACTGAGACAGCACGCAACAACATTCACCTGAAATGTTTTCACAACACGCGGACATTGCACCAACAGACTATCGGAATAATTGATACTAAGTGGCGGATATGTTTACACAGGGCCAGTGTTAACCAAGTATTGTTGTGACTAAGGGAGACTTAAAGTCTGCACAAGGACAACATGAAAGCAGTATGAATACGAAATTATAACGAGAAGAACAACACTGTACGTGCCCCAAAGGACGCACACAGACAGTTGTCTGGGAGAGGAACAACAAGGAAACGATAATAGAAAAATATTACAGGAAATGTACCCAGGAATGAGGACTGAATGTCTGACGAAAGGAAAACAAACGAATTTTCACATGACCCAAGAAGCGACCCGAAAAATAGCCCTAGGCGATTCGGACAGTATATACTGAACGAAATCTATCGTTCGGGCAATGGTATGAAAAATCATTCCGCCCGCATATACTGGTTCCATATTTCACGAGGAAGATTCAGGCCAAGTGTCAGTGAAATTCATGATATGGACATCAAGTGGTAGAGACCGGGGACCTTTGAGATAACTCAACCTTTGTCTACTACATTGCGGGCGTTAAATTACGGGACAAGCTTTAGAGTAGGGCCGACCGAGATACTGCGACGACACGCATCTCACACGTAATTAACGGCAACAACCTGCCAATACTCCACGGGGGTCAGAAAGGAATTTACCAGGCGGTGAAGGGTCTTTCTATCATCGACTACCCACCCAAAAAGAAAGCAGAAAATACCCAGAAGGATTGCTGCATTTCTAATAGCTGTCCACGTGAAATTTAATGATCTGAAGTGGCAGTCGCCAACGGATGATTTTTACAACAAGTGCCTTTGAGAAATTTAATGATCTGAAGTGGCAGTCGCCAACGGATGATTTTTTTACAACAAGTGCCTTTGAGAAATCTTGAGCGGACGTGACAAGAGCCGACGGAACGATTTTGTAAACCATATGCCTACCAAATTTATCGAGATCCTAAATTACATGCAGTAATGGACAGATTCCCTGTACAATTGATGCACCAACAAATACGAATATACAACATATTTCCATCATCACCACCACATGAGCAGACTATCAGCACAACGCAAGGACATCTGCATATCAGACGAAGTCTCACCCGCCTAACATTGCGTTCAACACCACACATGAACAAGACACCGTGGACGCTCGGGACAATGTCAACACGCGCATTGTGAAGGACAAAAGAACAAGCCGTGGACACCCGACGAAACCAAGTGAACCGTCCAGTGTTATTGTAGGCAGACAAAGACTTGTCCATTGTGTACAAACAACCAGAGTTTATTGACAGTTAGCGAGAGACCAAGAAACACAAGATATCCTTTTTGTTAGTATTTAGGAGTTACTTAAATTCATCATCATCATCACATCGTGTAGACTTAAGTTTAGTGAGTGTATTTTTTGCCTAACTATTATCTTCTTTTCCAGGCATAGTTAGGTTAGTTCTTATTACATTTGTATTGTTGTAACTGAATGTTGTTATATTTCAGTATTTTAATAAACGTTGTAGTTGTGGTTACATTACCCACACACGTTATTACATATATAGAGAAGGAACGAAAGTGTGCGAAAGAGACATACTGTTCTTCTTCTCTTTCTCTTCTGTTCACTCAGTGTAATAGGGGAGTGGGGGCTCGTTAGTATTATAATATAGAGAGGGAGATAGAGTGGTAGGAGGTATATGTCACGAGATCCAGAATCACTGGGGCTATATGCTGGGAACTCATCCCAAAGTCTTATATTCACCTTCTCCACTCCTGCTGCTCATCTTCAACCGGGTGCCAGGCGAATCTGAGCCATTGACAAAGCCGGCACCTCACAGATAACTCTCTTTGGTTACCCTCACAGGGGTAACGTTGTGACAACCCCTAATAACTATCGTTGCGTAATTGAATATAGTTGGTTTTTAAATTAAGAGGGGAAGAAGTTAAATAGTAGGCGTACATATTCATTTTAAGTAGCAGCACGCCTAGCTCGCATTACCAGGATTCGCCACTGGCAATAACCCGTCAAACTTGACGTTTTTTTAATTATAGTGTGCTGTTTCCGTTCCCGGATGAGCAGATAGAAGTACATTCTTAGAGTGTTTTTGGTTTCTTTCCATTATACAGTGTAATCAAACTATTCATGCACACCGTCATTGGAACGCTTTTCTTTGTTGATTGTAACTATTTTCGGGAGAGTATATATAATGGAAACAATACAATTTTTCAACACGGTTCCATTCCTCAGCTGTGACCAACGTACACACGGCGAGAATTATGTTATTTTAGATTCAATGAAAAAGTTCTTTGGTGACAACATTTCGTGTGAAAGTGCGTGGATTGTTTTCAAAGAGTGTTCCCTGATAATAAGTGGTTTTAACAAAAACTTTCAAGTTTTCATGATTTGTACATCGGGTGAGGGCTCATGCACACCAATTTTTACGCACTTTTTCCGACGTAACATACATCGGTAATTATGTTAGTTGTTGTGTGTGTGTGGGATGTGGAATGTGGGATTAGTGTAACTGTTTTGAACTATTATCTTGTGTTTGGCCAGCAGCCTCGCATCAGTTTCTTCCATTTTTGTTTGTTGAGGATATCAGTACTTCTGGTACTCGCTGCTTTTTCATGCCGTCTAGTCTTGGCTTTCCATATCTATCTATCTATCTATCTATCTATCTATCTATCTATCTATCTATCTATCTATCTATCTATCTATCTATCTATCTATCTATCTATCTATCTATCTATCTATCTATCTATCTATCTATCTATCTATCTATCTGTCTGTCTGTCTGTCTGTCTGTCTGTCTGTCTGTCTGTCTGTCTGTCTGTCTGTCTGTCTGTCTGTCTGTCTGTCTGTCTGTCTATCTGTCTGTCTGTCTGTCTATCACAAATCGTCTGATGGCTTGTAACCACGAACATTAGACAAATATAAAGAAACAAATGCCTGCTAAGTACGTTTGTTCGCCGAAAACTAACAGGCCCATTGTCATGCGCTCCACTCTTACTTACTTAGTCGTTCCCATTCTACCGTGAGGTGTAGAGGTTTGGAAGAGAGAGCGCCAGACTATCATATCGGCTGTCTTCCTCCTGGCCTGGTTCCTTCTAGCCCTCGGTCCTTCAAAGATTGTCTAATGTTGTCCTCCCAGCAGACTCTGGGTCGTCCTGTGGGTCTGGATCCCTGGCTCTTTGTTTCCCATGCTTGTCGTGGTAGCCGATCTTCTCCCATTCTGCAGACATGACCAAACCATCTTAGTTGGGACTGTTCTACTGGGGTCTGCAGGGGGTGGGATTTTAGGCCTTGGCGAATTGTCTGGTTGCGGACCATGTCTCTTCTTGTTACTTCAACCACCTTCCTCAGATACCTCATTTCTGAGGTTTGGATCTGGCTTTTGTGGGTTGTAGTCATTGCCCATGACTCGCATCCATATGTCAAGACTGGGACATAGGTGGAGCGGTATACATCCATCTTCGTTTTCTTACCAACCTCCCTTCCAGACTTAGCAATCAGGGCAACATCATCAGCAAATGCCAGCTCTGAAATACATACCTGTTTCATCTTCCAGTACCCCACTGAATACTTTCTGGTTCTCTCCATACATGCCTTGATAACATCGTCCATGAGGAGTATGAACAGATAAGGTGACAGGATATCACCTTGTCTTACACCAGTGGTGATCCTGAACTCTTCTGACTTATGGTTTGCTGTCCTCACATAATTTCTGCAAGACTTGTAGAAGCTCTGTGTAGCATGAATCAGAGGTGCTGGAATGTTCTTCCTTGCCAAACAGTCCCAAAGTTTGCTCCAGGGGACCCTGTCACATGCCTTTTCCAGATCTATGAAGCAAAGATGGATCTCACTCTTACACTCAAGAGCCTTTTCACTCAGCTGTCTGCGTGGGAAGATTAGGTCTTGAGTACTTCGGTTTGCTTGGAATCCGCACTGGACCTCATCCAATTGTGGCTCAGCTAGGCGTAGGATTCTAGAGTAGATTTTACCAGGGACACTGAGAAGGGATATGCCTCTATGGTTTCCATACTGTCGATTGTCACCCTTTTTGAAAATTGGTGTTATGATAGCAATCTCCCAATCCTTTGGTATGGTCTTGTTGCACCACGCTGCCTGTAGGACCCTTAAGAGTAATAGGTCGCCTGATGCTCCCATGTACTTAACCATTTCTGGTGTTATACCATCATGCCCTGCTGCTTTGCCCATCTTGATTTTCTCCAGTGCTGCCTTCAGTTCTTCCATCTTTATGTCATCTTCATCACCATTGGTTTCCTCTTCTGTGCTAGTGTTTATCATTTCTGATGCTTGACCTTGCTCACCATCAAGGAGTTCTGAGAAATATTCTTTCCATCTTTCCATTACTTCCTTCGGGGCAGTAAGCAATTTGCCTTGCTTGTCCTTTATAACTTTGAGAGGGCATTGTTTTTCCTTCCTCGTGTTCTTTAGGGTCTTATAGAACAATTTCTGGTTTTCTTGCGCATCTTTTTCTAGCTTTTCTCCAAATTCTTCCCAGGACTTCTGTTTTGCTGCTAGCACTTTGTTCTTTGCCTCTGTTCTGAGTATTACATATTCTCTATATTTCTCTATTTGTCCTGTTGTGTTTTTAGCTCCTAAGTATTGTTTCCGTGCCATTTTCTTCTCTCTTATTTTCTCTTTGACTTCCTCTGTCCACCAAGGTGTCCTCTTTCTCTTGTTCCCAAGTCGGACTTCACCACGTGCTTCTGCAGCAGCTGTCTTTATGATGTCCTTGAATTTAAGCCAGAGGGTTTCCAAGTCATCAGGTTGTTCTTCTGTGTTTCTCACCGCCATGTGCTCCACCCACCATTGTTAACCTCTCAGAATAATTAAATTCCCGAGCACACAATGTAACTCAGGGAATATGATGAAGATTCACCAATATCCTTCTGGGTGTTAACTAGGAACTTGCGTCTTGAGTGCGCGAATAATGATTTGCCTGAATTACAATTTAAAAAGGTACATAAATCTCACAAGATAATATGTTACACCTTAGGCACGTGGGAGGTAATCATCATTCATTACTCATCACTACTCCCGTCGGAGTCTGGGGTCGCTCTGCTGTCGGGTATCGCTCACGACTAGTCAGAAACAATCACCAGCTCTTGCAGTAGTGGTTCATGCATATACTATTTTCATATGTTGAGGTTGCCAGCCTTGTATAATAACCACTTAGCAAGAAGCCTGTAGAATTTACATTAGTAAATAAATTGTTTACACTTACTGTCACGAGTGGGTTTTGTAAGAGTCTGACGAGACCCAAGTCTGTGTGATGTCAGAGACCAGACAAAATCTGAGAGAAATCTGAGATGATAGACGAGAAATGGTGTTGATAGTGGATAGTGTGACTTACAGTTACCGAGAGTGAGAACCTATACTGACTCTCCCCTCGCCACTTAGTGACCTTTTATTCAACTACTGACACACTGCCTCTTGCTCTACTTAGGAGATAAGGTTGTATTACACTACAGTGTATCCACATACAACAGTACGAGTACACGTTAGAGAGTACAGGTACAGATAGGAAAGGAAATCTGATCCGTTATGAAATTATATATATATATATATATATATATATATATATATATATATATATATATATATATATATATATATATATATATATATATATATATATATATATATATATATATATATATATATATATATATATATATATTTGATTAACAACAGAAAAAAAACTCTGGTAAAATCAGCATGAAATAAATCACGAGACCCAAAAAAAAAATTTCAGTAATATGCAAATATCAAGTATACGAGACACTCAAACCAAAGGTTAGTAGACAAGGGTTGGGAACACTCCCGAAATAAAACCCATAGGTTCCACTCTCCATCACATTTGGGGTGGATATAAAATTAATAATCCTTTGCTGGAAAAACCCTGAAATAAATAACTGTACCTACACAACACAATCCCGCTGACTTGTCCCTGTCAGCAACACTGCTAATCACATTACTCGATTAATTTGGTACACAAGTTTTTAAACAGTCTACTCTCCCCTCAATTAATTTGAGTGCACTCTACCCCAAAATCCTTCTTCGTTGGCACGTGTGCGTTGCTGCTTCACTGGGATCACGGTTAGCCGATGGAGAAATTTTGACCCTATCTTCTCCAGGGTAATTGCTGATTAAATCCGTGAATTGACTGCACTCTGCAGTAAATCCAGGAAATCGGGGGTTGCGATGGTAACACCCAAGAAAAAACAAATGATGAGGAATAATCCACCTTTTGAGTAATGGCCCACTACTACTGTAGCGGTCCTCAATAATAAGGGACGACGTAGCTTGGTAAAGATAACTGGTGCAAACGGAACATGAGCGCTCCTCTTATTAGCTTGATAAAGAGAACTGGTGCAAACGGAGCATAAGCGCTCCTCTTATTAGGTGTTGGGCGAAGTCTTGGTACTCCAAGCAAAGGCCACTCATCAATGTGCCCGTAATAGGGTGATAAACTAGGCACGCATGTAGTTACGTGCAACCCAGCCGTAATTGTGCGATCCTTCCTCCAGGAAGTTAATCAGGCCTAAGGCTTTAGCGTAGGGCCTGAACTAACCCGGGTTAGCTGTAAAGAAAATACAAACAACTCGTATATCATCGTGCGAAACAAACATAAATATTACAACACGTCCCGCTAACCGTCCGCTCAACCATAAGTGCAGGGCCGGCTTATTGTAAGTTTTGCATAACACTACACAGTCCGCGTACCGGCGTCTAATGCGGGAATGTTTTTAGGCATGTTTACAAACTGCCCTTTTTCTCTCCCTCTTGGCGAGACGTGACCTCAAAATCAGCCAGGTCGGCTAACCCACCTGCCTCTACACAATTCGCCGACCAGTCAAAACATTTAACATTACATACAGCATATGACGACAAATAGAAGAATGCGCTAGTTAAGTATACAAATTGCATTTAAAATACCCATTAATACCCAAGTACGCACTTAGATGCAAAGTACATGTTGCGAAGAAAAATTATGTACACAAACCGCCACTGAGGCCAAAAAAGATTACATTTGCTCAGGTTAACCTTTTGTGTGTGTTAAAGATTTCCCTCTCTCTAACATTCCGTTACATAGTTATATATATATATATATATATATATATATATATATATATATATATATATATATATATATATATATATATATATATATATATATATATATATATATATATATATATATATATATATATATATATAAAGCCGATTATTCTTTTAATGAACTATATCAGACATCAAGTCCCACAACCATTTGGCTTTTATAACTGGTAGTAGCATACAACCCCAATAAAACTGGCTACAGCTTTAGATCTCTGGTTCAATGATTGCAGTACAGAAATTACCACATTACCAAATGTCACGTGACTATTAATTTACTTTACCATCTCGTCCGATTTTTGTAAATAAACAAATGTTTTGGTTTCCTTGTCATTTTATATTTTCTTTCCAACCTTCGTGGCCCTATTTTTCACCTTCTCAAACCCCACCCGAGCGGTTTGTTTACGTTTGGCTGGCCTTCAGAATTAAAAATTCTTCAACAGTCAGCGTAGCGGTAACGTAATGTTATCTAAACGCACCTGTGGTCCGTCCGAACAGGGGGAATTTCTCTGGTCGCTCTAAGCCTTTGATCACGAGCGAGAGACGGTTTCTGTGAAAGAAACCGCTTGTCTGCGGGAGGTAACGTCTGCAGGTGGTCTCTGTGTTTGGCCTTCAGAACGCATTAGTGATCATAATATGTCTATCGGGGAAATTTTCTCAAAGTTGTTGCTTCTGAAACCCTTTGTCTTACTCTATATTACGTCTTTCGCCGATGCATCTGTGGGGACAAGCCATGCCAGGTGTTTATTTGTAAACTATAAGAGTAGAAAGGGTTAATAGACTAACACACTCGTGAATATTCTTGGCCCGAGATGGACCATCATGAGATAAGGCAAACTTTAACACAGAACTAAAATGTTAAGGCCTATCTCTAGTCATTTTTCGGGGTGAGTTGACATATCTTATAATTATAATATGATATATTCATGTTAGCTTTTAATATATCTGATAGGAAAGTGACTTGAATTCATTTCTGAGGACTTCTCCTAGTAATTTAGTTCAGTGATAATGTAGCGCTGTCTACGGCCTTAGTTAAGCGGTGCTTATACTGTTACGGTTTATAATGGGAAATGATAAACTTACAATAACAGATACTAGGCGTAGAATCAGTTCATACAATGCTTACCATTGGGTTAAGAGTCAGCAAAATTAACTGTCATTTCTGCAAGATAAGATCAAAGGTGTGGATCATTCACTTAACACTGAATTATAGGAGATAGTCACTTATTCCTTTTTTATAGATATTTCTAGTGGCAAGGGAGAATCATTTTATGCTTACTTGTGTGGCTAGGCACTAGTCTATAACTTTCACAGAAAGCAGTCACCAGGCATAGATATAATTATATCTTATGATTCAGCCACAACTGTATTATTATAGCAAGAACATTGCATTTTCTATGTACTCATTTTGTGGAATGTTAATATATTTCCTCAAGGGGACATATGATTTATTTGTGTAATGTCACATGCTGTAATCTGTTTATGTAATTCATTTACTGTTGTAAGATGAATAAGCATATTCATTTAACTGTAACTACAAGGTTAGGTTTCCTGTATGTTTAGTTGGAAGAAGAGGAGTAGATTTTTGCTGTCAGAACATTTACTGACAGGTACCTGGGTGTGCAAAAGATATTAAGCCTATGCGGGCACATGCTATAATTGATAGAATGGAAGGAGCGGAGCATGACTAGGTTATAAAACATTAGATTGATTTTGTTGTTGCTTGATGTAAAGGGTGTCTTTTTTGGGTCTCAGTTTCAGGGATACCGAATCGCTAGAGCAGACTCCAGTCAGGCAAAGAACGTCATGTTCTCTTCGATCTAGAGCAGTGTTTCTTAACGGGGGCGGTACCGCCCTCTGGGGGGCGTTTTCGAGATGTCTGGGGGCATTCTGATGGGTCGCAATGATTGGGGGTCACTATTTCCATTCAGGGGGGCGTTGTGTACATTTTTACAAGAATCAATATGAAACAATTACAAAGATATTTTCCTTAGCATAGCTTGTAACATGATAGTTTTTATTTGCCCTGCGTCCCATGGAGTGTTTCAAGGATTCCAAAAGCAAAATTTTAGTACCTGAGATATTACCATTGTCAGGAGACAGTAGGCAGAGATTTATGTCCCTTCAACACTCGAAACATTCGTTAGCCTCTCCACACAACCAAGCTAAACTTACATAAGGAGAGGCTTAAATATTCAGATTTGAAGATATATATGCAGTCATTTAGGCGCTATTAAAATGATATGATTATGATAGTTATAGAGTTGTAAGAAATAGTTTTATGTCATTCGCTCCGTCAATTTGTAATTCAAGGATAATGAACTTGTGGTTTATATAATTCCGTACTTAAACACATATTTAATATAACTATGCTTTTATAAATGTGCTTTCTCTTCTTCTTTATATTATAAGAAAAGATAACTCATTTACTGCATTGCATTTTTTAAAGTATGGTAGAATATATGTATATGTTTGTGTATACACGATAAAGAGGAAGGGGGTGTTAAAAGGGTGGGGGGGGGGGGCTTTTTAACATATTAGTTGTCAAAAGGGGGCGTTGCTACTATCAGGGTTGAGAAACACTGATCTAGAGGGTTTCTAAATACCGCTAGCGTCACGAGTCGTCAACCCGTTCCTGAATCAAAACCCCTTTTGTCAACGCCAAGTTAAGCTCACGCAGTGCAACGAGCCCACGCTAAATCCTGGAGAATCATCTGATGCAGTAGTAGTTCCTTACTCGCCTCTTGATTGCCAGTCAGAGCATGGCGGCTTCCAGCATATCAATCAGCCCAGCGTTTATAGCAGAATTTCAATCACCAGCCTTTGTGTGCCTAAACGGGGCACTCAGTCAATCACAGTTCAAGCCAGCCCAAACAGGATTTACAGCCAAGCAAGCAATAGCGCCGGATAAGAGCGCCTGGGACTCCTTGTCCTCAAGTAACTTCGTCTGGTGTATTTCTAGGTTTATGTAGAACCTCGCACTTAGGAGCGGCCAGCCAAAGATAGACAGAGTTCCAGCCCCCCTCGTGCATTTAGAGGTCACCAAAGTATAGCACCAACACGGAAAGTTTGGTATTTCACTTCATTCATCTTGAAGGATATTTATCTGTATGACACTTTTCTGGAGCTAGTACACTTGGTCCCACGAAAGCGGACAGGCTGTCGCTCAGTTTGTTCATTTGGTCAGCAGGAGATAAACAGCGTCTTCCAGCCCCCCTCGCGCAATTAGAGGTCACCAAAGTATAGCACCAACAAGGAAAGTTTGGTATTTCAATTCATTCATCTTGAAGGATATTTATCTGTAAGACACTTTTCTGGAGCTAGCTTCTGGTCCCCCGAAAGCGGACAGGCTGACACGCAGTTTATTCATTTGGTAAAACGGAGGTAAAGAGAGTCTTCCAGCCCACCTCGCGCAAGTAGGGAGGAGTCACCAACGATAGCGCCTATACAGTGATTTTATTCAGGTTAATTCCATCACCCATGGAGGATATGTACGAAAAAACCACTTACTGGAGCTATTTCATCGGGTCCCCGAAAGCGGACGGACTGACACTCGATTTATTTATCTCTCCGTGTTCTACAGGTTTTATGAGTGTTGGTGGTGTGTGTGTTTGTGGGTGTGTATTTGTATTATTTTGATTATTGATGATTATTGATGATTGTAGCAAAATATGCGAGAATAAACGCTCAATTCAGTACGATTTAGGCATAAAACGATAATAAATACATTAGCCCGCATGTGTCTGACGGTAGGCATCTTCGAAGCCAGCACCGCTGCTTTTTGCACAGTGCTAAGCCTAGAGAACGATTTCACGGAAAAAGTCTGACACGCTTTAGTTTCGTTTTCGAGAAACACAACTAATAGTTAACCTTTGCCCAATCTGCTGATTACACTTTGTAAGTCTAGCCTTACAATTAACTATTGGTGGAAGTATACCGCAATATAGCTATCTGAAGTAACACTTTTTGTCAACTTTGTAGCAAAATCAGTAGTAATCCTTACATTTTTTGGTAATATTACACGATACAATGCTAAACTAGTAACGCAAATTCTTAAACCCGCCCCGTCTACCCCGCTTCGATGACACAGTCTGCAACGCATATATTCACACTGCGAAAAAGCCAACCACGGCGTAACAACGCAGACAGTTTTATTTCCTCCTAGGGTAGCATTCTGATGTAACTAACACAAGTAGTTATTGGAAAAAAATACATGCTCGCAAGATGAAGGAGGGGAAGATGGCAGACTTGTGTAAAATTTTATTTGACGATGGACGATGAAATAAATTGGAAATTTTAAACCATTATGAAGTTCCCCATAAGAATTATATGGTAGTGTGACGTAAAGTTAGCTGTGTAAGAATGTACTTTAAAATATATGATATTCCCAGTATTAGAGAAGTTATTGAAGAAATACTAATCTCTAAGAACACACGACCAGACACACTGGCGTTCCTGCTCATGTTTTTTCGGTAACGTTAGGGGGACGCGAGCTGGAAAAAGAGGCAGGGAGGTACATTCAAATTAGTTTGAGGTGAACAGAGTATGAATGGGAAAGGGGAACGGTAGGAGAAATGTAATCCTAAACGTGATATCTTTTGTATTGGGCATGACTAAAGCAGACTGGCCAATCCACCACCAGTTATTCAAAATTATTTTGGGTTTTTCATTCAAACTGCATTTGAATTCAAGTAGTAGAACGTTACGATTGGCTAGGCTGGTAGATATTAGCAAAAGGCTTTGATTATTCATTGCCAGTTGAACTAATATTTTTATACAGATACGCTGAAAAACAGCTGTGTTAATTATAAACTTAAATAAAGAATCAAGTCACAGTCTGTACGATTCGGAGGAAGCTGAGGCCATTTCTTCATTAAATCAGCGTCATTTGTTTATATATTTCTTGATTGTGGTAAGGATATTTTATGAAAATTTACTATGTTTGGTCCAACTACAAAAGTTAGATACTGCTTTTGGGGAAAAAGTGAAGGACATGTCGGAAGCAGACATTGTTGAGTCCACACATTAAACGGTATCTGACTGATGTATGTTGTTATGATTATGTTGACATATTTTTGTATTAAAATAGATTAGTAAAGCCTCTGTGTTCAATGAACACTGTTAACATACCTGAAGCAAATATAAGTAAAAAGAAAAGAAGAGAAGATCATATCACAGGAAATGTGGTTACTCCACATTATTGTATAGAGGAAAAGTATGGGAACGTACAGTGGTGTATCTACTATAAGGACTTGAGGTGTGGTCACAACAAGGTGGGAGTCCTGTACGATTCGGGGCTAGTGCATTTGTAAGGCACGCGAGGCTGACCCCATACCCACGTAGGAAATTAAGTGTTAGAATAAATGATCAGAGATAAAAGGCCAGGGTATCCTTTTGTTGCAGAGGGTCTATGTTCCTGTTGCCGGCTGGTGACAGGAAACATGCTGAGTGCTTATAAACGCCAACCAGTCTCCAACCAGACTTATATGCTGTTGAATATCCAGTAGGAGCTTTGGCGATTGTTGAGCTTGAAATTTCTGCAACTACCCATCGTATTATCTTACAACAAGGACTCTCAGGTGAAGAGTAAAACATCTGGGGCATCTCTGACATTTTCTTGTGTTTCAAAATATTACACAGGAATTTTATGAGGGTAGGATGAACTACAGCCCTCATATACAGTGACTCTCCCGTTATATAAATACAGTTAATTAGCTTAATATTTCCTACAGGAAGAACAGTTATAAATACATAATAACTTTTAGTTATTGGGCAGATTGTCCCAACATTTTAAATTGTTCTTTTTCTGTAAACTATCTTGTCTTTGTTTTCAAAGACCTGTCCACAAGCTATGAATGGACAGGCAAAATAAATTGTAAATACTTTTTTTAAAGAACAACTTAACGGATAGTTATTAACTTCCTTTATAGAAACTTAAAGTGTTTGATTGTTGTGTACCATCATTCATTTTTCCCCTAGACACTAGGTACACCATACACCATACACTAGAGCCACAAGATTGGCCGTGTGAGACCTAGGGAGGTAGCGTTAGGTTCTCTGCACATAATTCATCATCATCATCTCTAGAGTCAAAGACCTACATGTGATTGACCTCACACGGTTATAGCAGACACCTTTTCATTCTTTTTTAGGATACCATCATAACCTCCCCAGAAAAATCAACTTTGCTACATAAATTGGGGGCTCGTCCGGGTTCTGAATTTCTCTTAGTACTACATTCATTGGGGTCTGGGGTTTAGCTTTAACAGCAGTCTAATTTTCCCAGGGAATCCCCATATAGTATTACCCAAGATTTGGGAAAGGAAGAAAGTGTCAAAGCCCAGATTTAATTAAATAAATCTATAATTAGTTAGAGATTTTGTTAGAACATTTTGTACTTATTAGAATGGCAGATCTGGCCAAGTTTTGCTCTGCGGCTGTACAGACTGCTAAAGAGATGGGCATGGATGGACCAGAGTTGGTTCAATATGTGAAGGTAGAATGTGACAAATTTATTGAACGAGATAGGGAAGACAGGAAGTTAGAAGCAGAAAGAAAGTTAGAGGCTGAAAAAGAAATTAAGAGGCTGCAGATTGAGGCTGACAAGGAGGCTAGGGCATTAGAGGCTGATAGAGAGGCTGAGATAAAGAGGCTCCCATTTGAGGAGAAAAAATTAGAGGCAGAAGAAAAACGACTGCAAAGAGAGGCAGAAGAAAAAAGATTGACTGCCGAAAGGGAGGCAGAAGAGAAAAGAGTGACTGCCGAAAGGGAGGCAGAAGAAAAACGACTGCAAAGGGAAGCAGAAAAGGAGGAGAAAAGATTACAGTGGGAGCATGAGCTACGACTAAGGGAGTTAGAATTTCAAGGCCATGCTCCTGAAAATGGTACTAGCCCCTTTGCCTCGGATGCCACTACTAGTCACGGAGCCTCAACCTCAGCTATGGGTTTTCATGTAGACCATTTTGTTGAGAAAGACGATGACATCGAAGGGTATTTAAGCAGGTTTGAACTTTTAGCTACTACTTATGGGTTAGAAAGAGAAAGATGGGGGGTAAAGTTAACTCAGGGACTTCGGGGAACAGCTTATGAAGTGTTTTCCAAAATGAGCAGGGATGACCAAGACAACTATGACATGTTGAAGCAAGCTCTTCTGTTAAGATACGAAAAGAACGGAGAGTTTTATAGAAAGAAGTTTAGGAATGCCAGGCTACTGTCGGGTGAGACCTATCACCAGTTCTCCGCCCGGTTGGAAACGTATATGGAGAAATGGGCTACTTTGGGGAAAACCCAAGATCTCAAAGAGATGATACTCATTGAGCAGATGAGAGAGTCCATGGCTCCAGACATGAGAAAGTTTCTCATGGAACAGGGCGCAGAGAGGCTGGGTGAGATAATAAATGTCGCTGAAAGGTATCAGGCAGCCCAGGCAGAGGTAGCTGGCACAAAGAAGAAACAAATAGATCATAGTAAGGCCCCTCAAAACCATAACAAATTCGATAATAGAAATAAGCAGAACTTCGATAGGCCTCGAAATGAATTTAAGAATAGACCCTCACAATTCAATGATAGAAGAAATGATGAAAGAAAACCTTTTAACCAAGGAAAGAGGTATTGTAAAAACTGTCGGATGGACAACCATAACACTGAAAATTGTAGAAAGAAAACTCCAAGTTTCGCTGCCATGAAAACTGGGAGGAAGGGAATAAAGGTCAACTCTATTGAACAGCAGGAACCTTACCACCCCCCAGTGTGTGAAGATGTAACATGCAATGGAGTCACCATAAGGTGTTTGTATGATACGAGATTGGAGTATGATTCAGTTGTGAGTTCTCACCTGGTGCAGGCAGATCAATACACCACAGAAACAGTGGAGATCAAAGCGGCAACCAAGGACGTAGCGACCATGACACTTCCCATCGCCAGGATAAATGTGAAGACGCGATATGTGGAAGGAGTAATCAAGGCAGCAGTGTTAAATGATCCAATCTACCCTCTGATATTGGGGTGTAGATATGTCTTCTTGGGGAATCCCAAGAGACCGGTGATCATGGCAACAGTCCAGACACGATCTCAATCCCGAAAGGAAGAAGATGAACCCATAAATACTCATCCAGAGGAGATGAGAAAGGCACAGGCTGAAGATAAGTCACTGAAGCCGTGTTACAAGAAACTCCCAAAGAGCCATACTCCCCCCAATAAGGGAGAATTCTATATGAAGAATAAATTGCTATACAGGAGGGCCGGCACTGGTTCAGCTGGTCACGCACAGCTGGTCCTTCCTAGTTCATATAGGGAGAAAGTAATGGAGTTAGTTCATACTATCCCCTTCAGTGGTCACATGGGGATTAGCGCAACAGGACAGCGTATAGCTTGTCATTATTTCTGGCCAGGGATAACGGAAGACATTAAGAGATATGTGAAATCCTGTCCCGAATGCCAGAGAGTAGCTCCAAAGCATTGGACTGCTCCCGCAACTCTTGGGGAAATGCCCATAGTGGGAACCCCTTTTGAGAGAGTTGCAGTGGATATTGTGGGACCTCTCACTCGGACCAAGAGGAGGAACAGTTACATCCTTACTCTGGTAGACACTTGTTCTATGTGGGGAGAGGCGGTAGCCCTGTCATCAATCGATTCGAAACATGTGGCAGAGGCATTACTTACGATATTCACAAGGTTAGGATTCCCGCATCAAATCTTGACTGATAATGGCTCTCAGTTCAAGGGGAAGATAACTGAAGAGGTTTTCAAGTTCTTTCAAGCCAAGCACTTTTATAGTAGTCCGTATCATCCCCAAGGGAACGGCCAGGCAGAGAGGTTCAATGGGACTCTCATTTCTATCCTGAGAAAGCTGGCACATGAAAAACCTGAGACGTGGGACCACTACTTGCCCGCCGCATTGTTTGCCTACCGGGAAGTACCACATAATTCAACTGGAATGGCACCCGCAACACTCCTATTTGGGAGGCCTATAAAAGGTCCGTTAGAAGCTTTGCTAAGGACCTGGACAGATGAGAAGGCAGAGGAGACTGTTACCTCATCATACCAATATGTGAACGAACTGACCACTCGTTTAAAAACCAGTTGGAAAGTGGCAAATGAAAATTTGAGACAAGCCAGGAAAAAGCATGCTGCTTATTATAATAAAAAAGCGAAGGATCGAGAACTTGCTGTAGGGGAGAAGGTACTTCTTCTATTGCCAGGCAGCAACAATAAACTTCAGATCGGATGGCAAGGGCCATATACAGTTTTGGAACAGGTATTCAGAACACATTATAAGATAGACAAAAAGGGAAAGGAGAAAGTCTTTCATGCGAACCTTTTGAAGAAATATCTGGACAGACAAATCCAGGAGGGATCACATTTAATGGCCTTGTCTATAGCAACCGAGATGAAAAATGAACCTCTCTCCTCTGTTGAATACCCACTGAAAACCAGTGAAACGTTTGCACAGGTGAAAATCAGTAATCACCTGACAAAAGGACAGAAGGAGAAGGTTCAAAAGGTCCTTGAGAAACACACAGATGTGTTAACTGATAAACCAGGGCACACAAATTTGTTGTCATATGATATGAAACTACTAGACCCCACACCCATCTGTATGAGGCCTTATTCTATTCCGTTTGCTAAGGAAAAAGCTTTGAAAGAGGAGATTGATTATCTGTTAAAAGAAGGGATTATTTCTCATAGTGAGTCTCCTTACTGTTCCTGTGTGGTTCTGTTGCGGAAACCATCAGGAGAACATAGACTGTGCACAGATTACAGGAAACTGAATGCTGTCACAGAAGGTCAGGTGGATCCATTACCTGATACTACTCAACTTTTTGCCAGGCTGAACAAGGCAAAATATTTTTCTAAGGTGGATCTTAGCAAAGGCTATTACCAGATTCCAGTAAAGCCTGAGGTTCGACCTTATTTGGCAATTAGCACCTCGGAAGGTCATTATGAGTTCAACAGGTTACCATTTGGTTTGAAAAATGCCCCGAGTATGTTTTCTAGGATGATGCGAAAATTGCTGGATCCCCTGAAAAATCCATGTATTTCGAATTTCATGGATGATATCCTCATTGCTACGGAAACATTTGAGGAACACGTTACCTCTTTGAATATGCTGTTTGATAGACTCAGAGAGGCTAACTTAACCGCTAGGCCAACTAAATGCTGTATTGGTTGTAAAGAGTTGGAATTCTTGGGACATACAGTACATCTGGGTAGCATGACCCCTGATCCCAAGAATCTGGAAAAACTTAAAAGAGCAATTAGACCACAAACAAAGAAAGATGTGCGATCTTTCGTGTCTCTGTGTGGTTTTTACCAAAAATATATCAAACATTTTAACTCTATATGTGCTCCTTTAACCGATTTAACTCGCAAAGGTCAACCTGATACTATAATTTGGTCAGCACAGTGTGAATTGGCTTACCATGAGTTAAAAGAGAAGCTTACAAGCAGGCCAGTGTTGCAATTGCCTGACTTGACTAAAGAGTTTATTGTGAGAAGTGACGCAAGCAATGTAGGCCTGGGCGCTACATTATTGCAAAGGTCTTCCTCACAAGATGGGGAATTGAACCCAGTCGCTTATGCTAGCCGTAAATTGAACAAGGCGGAAAAAAATTACTCAACCAGTGAAAAAGAATGTCTCGCTTTAATATGGGCTATAAAGAAATTCCAAATTTATTTATATGGCCGGACATTTGTGGTCCAAACGGACCATTCTCCCCTCGTGTTCTTGTCACAGGCCAAGCATGAAAATTCTCGATTATTGAGATGGTCTCTCTTGTTGCAACCATACTCATTTTTAATAGAATACATTCCCGGCCCTTTGAACGTTGGCGCAGACTTTCTGAGCAGACATCCTTATGATGAAGATCAGAAAAACGAGTAAGACTGCATGGAGCTAAGTTATCTCGCATATTATAACCTGCAAATGAATGCATGTTTTAGGATGGGAGGTGTGTAGCAAAATATGCGAGAATAAACGCTCAACTCAGTACGATTTAGGCATAAAACGATAATAAATACATTAGCCCGCATGTATCTGACGGTAGGCATCTTCGAAGCCAGCACCGCTGCTTTTTGCACAGTGCTAAGCCTAGAGAACGATTTCACGGAAAAAGTCTGACACGCTTTAGTTTCGTTTTCGAGAAACACTACTAATAGTTAACCTTTGCCCAATCTGCTGATTACACTTTGTAAGTCTAGCCTTACAATTAACTATTGGCGGAAGTATACCGCAATATAGCTATCTGAAGTAACACTTTTTGTCAACTTTGTAGCAAAATCAGTAGTAATCCTTACATTTTTTGGTAATATTACACGATACAATGCTAAACTAGTAACGCAAATTCTTAAACCCGCCCCGTCTACCCCGCTTCGATGACACAGTCTGCAACGCATATATTCACACTGCGAAAAAGCCAACCACGGCGTAACCACGCAGACAGTTTTATTTCCTCCTAGGGTAGCATTTCTGATGTAACTAACACAAGTAGTTATTGGAAAAAAATACATGTTCGCAAGATGAAGGAGGGGAAGATGGCGGACTTGTGTAAAATTTTACTTGACGATGGACGATGAAATAAATTGGAAATTTTAAACCATTATGAAGTTCCCCATAAGAATTATATGGTAGTGGGACGTAAAGTTAGCTGAGTAAGAATGTACTTTAAAATATATGATATTCCCAGTACTAGAGAAGTTATTGAAGAAATACTAATCTCTAAGAACACACGACCAGACACACTGGCGTTCCTGCTCATGTTTTTTCGGTAACGTTAGGGGGACGCGAGCTGGAAAAAGAGGCAGGGAGGTACATTCAAATTAGTTTGAGGTGAACAGAGTATGAATGGGAAAGGGGAACGGTAGGAGAAATGTAATCCTAAACGTGATATCTTTTGTATTGGGCATGACTAAAGCAGACTGGCCAATCCACCACCAGTTATTCAAAATTATTTTGGGTTTTTCATTCAAATGCATTTGAATTCAAGTAGTAGAACGTTACGATTGGCTAGGCTGGTAGATATTAGCAAAAGGCTTTGATTATTCATTGCCAGTTGAACTAATATTTTTATACAGATACGCTGAAAAACAGCTGTGTTAATTATAAACTTAAATAAAGAATCAAGTCACAGTCTGTACGATTCGGAGGAAGCTGAGGCCATTTCTTCACTAAATCAGCGTCATTTGTTTATATATTTCTTGTTTGTGGTAAGGATATTTTATGAAAATTTACTATGTTTGGTCCAACTACAAAAGTTAGATACTGCTTTTGGGGGAAAAGTGAAGGACATGTCGGAAGCAGACATTGTTGAGTCCACACATTAAACGGTATCTGACTGATGTATGTTGTTATGATTATGTTGACATATTATTGTATTAAAATAGATTAGTAAAGCCTCTGTGTTCAATGAACACTGTTAACATACCTGAAGCAAATATAAGTAAAAAGAAAAGAAGAGAAGATCATATCACAGGAAATGTGGTTACTCCACATTATTGTATGGAGGAAAAGTATGGGAACGTACAGTGGCGTATCTACTATAAGGACTTGAGGTGTGGTCACAACAAGGTGGGAGTCCTGTACAATTCGGGGCTAGTGCATTTGTAAGGCACGCGAGGCTGACCCCATACCCACGTAGGAAATTAAGTGTTAGAATAAATGATCAGAGATAAAAGGCCAGGGTGTCCTTTTGTTGCAGAGGGTCTATGTTCCTGTTGCCGGCTGGTGACAGGAAACATGCTGAGTGCTTATAAACGCCAACCAGTCTCCAACCAGACTTATATGCTGTTGAATATCCAGTAGGAGCTTTGGCGATTGTTGAGCTTGAAATTTCTGCAACTACCCATCGTATTATCTTACAACAAGGACTCTCAGGTGAAGAGTAAAACATCTGGGGCATCTCTGACATTTTCTTGTGTTTCAAAATATTACACAGGAATTTTATGGGGGTAGGATGAACTACAGCCCTCATATACAGTGACTCTCCCGTTATATAAATACAGTGAATTAGCTTAATATTTCCTACAGGAAGAACAGTTATAAATACATAATAACTTTTAGTTATTGGGCAGATTGTCCCATTTTAAATTGTTCTTTTTCAGTAAACTATCTTGTCTTTGTTTTCAAAGACCTGTCCATAAGCTATGAATGGAAAGGCAAAATAAATTGTAAATACTTTTTTTAAAGAAAAACTTAACGGATAGTTATTAACTTCTTTTATAGAAACTTAAAGTGTTTGATTGTTGTGTACCATCATTCATTTCTCCCCTAGACACTAGGTACACCATACACTAGAGCCACAAGATTGACCGTGTGAGACCTAGGGAGGTAGCGTTAGGTTCTCTGCACATAATTCATCATCATCATCTCTAGAGTCAGAGACCTACATGTGCTTGACCTCACATGGTTATAGCAGACACCTTTTCATTCTTTTTTAGGATACCATCATAACCTCCCCAGCAAAATCAACTTTGCTACAATGATTATTGATGACTATTGATGATTATTTGATTATTGATGTAATTTATGTTGTTGGTGATGAAATGCATTATTTTCATACATGCTTCTTCATTTAATAAAGTTTACACATTTATTAATGCGCTGTTCCCGACCCTTTCATCCATAATTAACTTGTTTTAGCTCTTTACTATAATCTCTATGTTTGATAGGAGAAAAGAGTGAGAGCAGGAGGTGCTTAGACAGTAAAAGTGAGTTGAGGCTTGGAGAGAGAGATCATTTTGATAAATCTTCTTCCAGGTTGTCTCAAGTCCATCTCCTATTTACACCTTTCTGTGTGTGTAATCTATAACTCTGTCAGTCCACTATCCCTTGTCGATTTCCCTACTATTGTACAACTCGACAAATACTCTACACTTTACTCAACCACGACACCAAAAAAACACCTTTATGAAGGCTTTGACTTATCACATATCCCAAGCACATAATTTATACTAAGTACCAATTTCTAAACTTGCTTACCGCAACTGTCAGAATCTCCCACTCTTATAATCAAGCAGGCAAGCTGGTGTTAAGTCTGCTACCATCTCCCGGCAAGAATTTTAGGTCTGAAGCAATGAGAGCCAGCCAAGACTGCCTATATATAGTGAGAATTTGCCGCAAGTGTTCAGCGTGATTTGAACACCTGCATAGGGGAGCAGAAAAATACCACGTAATAGTTACTCAGAGACTTCTCTAGGAGACCTGCTACAAAGAATTTGGCGCAATAGGGAAAAGAGGATTAAGCTAGCGAGTCCCAGACTTTCCTGGCCATCAAAATACACGGAACTCTTTAGGAACAGTTTCCTATGTCAAAGACCCGGGACTTTTTCGCCGCTAAACTTTCTAACTGAGTGACGGCTTTTGACTCGTGGTCAAACAAACTTTAAAAACAAATGCCGCTGTCCCCGGCAGTGAGTCCGGGATGCGTCAGTTATCTCCCACCTACATTACAGAAACAGGGCAGTGAACCTATCAGCTTCCAGAATGGCAAGTCAATTACCCCGCTTGTATCTACAGAAACGAAAAGAAGTGAAATGGGCGTGACAAAATTCAGACATAAATTAGGAGGGATGGTAGTTCAGTCTAAATGGCCAGAATTTATAATCCATGTTACCACACTTACCCCTAAATTTTGGGAATACACAATCTCCTTGCACAGATTTAGACTGGACACAGCTCTGTATTAGAAGCTTCGAATTCACTTAGGTCTGGAAATTAGAGTTAATTCCTCTGACGGCGGGTGTTCTGCAAAATCCTGGCCTGGGAAAACTTTTGTTAAATTCCTCTATGACTTGGTCTGGGAAATTAGAGTTAATTCCCACTGACGGCGGATGTTCTGCGAAATCTCTGGCCTGGGAAAACGTTTAATTCATCTACGACTTGTGATCAAATTCCTAGGATTCCAGTCTTGTTAATAAAAGTCCTTGCCCCTTTAAGTTTCCAGTCTTGTATTTCTTCTTCTTCTTCTTCTTGCGATCGCATCTTTGATGATTACACCGTCAGACGAGTTCTCATGATGAATTCGACTGTTGTTTGAAGTTCCTCTTTAACTCCATATAGCTTTGAGTTTAGTGTTGAGTCATTGGGCCAGTATATCTTTCTTAACTGGTCATACAGAGGACAGTCCTGTAGAACATGCTCAGCAGTTTGTTCGTTTAATCCACATGTGCACAGTGGTGAAGCAGACAATCGTAGCTTGTGCATGTGTTTATTCAGTTTGTTATGCCCTGTCCTGAGTCGAAAAATAGTTATCTGTCCCTGCCGGTCGAGAGTGTGATAGTCGTCTTTGGGTTGGTTCTGTTCTCTTCTGATAGTCTGGATAGCTCTCTTTTTCTCAAAGTATGTGACTTCATTATCTTCTTGTTCACATTCTCCTCCCTTTTTTGCAAGTTTATCTGCCTTTTCATTTCCGGATACACCACAATGAGATGGTACCCACTGAAGTATGGTTCTCTTTTTGGCAGCTACCTTGTTTAGTTCATTTCTCAGATGCGGGAGTTTACCACCCTTGAGAGCTTGCAGGACAGACAGTGCATCTGTGAGGATGACTACCTGGTGGCAGTCAGAGTTGGTGTTATAAATCATATTTGCAGCTTGCTCTAGAGCTTGAACCTCAGCTGTATAGTTGGAACAGAATTTACCAGTGGGAATGTGCCTAGTCTCATAGTGGTTGTCAGGATATGAGATAAAGATACCGGCACCTCCATTCCTAACAGCATTAGTTGCTGATCCATCTGTATAGGCATGTATCCATGATTGATCGGGATAGCTTTCTTGGATCATACTCAATGTAGCAGTTCGTTTTTGCAGATCATTATACTCACATCCACTTGTGAGACCACTGACTGATGTATTAATTTGGAGGGCACTGCTGGCCTGCTCCCATGGTACAGGGTATAGGGTGGGCTTCAGTGGTGTTGTCTTCATGGATAGGTCTTCTTGATGCTGTCTTATAAGTCTTTTCCCCCGATGCACAAAGCTGCTACGCTTTAGACGTCCCAATGTGTAATGAGCCTGAGCGCTTGATTTTGCACCTTGTCCAAAGACTGCAGATGCGAGTTAGCAGCTGATGACCATGCTGCTGAGCTAAACTCTAAGTGTGGTCTTATTACTCCATTATAAATCTTCTTTAGATTTCGTTCATTTGCTCCCCAGTTGGTACCTGCTAATTTTCTGAGTATGCCTAGTCGTCTTCGGGCCTTTCCTTCTGCATTTTCAATATGCTGATTCCATGTAAGCCTTTGGTCAAATGTCACCCCAAGATAGGTGGGGTAGCTTTCTTCCTTGATCACGGTTGTCCCTAGGTGTATGTTAGCTGATTTGTCCTTGGGGGCGAGGGAGAACAGTGTGTGGAGGTTTTGTCTGTGTTTATTGTGATAAGCCATTTCTCTGCCCATGACACTAGCATGTCTGCTGCCCGCTGCATTCTATAATTTGCTGTGGTGACATTTTCATCAGCGCACCAGAGTACTAGGTCATCTGCATATAAGGCAGCTTTAACTCCTGCAGGGAGATCTTTCACCAGGTCATTGATGTAAACAAGGAAGAGTGTTGGGGAAATTACTCCTCCTTGAGGTACCCCCTGATGGAGCAACACTTTTCTGCTCTGCAGACCGTCAAGAGTGACTCTAGTTCTCCTGTTATGCAAGTATGACTGGATCCATTTCATCATGTTGCCTTGGATTCCACTTCTCCTAAGTTTTGCAATGAGGCCATCTTTCCACACCTTGTCAAAGGCCTGCTTGAAGTCGACCCAGATCGTTAGGACCTTTTTCTTCTCCTGGAAGACATCTTCTATTGCTTGAGACAAGTAAGTAACTTGGTCTTCTATACTGTAGCATTCTCTAAATCCAGCTTGTTCCGGCACCAGGATCTGCTCAGACTCTAAATACCATTTCAATCTGTGGTTGACTATTCGCTCCATAGTCTTCCCAACACAGCTTGTGAGACTGATTGGCCGGTAACTTGCAGCCTCGGTCTTACATTTCCCTTTCTTTAGTATGGGTATTGTGATGGCTTCTCTCCATACTTGGGGTACCGTTCCTTTCAACCAGCTGTGGTTGAATATCTCAAGCAGTTTTGTCTTTGCTGCTGAGCTCAGATTTACTAGCATTTCGTTGCTGATTTCGTCTGGGCCGGGTGACTTTTGAAACTTAAGCTTGGAAATAGCCTTCTGTAGTTCTCCTAGTGTGATGGGTTCCCTCATTGGGGCAGGAGTATCTGTCTGTCCCATGGTTGCCAGTATTTCTTTTCTTATCTCTCTCTGATGATCTATGTTAATGGGTAAGTTGCTTTCTGAACTGTATCTTCTAGCAAACAAGTCTGCAGCTTGTTTTCCTCTGAAAAGTTTGCCACCTTCATCCAATGTGATAGTCTGCCTAGGTGAGGAACGCTCTTCATTTAGAGACTTGACTAATCTCCAAAGTTTCCTGCCGTCTTTCTCAAGGTTCAGCGATGCCGTTTTAGTTCTCCAGCTTTTCCGTTTTTCTTCTAGCTTTGTTCTCTGAAACTCTGCTACAGCCTTTTTCCATTTGTTGTGAGTTTCAAGTGAAGGCTGAGACTCTGCGTCCTTTCTAGCCCTGTCCATAGCTTCCTGACGTTCTTGGAGTGTGCTGGACCAGTATGGTATGTAGTTACGCCGGCATCCTTTGGGAATGGTTTCTTTTGCAGCTTGTAGTATGCATCTGTTGAAGTCTTTTACCACTTCATTAATGTCTCTGTTCTGTACCTTGAGGGTAGACAGCAGCATGTTCACCTGATGCCTGAATAAACCCCAGTTGGCTTTTTTGTAGTTCCATCTTGTAATGGCTGGGCCTGTACTGAGAGTTGCACTCTGGACAGTAAGAAAGATTGGGCGATGGTCGCTTCCCCCTAGTTGGTCTCCTACTTCTCTACTAATAGATCCAGCTATATCTGGTGTGGAGAAGGCAAGATCTGGTGTTGAAGTTGTGTGCCATCCTCTGGAGTAGAAGGTAGGAGTATCTGTGGCATTATTGACTAGGATTAGGGAGTGATCATCTTGCCAAGTTTCAACCTCTTCACCTCTGTGATCCAGATGGTTATAGCCCCAGCTCTGGGAGTGGCTATTAAAGTCTCCAACTGCTATAAAGTTGGTGGCTGGTACCTGTATAGAGCTGAGACTCAGGGGTTTGTTGCTCGGACAGTAATAGTTCAGGAGTTCTATTTCCATCTTGTCTACCTTTATCTGCAACAGCTGATATTCTGCTCCATCCATGAAGGTTTTCCTTTCGTGTGCAGGAATGTTATTCCTTACAAGAGTAAGTACTCCTCCTTTTCGTCTATCTTTTCTGTCGGATCTGAAGCATTGATATCCCCTTATTTTAAAGGTTTGATCTGCTTTCAAGTGAGTCTCTTGGATACAGCAAACACTGACTTGCTTCTCATACAAGATGTTTTCCAGCTCTGTCTTTTTTGATAGTCGTCTAGACCTATCGTGTATGCTTTACCCCAGTGTTTATTCGTATTGCCAAGGAATGGCATTTTCATATTTCTGATACCAAGGTAATAATAGACACTCTTATGAACTCTCGTACGAAGCCACCATTTTCGATAGGTACGATTTGAATGTCTAAGAGAATATATTTGACTCGATGAAAACGACTTCGATTCCTAGCAGCACTATATCCTGTAGATTGCAGTCAATTGTTCATGATCAAATCTACAGAGCAATGAAATGTTTTATGAATGACTAACTTTAGGACAGATTCATTATCTGTATCCAAACGTGAGTGACAGCTCACGAGTGAAGCCATCTTGGAACCAAAACATGTAGTGACTTTCAAGAAGAGAAAAGGGATGCCCGTATTATCGCTTGTTTAGTCCAGAGATCACTGCTACACATGAGAACCCGTTATTAGCGGTTCAATATTATTATATGGAAAAATATGTGCTGAACATTATGTTGAAGAATCGTCGCTAGACGAGATTAGGTTTAGAAGCCATCTGAAATACTGTTTATAAGCTGACGTGCTCAGTCAGTGAAGTCAGATGATATATATGTATGGGCGATACTGAGGGCTTGGCTACTGACAGTCCTTGATACTATTATTCCACATGAGTGCCCATGTAACATAACATTGCAAGACCAGTTATCCACTGTACCATGATGTATTATGCCAACCTGTGATTTGTCACTATCTGTGCTGTCGAGTGTGTACGTCCAATTAAACTTTAGAAAAGGTACACAGTCGTTGGTGTCGATGACTTCCAGTCATACATGAGTGTGAGAAAAGAACATTTGTCAACACCACGAACCCTTATTAACATTCGCACATTATACACTTAATCCATGTCTACACACCACTGCGTAAGTCAAGTTGACATTCCATACACTACAGTGGAGCAAACAACACCATAGAGATCTTATCAACTGATGATGATGATGATGTCTGCTTCCATCCACTTATATCTATCTTTTGGTGGATATCATTTACGGGAATAAAATAACAACTTTATCAACCTTATCAGCCTCTCTTTACATTCAACCTCATATTAATCGCATTTTACGACGTACTGTAGGTAGCAGTACTATTTATTTGTTTCCCGAGACATTCCCCTCCCCCCCCCCCCCCACCCCCCCGGAACTACACGGGGTAATATTTTTGTTATAATATTACTATGCTAACTTGTTCAATATTAAAATGTATGTACTGTAGGCGGATTTGTTAATGGTTGAGATGTTTGGAAAACGTTTTTGAACATGTGCCACAGATGTTGACATTTGTTCATGTACCTTTCTGTGTGTATAAGCAGTATAATTTTATTTTGTTTCTACATTGACAAAAGCGTATCTGGCTAACTGCCCGTGGCGCGTGTCTTATGATGTTAGCCATCACAAACTGAAAAATTATGTCACAACAACTATTTTTCCCCCTTTTAAATGGTCGTTTTGCTGCCCACGGATCATTTCC
Source organism: Oreohelix idahoensis (assembly GCA_024509875.1). Taxonomy (NCBI): domain Eukaryota; kingdom Metazoa; phylum Mollusca; class Gastropoda; order Stylommatophora; family Oreohelicidae; genus Oreohelix; species Oreohelix idahoensis. Next base: position 193,916 of record JAMPIV010007248.1, on the reverse strand, counting down.
AATAGGGGCAAAACGCTGTTTTCCTCTCCCGAGTTACGCCACTGGACAATACAATGCTTAAAGTAGGGCACGAGACGACCCAGATAAGTAGGCTATAGAATGAGCGATTTGCCGAAATTCGTAGCAGTGCAGGACTGGATGCACCACCACCATACAGAGAACGTAACATGGCCAAGTTAACCAGTGTGCGTTCTAACAATACTTGTAAACATCAGCTGTGAGAGAATGGAAATTGAGTCTATTCACAAACAACATCCACGCGCAAACTTATCATCCCTACATTAAAATGGAATAGCTTGTGGGTGACGTACGACTTCCTCAAAGGCGTGATGGTGTGGGCGGGAACCATTAGATTGGCCGTTGCGCATGTTCAGCGATATATAAGCACCAATAAGCGAATGGGTTACACGGACGTCTGCTTACGTACTTCTACGTGTGAATACGTTGTAGCTAAACACCATTAGCAGTATTAGTTATGTTTTCTCATTAAAATGTTGTGCGTGGCGTGGAAAAACACTAATCTCGCATCATCCTTACAAATCCACTTAAACTTTGAAATTAACGGCTTATTCTATAAAAAGGCAAAGGTTGCCCCATAGTCGATACAGAAACTGCGTTTACATCTCAAACCAAAGGGTCTTTTATATTTGGACATGCGCCCTAATATAACCGACTAGGTTGAACGGGACGCGCCTCGCCAAAACGAGGCAAAAGTTTTACATTAAAAAAAACATAGTCCATACGGCCGTAGGGGAGGGAGTAAAGTGCTAGAGATTTCGCAACACTAGGTCCAGCATCGAGAGGTGGCGTGACCAGTACCGTTCCTCGTCACCTTTTCCTTCCCTAATTCAAGAGCAGAGTCAACTGGAGCGTGACGCCACGTGTCTCGAACCCATCACCTTTGTCGCGACAGGCCAGCGCCCTGACCAGTCTGCCAATCAGGCGCTCTATGCATAGGTAGGGACGAAAATATAGTGACCTTATTTTCTCGGTTGGCAAACTTTTCCGTAGACGGCGTAGACGGAACTCGATCTACGCCATCGATTACGGAAACCTCTCGCCGCTTGTAGAAAGTACGATATTCCTATTTTAGTAGGGAATGCTCTCGTCTGATGTTATTGGGTACGAATTTCTCAGTAGATTTCGACACTGAGTACGTTTTTGTTACATGTTCTCCACACTGTACGCGTCATGTCATGTGCTAATAACCATATACGGCTGCTAACAACTTTGGTCATAACCGGTCTGTTGTTCGTTACTGACGCTGCACCACTTCACTGTAACGGAAATACACGAGCTGGCCCGCTGAGTCACAACAGTAGAGGTTAACCTTATAATGTTGTGGCAGTTATTGACGTTGTCATTATTTTGATGTACAAGAAGGATATTTTGATGTAAAGGAAGGATATTTTGATGGACAAGAAGGATATTTTGATGTAAAAGAAGGATATTTTGATGGACAAGAAGGATGTGTGCCGTAGATTTTATCAGATAGGTAATAGATGTTTATAGCCCTGTCTGAGCAGAGGTGATAGTGATGACAATGTGAGAGTAAGGGGTAAGAAATAGTTTTATCACGAGGTGATCGTGTAAGAGAAAGGACAGTCTCTGGATAGAATAATTTATCTAATCCAGCCTATCTGGACGACGATATTTAAATCAGACGCACTTTCTCTCCTTGTACGAAAATACAAGTTACACTGCACTCACATGCACACAATTCTGTGACAAATATGCACGAACGTGAAAACAAACTATGACTTAAAAACTAGAGTATTATTTTCATGAAATTTTTTTAACAGAATCTTAATATAAGGTTTACATCATTGGTTAATCAATATATGAAGCTGGGACAACCGAATGAAAATCTTCAATTCCGTATAAGCTTGTGAATTAGAAACTTCACAAACCTGAATAACTTTACTGACGCTTTGATGATATCCCAGACAGTATTTTAATATAGGAGTAACATAAGTTAATCAGCATCATGAGCCTGAATATATGAGTGAAATTCTTAATGCCCCGCATTAGCTGCTATCTCCTTTTTTTTCCAAACACTTTTATTTGAAATGAGCGTTGTTTGGATGTTTCAAATCTTTGAGCCCTTGGTTTACTAGGTTTCAGATGACCGAGGAAACTGAAGTTTTGCACACGACCCTCCTTTTTAGGACATTTTAATCTATCAAAATATGAAGGCCCGACACATAAAAATTAAGGGGATCCCGTTAAACGCCTATTGATGAATATTTGGAATACGGTGTTAGGCCCGTATTTTCTTGACCATCTGCACACTAGGGTTAATGTGGTCAGCATCACGCCGGCCGCCTTAACCTTCCCAAAGTTGTTCTGGAACCGAATTCATGAGGCTGGGTCGAACCCGGAGCCGTTTGCGGTCTAAAAAATCCCACCTCAACTGGGGATCGAACCATGGACCACCGAGCTAGGAAGCCAGTGCGCTACCGCCTAATTAAGGCTGAAAAAAAAAAAACGTAGAATTTGTACAAGATTACAGCTGTCAAAGGATATGGGAACTTGGTGACGTTGTACACAAAACTGTGAACATGATCACGGAATCTGATGACAGGCAAGAAATTGTGAAAGGACCACAGAAATTGGTGTCGTTGTACGCAACATTTGTGTACATTGTTCTGTCTCTGGTGCAATTCGTAGCATCGGGAGCAGCAATCCAATTAAAGATTGTTAGTGGATTTTGTAACAGTAATAAATGTGCATGCCTAAACCTTATATTTGTCTTTACTTGTTTCAAATGATAGTCTTGTGGGTGTAACTATTAGTCTGAATCTAAAGGTTTACCAAATAACACACAAGTCAGAGAAATGTAACTAAATGTTCACTGATGGCGTACAAGGCCGAGTTATCGTTAGCTTATTGATGGCTGAATATCACGTGTTATAGCGATAAGCCAATCATCTTGCCCGAAATTATTACGAAAATGTTTATGACAACGCTTTTGTTGTACTTAGTTATTGCTACTAGTGTTGTTCAAAAATGAACCTGGTCATCGTTTGTCCGTACAATATTATATTGTGGAAGAAGAAAGAATCAGATTTATTTGCTGGACCACTACTGTTGACTTTTTTACAACTTGATGAAGGCAGTGATATTTCCGTTGGTCAAGTGGCTGCAGTTTTTTTTTTTTTTTTTTCTGTTTTTAATACACTGATGAAGGAAAAGTGAGAAGATGCTGACTAGCCATTACATAGTCGTGAAGAGGAAATTTTTAGTGGTGATGGTGAATGACTGACACCACATTCACGTCAGCAAAAACTCTCTTTACTATAGATGATGAGGCCGTAAAGTTTTACACATTTTCTTATGATTAACCTTATTATAAGGTCTTGTCTCTCGCTCTCTCTCTCTCTCTCTCTCTCTCTCTCTCTCTCTCTCTCTCTCTCTCTCTTCTCTGTATGTGCCCCCCCCCTCCCCCCCCCCCCAATCCCGGACGCCTTACCGTGGCTTTTTATATTATTTTAAATAATAAAGTGGACACAATATTCGCCATCGCTTGTTGAAATAAATGAAAACTGTCAACGGACGTCTTTGTGGGGACATTATGCCTGACATTATGAGACAACATACATAACATTATCACGAGGAAGAGCAGTTCAAGACAACAAATAACAAAGTATAAATTACTGTCTGATGATAACGAACGGAAATATAAACAGAGATAACAATATAGATTGGGGAAGGAGTGAACTCTGAAATATCTCCCCTTACTTTTCACGTTATAAACGCTAACGTGGAACGTTAAACAGAAAGATACAAATGAAGAAATGAAAGTCGCGTAGCACGTAGTGTGTAAGCCTAGATACAGGAGGTAGTTGTTAGTATAACGAAAATATTATCATAATGCAAAGGGGGTGATGTGGTAGCTAAAACATGGAAGCTGCGAATGTATTTACAACGCAATTAGAATTCAGTGGCGTACGTGATGAATTTTGCACCTGGACCGTATCTTTCCTTTGGCGCAACCCCTCACCCCCTATAAAACACACAGAAAATATATTAAGTTCACAAGCAGATTTTTCAACAGTACAGTATTGTCATAATAGTTGAATGGAAAAAAAACCACACACACACAAATAGTAATACGTCTTACAAGGAGAAAGGACAAGAAAAACCTACGTTGCGGCCACAAGGCCTTCGTCAGGGACAAACAAACAAGAGACAGGAGGGAAAGAAAATGAGAATTAAGTAGAGAACATGAAACTATAAAAATAAGAGAAAAAAAAACTCCCTTATGTCCAGTCACATGGTGAAGCAAGATGGCTGCCACTAAACCGGAAAGCGGAAGTCGGTAGTACATTAAAAACAAAAAAATAAGAAATAATGAAAACAAGGACGGGAAAAGAGCGACGAAAAAAAAAATTTTAAGGAAAAATAAACAAATAAATAAATAAAACAAACAAACAAACAAAAAATATATTAATATTAAAATATATAAAGTGAGGGAAAAGCGATTTAAAAAAAAGAAAGGGTGATCGCATCAAAGTAGACAGTCATAATACAACTGGGACTAGATAGAGATAGAGAAAGGCGTCTCAGACAAAAGAATGTTGGGTATTCAAACCGTGTGGTTTAAGGCAACCCATAAGATGGATGAGGCGTTGTTCCTGGCGAAACCGACTGTTGGCGTCCGAGGAACAGGATCTGATGGCTGTCACCTGGATGTCAGTGGCACCGTGGTGGTCGGGGCCATTGAAGCGGATGGCCACAGGTGTGGATTTAAACTGAGAGATGTCGTAGAGGTGTCTGCAGAATTGGTCGCCCAGTCGTGTGCCCGTTTGGCCGATGTAAGTAATGGTGCAACGTTTGCATATAATAGCATAAATGACGTTGCGTGACTCACATGTGAAGCCATGGGTGATGGTGAACTTGGCGTTAGGGAACGAGACTGAACGTGTTTCGATTACATACTGACATGTCTTACATCGTGTTCGGTTACATGGCTTGGTCCCAAAGTGGCCATTGTTGACGGTTTTCAAACGGCTGTGGACTACGAGGTCCCTCAAATTTTTATCCCGTCTATATTCCAGCAAGGGTGGCTCACTAAACACTTCCCGCGCCGCTGGGTCAGCTTGGAGGAGAGGTAGGTGACGATACTGGATCCTTGCTGTCATAATAGTGTCCGATGACACCTGCGCCTCCTGATATCCTAGTGAAATCGGCCGTGTATTTGGGCACGTCTTGTTTGCGAAATAACACCTATCTTCAAATACCGTCGGTTATCCATGTTGCACAACTGAGATAACATGGTTAGTGGCAATTATCTGCAACCTATGTCCCCGTATCAAAAGTTGTTGTCTACCTTTCCCCCACGAACGTCTGGGGTTTTTGCGCTATGCTGTCTGGCGGTGTTTGTTCAATCAACCCGTCTCGCTACTTACATATGTCTATTCTGTCTGTCGGAAGCTGTTACATAATATAATACGCAAAAAATGTTACCTTGCACAAATAGATGTGAGTGTTGCTTCAAACACGGGTCAAAACGTCAATTATTATTAATGTGACAAGACGATCCGTCAAGGCCTAAAATCCCATCCGCTGCAGACCCAAATAGAACAGTCCCAACTAAGATGGTTTGGCCATGTCTGCAGAATGGGAGAAGATCGGCTACCACGACAAGCATGGGAAACAAAGAGCCAGGGATCCAGACCTCCAGGACGACCCAGAGTCCGCTGGGAGGACAACATTAGACAATCTTTGAAGGACCGAGGACTAGAATGGAACCAGGCCAGGAAGAAGACAGCTGATAGAATGGTCTGGCGCTCTCTCTTCCAAACCTCTACACCTCACGGTAGAAGGGGAACGACTAAGTAAGTAAGTAAGTAAGTGACAAGATATGATAATGTGATGGGGCCGAAAAGGAGACGCCCACCCCCTACCTGTTTCTAGGCAGATTATTTTCGATGTGCGCGAAGCATTCTGGGTTGTGAAAAATCTGAAGTAGAAGATATGTAATGAGGCCATAATAAAGCCTGAGAATTAATTGTGGTGTATAGTTGTGAGTCATATTTGATATTCGTGTGTTATATTAAATAGCTGTAGGTTTTATTTGTGTTTTCGCTATTCCTAAAGCGATAATCGCGTGTGATATTTAAGTAGCCAAGATTAATACGCCTAGCGCGCAGTAAAGTGAGTGATTAGCCTAGTGCCTATAAAAAAGAGATAGCGAACTACCAGCGGCCCTTTTTAAGTATCAGCCCTGACGATATAGAACGAAACGAGGCGCCCTGTGTACCCACACAGAAGAACACAAAGACATGACACGTGAGTTAATTTAAATTAGAATTAGTTTTATATAATTCGGAAATAATATCGATGTGGCTATTTTAATGTTGAGTGATATAGATAGATGTGTTTCCAAAGGAAATGTCTTTTTAGGACATTATAATTTAGTCTTGAAATGATAGATGAGTGAAAATAATGTTTGATAGGTTTTATTAGGCACGCAAAGCCCAAATCACAGATGTGAGAGTTTAAGAGCAATTATGTCAGTCATCAGACCGGGCAAGAAGGGCAAATTTAGTAAGAGTGTTTTATACATGAAACCGGATAGAGAAGCATCTATTACTTGAATTTAGATGATATTGACTGTTATCAGGATGGCAACCACGTGGTCATGAAAGGCGGCGCGTCACCATGTGTGATTGTATAAAGAAGACGCCAGTTTTATATTGTGTGAATTGACACGTGGGTGGGAAGCAGATTAAGATAATTTTCCCCAGTAAAGGAAAGAGATAGTTTTCGTGTTAATGCCAGTTTTGTTAAAGTCAAGAGTAGTTATTTTATTTCTTTAATGTAAAAGTAATTGAGTGTATTTCACGATAGCCTACTTATGATAATTCTACTGTATATATTTAATGGGTTACTGTGAGGTGAGAATATGTATTTAGATTTCTGGAGAGCGCGAGGCCCTCCTTGGTTGAGACATGTGTTTCTCTGGTTGCTCCCGGCGGAGCATGGAAACACCAATGTGGCTGGGGTCTATCACAAGCCGACAAGAAGCATTTTTATGCTATTGCAGTGGTTGTTTCGGTAACGATGTGTTTCATGTGATGAGATTCCCAGTCGCACCAGTGGTCATATACGACACGCTTGTTGCCAGGCGCACCAGTCGTCACATACGACATGCTTCCGAATGCAGTAACGAATATTGAGATAGACCAGTTGTGAGGTGGTGGTTTATTCTCGTTATTGAGAGTATTTGTTGTACATATAGTTGAATATTATTTTATGTCCATTTTATGATTATTTAATTATGGTTATGTGAGGAATGGTTGTGAGAGCGCGTGGGCTCACTTCAATATATATATTTCTCTTCTCCGCTCCTGAGGGAGCATGGGGTCAACAGTGTGGTTTGCCTTCATATTAAGCATTCAGATGCTCGGGCAGTAGTGGTTTTGGTAGCAATCTGTGTTACATGGTGAGGTTGCCAGCCTCATGCACAACACCGTACTAGTCGCATTGGACGACACACATGAGTGTGTGTGTGTGTGATAGTTGAGTGTGTCAGGTGGCGGCGTAGGACAGTTTGACAGGTGAGAGCGTGGTGTTTCTCATTCAGTATTATATTATGATTTTAACTATTCTGTGCTTTGTTTGCTTCTTCAGATTAGCATCGGTTACTGTTGGGTGTTTTGTTTTGTTTAGTTTTGTTATGTTCGCTAGTTTATTTGTTTAATGTTTGCTTTGTCACTGAATGGGTTGTAAAAATAAATATAGCCCCTGCCTCTAGAATCAAGAGTTTTATTGTTGTTCGGGTCGGTGCGAGTGTAAGCAGGAGAGTGATCACACATCACAACATAATCATCATCATCATCTCGCCCACCCTATCACAATAAGATAACCTATGGTCGAAGAAAGCGTAAACAATGAATACTGGAAGAATTCGCACTAGAAAGGATGGTTGTATAAGTATGGTCGGAGAGAATTGAAGACCAGAAAAAGAGAACACAGTATTTTGTCACAGAAGACAAGAGAATAGAGGGCTGTTAGTCCATCAGGTATGTCTTAAGAAATGACTAATTTGTGACTGTTTGTTGCGAGTATGGAGGTAGAGAATGTCTGAGTTTTGACAGAATATGAATGAGTAATGTGGAAATAGAGAAAATTAAAGTCACTAATGAAAATATGGAGAGATATGACTTCTGGAGAGAAGAGAGATATAATCAAATATCTTAGGTCTACTTCCCAGCCATACCCGGAATCTGTTTAAGATGTCATACCCTCGTCCGTCGTCCACTACTAAATAGAATAATCTACTACAGTAAGGACTACAACAGCAAACATTAGGTGACAGAATAGAGTGAATTCCGACTGTTTAGTACATATAAATATATTTATTAAAGATACCACAACATTGAACCAACAAAATAGGTAATGCCTTCACCAGCTCTGAAGGGTTAGTGAATCTTTCAAGATCACAACCATAGAAAAATAACACAAGACTTCCCTCAATATCTCAGGCAAACGTCTCACTCCCAACCACCAATACCCATGCACTTTCTCACTACACAGGTTATCTAGTTAACAGGGGGCCCCCCAGTCTTCAGTGATGAAAACGGCCTCTCTAGTCTTGAGCAAAATATTCCTGGTATGTAAGTAATTCAAACTACTTGGCAAAGACTGGGAGAGAGAGGAAATAACAGCAGAATGGAAGGAAGGTTATCTGGTCAAGTTGCCTAAGAAGGGAAATTTACAACAGTGCATAAATTATAGATGAATAATGTTACTATTAGTGCCAGGAAAAGTATTGAACAGAATAATCCTTGAGAAATTAAAAAAGTCCATTGACAAGTGTCGTGTATGATTTATCAGATAGGTAATAGATGGTTATAACCCTGTCTGAGCAGAGGTGATAGTGATGACAATGTGAAAGTAAGGGAATAAGATATAGTTTTTATCATGAGGTGATCGTGTAAGAGAAAGGACAGTCTCTGGATAGAATAATTTATCTAATCCAGCCTATCTGGACGACGATATTTAAATCAGACGCACTTTCTCTCCTTGTACGAAAATACAAGTACACTGCACTCACATGCACACAATTCTGTGACAGATACGCACGAACGTGAAAACAAACTATGTATAACATATAGTGGATAAGGGTTGACCGACACGATAACTAAAGGTTTAATAAAGTTTATTATCAATATAAAATCACAACATAAATCATATGCATCAAGAGATCATGGTTTACAGACAAAAATGAAAATTAATCAAATAGGTTCTCCCCTCTGGTAAAGGAAAAGAAAGGAAGATCCCAACAGAGGTTAATTAACCCAAAAGATCAAAGGTTAACAATAAGTTATGAAATAGTCAGTATGAGAAAAGAATAGGTTCCTAATGTAATCTATCCCGTGACTAATCAGATTATTGAGATTTAAAAAAAAAGAAAGAAGAAACCATATAAGTATATGATGTTAACAAAAGACATAAGTTTCTTTCTCTGTTCATTCAATTCACATACACGCAGTGGCCACCTTCAGATACACTTACCACAGTAGTTGTCGCAGCCATTCCAAAGAAATACATTAATAAGTTTATATATATATATATATATATATATATATATATATATATATATATATATATATATATATATATATATATATATATATATATATATATATATATATATATTTATATATTTATTTATTTATTTATTTATTTATTTAGTGTCAAATTTAAGTTTGCCAAATCCATCCCGAGACTCTCCGTAGTTGCTGACTGAAAATTTCACAGGAGTCGCTAGAGTCGGTGCTAAATTTGTACTGGATACAATAAGTTATCTATGCCTTCAGTTGGTTGGAGTAAGGCTCATGCCGATGTAGAATAAATAGAACATATACAGTTCCTAGGTTGTTTAGCCTAAGGTGGCGGAAACGCTAGGTTTAAGTTACACAAATGTTGCTGACAATATATTGCCACACTTGGCTGATGAGATTTATAAAAGTAAATCTGGTAATAGTTCTAACCCAGTTAATATTATAATTCAATGGTTCTATTCTGGTTCCTCTCATGAAAATGAGAAAAATTGGACCGCACAGGTTACAGCAAGAAGCTCATCAATATTAAATATTCTTTGATGCTTATAATATTATAAGTTCATATAATCATAAGTTCATATGGCCATAAGAAAATAAGCCGCTAGTACTCAGGTTTAATCAGCCTATATTTTAGGAAAAGAACATATAAACATTTAACCAAGTTATCAATATAATATCTAATACGTGTTAAAATAGGACCTCTTCACCACTGTTATAAATTAGATTTAAAACACACGTGTCTAGCTTATCCTATCGTTCTGTTAACGCGTGATATGAACACTAGTTATTAAAATGGATAGAAGTAAATAATATATGCCGTCAATAGACAGTTATTTAATGTATGTACTAGTCAATTTAAAACATCTCTTACTGGAAAAATAGCGAGTAATTAAATTTACTTTACGTCTGGAAAGTTAGCTATAAGTTATTTAATTAGCACAGAAAATCTCAGTGAAATATATATTGAAAACTATAAACACGCTAAATCACTTCAAATCTAGTATATAAATTACCGCAATCAGAAAAATGAAACACTCCACGGAATCTATTAATTTTCACTCTGTACGAGAAATCTTAAGATAACGAGCTAGTGAATTCAGATAGATTTCTGGCAACTGATCATGGCTATCGGAGAGACATGGTATATATTGATATGTTCCGTACTATCGTTCTTTAATGCGAAAGTCACACCACTGCCAGACCCGAGCCAATTTGCCGTTCGATTTCTTGAATCAAAGGTAATTTTACCACCTCCTGACTTTCATCATCTCCGCCTTGCCGAATATCCGCTACGCAATTTTCACCTGAAAGTTTTATAATCCAAGGTCCGTCTCACTGAATATCGTGTGTTCCCCTGATCAAAGAATCTATTACGCCATGCTCCGCGCTTTGCTCTCTTTTTCCCATAGGGCTTGATTGCCAGATGGCCCCCATGTTAATTAAACTGGTGAATCCTTCGTTCATGTAGCAAAAGTATACTCTAGATGGGGAGGGGCAAAAGTGGATGATTACTGCTGCACTATTTTCATCTGTGACAACAAGCAACTGAGAGATGAACAAACAGGTTTTCGACAAAACAGATCCTGTACAGACCATATAGCCACATTGAGAATAATAGTTGAACAAAGTCTGGAATGGAATTCACTGCTATACATCGGATTTGTGGACTATGAAAAGGCATTTGACAGTGCAGACAGAGAATCACTTTGGTGGAAATTGATGAGACATTATGGAGTTCCAATGAAGATCATTAACTTAATAAGGAAGACCTATGAAGACATGACATGCAGAGTTCTTCATGAAGGACAACTTACAGAACCGTTTAGGATTAGAACGGGAGTGAGACAGGGATGCCTCTTGTCTCCATTTCTTTTCTTACTAGCAATATAGATTGGGTTTTGAAAACATCGACATCACACAACAGAAAGGAGCCGCGCTAGCGTAGTGGTTACCACACCGCTCTGGCGACCGGGTGATCCAGGATCAAACCCGGGTGACGGCATTTGAGGATTTTTCGTCGACCGGGATTTGGACTGGATTAACTCGAGACCTGGAGAGGACATTTGAAGGAGTGTCGTCGACCAGGGATTGGCGGCTCCTGAGCCGACCCAGCTCTAATGGGTACCTCCGAAATCGGAGAGTATTTGCCTGAATGGCGAGGGACACCTGTCTCTGTACAAGAAAAAAGGGATACTCACGTAAAAATCAATGTCAGGCTAGAAATAAATAATAACCTGAGATTTCGCCTCGAGTATTAGCGGGCGTACGGAAAAAAAAAAACACACAACAGAAATGGAATCCAGTGGAATCTGACTAAACAGCTTGATGATCTGGATTTTGCAAATAACTTGGCTCGTCTGTCCCATAACCATGATCAGATACAAGAGAAAATAAAAATTCTCGATGAAAGGTCACAGCAATTGGGTCTGAAAATACACAGGGAAAAGACAAAGATAATGAGAATAAATGCAAGAAATAATAACAAGGTTGAACTTGAAGAAACACCACTAAAGGATGTAGAATCGTACACATATCTTGGCAGTAATATAGACAGCGTAGGAGAGACAGACAACGAAATCACAATAAGAATACAAAAAGCAAGAGGAGCTTTCATTGCATTGGAAAACATATGGAAAACAAGAGAAATCAAGTCCAACGCGAAAATAAGCATCTTCAATTCAAATGTCAAGTCAGTCCTATTGTATGGCTCTGAGACATGGAGAGAAACAAAAATAACAACAAAGTAACAAATGTGGAATTGATGACAAGAACCAGACAAGTGCCAGTGGAACAAGAGTTGAGAAGAAGACGCTGGCGATGGATAGGACAATAAATGAGGAGGCTGCTGTAAAACTGGTAAGGAAACAAATAAATAAATTAAAAAATAAAAGTGTATGAAATCAGTCCTATTGTATAGACTTTGTTCAACTAAGGTCGTTATATAGAAATGGATATGACACACATTGAGGTGACCTGTTGATAGCATTACAAGGCAGGGAAAGAGAGGCAGAGGTAGACCAAACAACACATGAAGAAGACAACTGGATACAGAGGTTAAAATGATGAGGAAAACATGGAAAGAACTTGAGCGAAAGTCATAGGATAGGAGGATTTAGCATGTGTTTGTTGAAGGACTTTGCTCCTCGGGGAGCTAAAGGGTATTGATTGATTTTAAGTAGTCCGCAACTAAGAAAAAAACTAACACAGTTCCTCCGAATTATCGTATTCAAATGACGGGGAGATAAGCTCCCTCCGGAACAGCTTCTACATAAATCCTAGCGTTTATTACACATAAGGAAGGGAAACCCGAGGCCTGTAAACAGTAAATTAATATGAAACAAATATAAAGGTATGTTATCAGGTGTGGTGGATTTTGATGTTATGAATTGTTGTTAGGTATTATTATTGTAATAAATGAGATTAGCTATGAAGGTCCCTGAATTTACCCAATAGTATTGTGAACTTTTCAGGGTACCTTTCCGCTACCACCCCTTTTATCTCATTCAAAATGTATTTATATTATTATATTAAATGACTTCGTGTAGTGTCTAGGGTTATGAAGGTAGAGTGTAATGTACAATAATCAACAAACATACAAACAAATAGTTTATTATCTGTCCATACATAAAATTATTCTAATATACGTCTGTAGTTGTATTCTCCTACTTTGAGGAAATACTGGTAGTACCCCTAGGTTGTTGTTTAAAATCACACCCTTTTAGTTATGTTTGTTTTCGTTTGTCTCTTGTGGGACTATTAAATATTTGTCCCAGTTTTATTCACTGTCATTTTATATTCCTTTTTAAAGTTCTTTTAGTTGAGCTGCCAGGTGCCGAACATGAACTTAACTTGGCAGTAGAATACAGGTAGAACGTTTCCTCTGCTCGCTTGACAATCTGTTCCCTGGTTGATAGGCAATGGCCACTAGCATGGGCTCGCAGTATACAGACAGAGTCCTGAATCAATCAGTTTTCAAGCGTTTGGTACCACATTAACGTCAGTACCCAGGACCTCTGAAATGTGAAGGTTATGCATCCTTCTTAATACCTGGCATACACTAATAGTCCACATTCTAGGACAGGTACATTACAAACAAACAAAAAGGGTCATAGCCTTATACCAACCTATGCCACCATTATCTTTTGATGTGACAATGTACACCAGTATTCCTCTCCCCTAATAGTTACAACGCCACTGCAATTCCAGCTGTAATCTTTTCCATATAATAGGATAGGTGTTATGCTCCTTTATGACAATCATACATATTCTTGTAGTTTTACACCTCTTTGACAGTCTATCACATGGTGGATCAATCTCTAGGCTTTGCCTCATGGTCGCTATAGACCCACTCAGGTACAGACATATATTATTATTTCACATTCAATTTTTATATAAAATTCATGTTAATAAATGTCAATCTTACCACAATTTTTCAATGAAATACACAGTGACGATGACTGACACAGTTTCGATCTGTTTTATTGTCCAGGCTGCCTAGAAATTGTATTTGAAAGCACAGCTTGATCTCATCAATCGCTGGTAGAATTTTTCAAGAAATGGCGTCCCCCCTAACGCTTGTTCTGACAATATCGACTCAGTTGGCCAATCACTCTTAATATTACAGTGTAAACAGTCTTTCAAAAAATATCATTCAAACCTTTCTACGTTACTAGGCTATTTATGTTTATTCAAAGGTCAGCCAATAATATTTCGTCTCACTTCAAATTCCACCCAATCGGATTCACTGTACTATCTTAGCCTATCTGTCACCTACTTTTTTCCCAAAAAATATGCGATCCAATCTAAGCAGATATGACCTGACCTGACAGTATCTCTGATCTCTATGTATTGTTCTATTAATATTTGATTAGTTAAGGGACTATTTAGATAACTAACAACATATTCTTGGTCAGCAAGTCTTCAGGTACACGAATATATGATTTTCAAGGGGCTATGCGGTTTGGTTCAAAATTCTATCTTTTTTTCTATGTTAGTTTATTTTTAAACTACCTCTCGTTCACTCTTTTTCCATGTAATATCAAGCGAAATACGAGAGCTTAGGTCATTCATAATAAGAGCTAAACGTGTGTCCATGACCGTAGTGTATACATTTCTAACTTTTTCATCGTATTGGGGAAATCCCTAAGGCAAGGCTTGCCCCTGTGCTGTGGTTGGCTTTTAGTTTGAAATCAATGCGAAACGAATTAGCATTTTCATCTATCCTTGCCCCTCCTCGTTCCACAATGCATTTTAGGCAAATATTTCTTAGTACTAGGAAAAGTGGTTCGTTTATGTCAAGGACAAATTTGAAAAATTGGTACCGTTTTGTTCGGCTATTCGTTAGCAAATAATAATCTGAAGGCATAGGCGACACCAACCGTTCTAGCAGAAATTGTTTAGTAATATCCTATCTTTGCCTTTATGCTCTATACTGTTATATTCTAATTTATATATTGTATTTAGAAATTCACTACATCAGGCACTCGCAGGAAATAAAAAAGTAGAACACCAGACAACAGAAAAACAACAGACATGAGTGGCTTACCCAGGATTTGAACACTGGACCTTCCGTGCGACAACCCCGTCTAGCCATGCAAGTGAATTACACTATCCTCCCTGCCATCTACACATCATCAAAAAATGATGTTTTAATGGCAGGTCATCAGTGCGAACCACAATACACGACACCGGACGAAACAACAGAAGTGATTGCGTCATTAATAGGCTAGAGGCCACACTAGCAGGTGAAGGAGATTAAAACGAGTGCAGAAATACTTGCACCCACTGATCCAAATCTATCCAAACGATGAGGACTTTTACTGGCGAGCGAGTAGCCAGTAGGCGCGCTGGGGCACCTCTTATACTGGATAATGAAGACTTACTTACTTCCATTCTGCAGACATGGCCAAACCATCTTAATTGGGACTGTTCTACTTGGGTCTGCAGGGGGTAGGATTTAAGGCCTTGACGTATCGTCTGGTTGCGTACCATGTCTCTTCTTGTTACTTCAGGATAATGAAGACTTGAACTATAAATCAGGTGACGAGTACTGGCAACTGACTACTCCTCTCGGTCGTAATGTCAGTATACTCAGCGGTAACCGGCTATCAATGAGTCGGACAGTGTTGCCGAAACTGACTGGATGGCAAAGGGGACAGCCCGTAGGTGTCGAGATGATGGTTAACTGCAACTGGCGGCAAAATGTGCTGTAGGTAAATAATCCAGGACGCAAGGCTACTGCTTACGTGTAGATAACAGAAATCGATGTATAGTGGTATACTACAAGTTAACGGGCTGTTAATGGATAGGACAGTGTTGCCGAAAATGACTGGGTGGCAAAGGCGACAGCTCGTATGTGCTGTAGCAATAGACACTTTCAACAATAGGCTGTGGTTACGTAATCCCTACAGCGGCCTTATAACTGAAACCTGGCGGTATGACGTAGACTGCCTTGTAATATTTATTATGTGGAAATTGTAATCCCATGATATCAGCAAATCACATCAGAAAGCACAAACAAATGTGCTGACCAAAGCTCTGATAATATACAGCAATTCGATATCTCATTACTACCTGTAGCCTACTCTTCCTCAGTTAGTCTCTCACCCAAGCAAACTATAAACAAACTTCCACTTTCCACTCGCCGTTTCTCTCACTCACAAAATCAAAACAAACCCCGTCTCTCACCCTCTTTGCTCTGTTATGCCTAGGAAACGCTACCTCTGTAGTCCCCGCCCTAGGTTTCTGTTTACACGCCACGCGTTTCTGACGCGCTGCGTCGCAAAGTGATCTGAGGCTAAAAATATTCACACACACACGCCTATATAATCCCACACACTCTGGTAAAGCAGACAACTGTTAGGTATTCACACATTTCCCTGCTAACTATAGGGGCCCTAGTGATAATCATCCAAGTAGGGACAACACTGAATGAGTTATCAAAAATTTAGCATTGGGCTTACACTCAATATATATATATATATATATATATATATATATATATATATATATATATATATATATATATATATATATATATATATATATATATAGCAAAACTCTTGTCAGTAATTATACAACCCAGCGGAAAATTGGGTAATAATATTATGATCGGCTCCCACTCTCTGCCTTAAGAAAACCCCCGCCTAGCTAACACTTAGTGGTTATGGATAGTGGCTCACTTAATAAAATTCAGAGCATCCAGGTCTCGAAAAGAATTTACCTTAAGGAAAAAAGAGTGTGCATATATTTAACATAAATTAAAGTAACACAGGATCTCTATTCTATTAGATTAAGCTAACACCCGACTGTATTAAATAAGTAAATGTGTGCTTACCGAATACAGAATAATTCTTGCACTAAAAACTGTTATCAGCTCTGGCGCAGAATATCACTTTGTCCAGTGGCAGAATTTTCTTGAGACAGTGGTACTGAGTAATAGAGACCTCTTGCTTAAATAGCACGATAGAGTCTGCAGGTGGCTTTTGCACGTGCACTAGATGAAACAAATTCGGACGTAAGACCTAGGGGAGAGATTCCCCGCGTGACTCAAGATACAGGACAAGGATGTAATCTGCCGCAACGCTGGCGGTTCTACGAGCGACCGGTGTTAGCGAGACGAGACGAGGGCGGCACAAATAAAAGGGTAGAAGTTTCCCCCGTGTCCATGATTCTCTGTTAATCAAAGAATACGGGGAATTAGCCGTCATCTACTAGAAAGGTAGAATAAAAGGACCTATAGCTAGAAGCCGATGTATACGTGTAAAGGGGTGGAATTAGCCTGTCCAACGTAAGATTGACATGACCAATGCCAGAAATAGCGATATTAGGAGCTATAAGACAGAAAACAGGACGTAGACAAATATTATGAACAAGACAGGGCAGACCACTCGGCTAAAAGTGACAGACATTTCAATCAAATCATGACACGGTTCATAAGGTTGGCTAGCTTATTATGTGAAATAGATAGCTACAGAAACCACTACTGCAAAAGCAGATGAATATTTTCGGTGCAAGCTATCTGTAATGATGATTCTGTTGTCTGTAAGAATGAAAAAGGACATGTTGATACTGAATGTAATCATTTACTTTGCTAATCTGTGCTGAGTTGTGCGTGTTGGAAATAAATTTCCGACACATGACTGAAGGCAGTCTTGTCAGTCATCTGATGACCAGGGACTACTATGTGAGGTTCAATTCAGTTTTCTTGTGGGGCAATATTTGTTAAGGAAATCTGAAATTCTGAAAGCATTCATAAAACCATAGATATCAGAATGTTGTTTTTTTTTTGGTGTGAGTGTGTTTGTGTAAAAGAGTAATTTAGTTTATGATTAAGGAATGGAAGGTTCATGAACTTCACAGATAACTTCATGCGTTTTCCGAAACTTTCTGTTATAATTCTGTACGTTCCGCATGAGAATGGAGATAGAGGCAGGTACTGCGGCCCTGGGGTGATTGTCTGAAACTCCATCAACCAGGGCAAGGACGCTGGATATGGATAAGGGAGAGATACTTAAGACATTGCTGGTACCAAACTGTATCGGCTACTGCCGGTCCTTTGGATCTACCGGCTGCGTGGAGAGGGGGAACATGCTGCATGGGAAACAGCTTGATCTCCATATAACTGCCCAAGCTCGAGCCCTGAAGAGAACGCTCCAGCTTCACCCTATAGGTGTCGGCAAAACGCGGGAAGTAGCAGCTAGTAGTACACAGAAACTGACAGCCGCATTGGCAAAGCTGCAGCTACCTTTGCCCACCTCACAACGTGTGTATGGGGAAACTCCAATGTCACAACAAAGACCAAAGCAGCGGTATATAACGCCTGCGTCACCAGCACACTTATATTTGGCAGCGAGACATGGACAACTTATGCTAAGCAAGAAAGAAGGCTTAATACCTTCCGTCTACGGTGTCTACGCCACATCCTCGGTACTTCGTAGAAAGACAAAGTGACAAATGTCGAGGTGTTGTCACGTGCTGGCCTTCAAAGCATGTATTTACTGCTTAGACAACGCAGACTACGCTGGCTTGGCCATGTCCGCCGCATGGAAGATGGTCGCATCACGAAAGATATCTTATACGGACAACTGGTAGATGGCAAAAGAGCAGTTGGGCGACCGCAAGCTGAGATTCAAAGATATGTGCAAGAGAGACATGAGGGCACTGGACATGGATCCAGCAACATGGGAGGATGAAGCTGCTGATCGCACCAAGTGGCGATACTATCTACAGCGCCACCTGAGATTGGGCGAAAAGAAGCTCTCACAGCAAGCAGAAGAGAGGAGAAACGTCGAAAGGAACACGATGAAAATAAGCAGCTGAGGGCTGTCACCTCAGGGGTGCATTCCCGTAGTCAGTTATGACTGAATGGGCTATTATTAAATTATTATTATTATTACTAAGTACAACTGATGGTGTCATGTTAGAGAACTACATTGCATTAGATGAATCAAGAAGCGGAAGACTGTTTGAATTTGGCATCAAACGTTAAATTAACAGGTATGATCGTATCGGAGGATGGCTTAGGCAACCAGTACGCCACAGGAACAATTAGCATTCATACCCTGAGTCCGGAATGCAGTCATGTCAATTCTGATCAACAATAATAATTTTGTAAACATCTTCTTCTTGCTCACGTCATATGGAATCTGGAGCTACCGCTGTAGATGGCACACTTGAAGGGAAACCTACGCTCAAGCACAAACTACTGCGGGGGTGGTGTCTGTAGCTATTTGTCTTACATGGCGAGGGTGCCAGCTTCATGCACAAATTCATATTAGCCACCTTTTACTTGATGCTTGAGGAATCAATAGTCATATTCTTTCTTGGACTTTCAGAGACATTCATAATTCCGAGTGTCGTGGAATATTCTAATCCACATATATAAATTATCAAGTAAATATAAAGCCTAATAAATACATATAATAAATAAAGGAAGAAGAATGGTAAAGAACAGTGCTGTCACAATGACGGTACTCGAAATCCCCCTTGTTTTCTGCTTCGTCTGCAAATTGTAACGCTTTCACGTTGATAGTAAAAGCTTACTGTATTATACCCGCTTTCTTCAATGAAACGTGTGCTGTATTTCTTGGAAAAACATTGAGAGGCAGACTGCGTAATGACCTAAATTAATCCTAACATTAATTATACTGCGTTACCAAAACGAACGAACAGATGGACTCAAATAAAAAGAGAGAGGGGCGAATAAAATCAGGAACGCATGCAAAATTAAACACGCGTCTCGCTATTAATGCCACCCCCAACAAGCGTAACGCGATACACAATTACTACTATCACGCGTGTTAGGCTACATGCACTAACTTTTTCGGACGAACAGTGATAAAATACACTACCCTTCCCAGAGTTAGGTTTTAAAATCATAAAAAAACGCTTATAAGGAAAGATGACAATAGATGGGTTTACGTTTGAAAACATTACAGTACCCAGACAGCACATCTTCGAAACAGGAGGTAGAAGGAATTGCATATTTTGAACGCAGCCACGTAGCTCTTTTAAATTTGGATATTTGGGTTCCTTAGGGCTTGCTGACAAAGAATATGTAAAACGTTACGCAAATAGTCCAGGAATTAATAAATTATAACCAAAATAAAATAGTGGGGATGCCTGACAACATGGAATCATTTCTGCTCATAAAATTTTTTTATAACGTGTTTGAAAAAACCTTACGTTACAGAAATAGCCTACCATGTAAACTCCAAATTGATTGGAGCGCAACAAATGAAAGACTAACCACGATTGGTCGGGCTATAAATACTATCTATCGTTGTTAGGGGAGACGTGGAAAGGTAACATTTTTTCAAATACTTGTCGAAACGTGGCTCCATTGGCTAGACTCGCTGATATACTCACTTAGGAGCGTTAGTTCGAGACCACTAGTGCAAATAAGCTTGATAAAGCAACAGTGCGTTGAAGCCAGCTCATATTTTGCTAAATAAAAGCCTGGAACATAAGCAGATGGGAATTTGTGCCAGAATTCATTGCTAATCAACGTATCTGTGTTTGTTTCCATGAATTGTGGTAAGCTTGAAACATTCAGTATCTTTTAATGAAAATTGAATGTGAATTGTTAATTTATGCCTGTATATATGTGTAGTTCAGTAGCAAACATGATGTAAAGCCTATAATGCTCCCGCCTGAACAGAAGGTGTCGGAGGAAAGTAAAACTGCATGGAATGGCCAAACAGTACACTGACACCTAGATTATTGATTAGACAGAAATAATGCTGGAAGTGCAGAGGCGTAGTAACCATTAAGGAGGTAAATACTGGTATAAAGTATTTCAGATGAAGCTGACAGTTGGCCTAACGCTCTGAACTCAATGTTTGTGATGTATTGTGCTCAGTGTAAAAAGAGAGTATAAATTAGTTATGAAGTAGAAGGTACATCCTTCTTGTTTTCAGGGACCGTGGTCTTGATGGTATTGAGCAGCACCTGGTCAGAGCTTTGCTGAATCCAGAGTCGGACAGCATACTCCTTGGTCTTTTTAGCTATCAGTGAGGTGTCTCCAGAGCCCAGGGGAGAATTCGAGCAGAGGAGTCCTTTCCTGCCGCCATCACGCAAGATAAGCTGATTTGGCCAGCTGAGCTCAACATTATGTCCCCTCATCTTGAAATGACTTTGTAAAAATAACATTCAGAGGGGAATTTAATTGTCTTAATATCAGGAACTGAGAACATCTCCAATACTAGTCCCAAAAGACAAACTATTGAAGTCATGATGACAAATACCAACAGAGCTTGAACAAAACAAAACCAGTATTACCTCATATTACTACTACACAACTGACACACATAGGATATTTTTAATAATATATGTCACTACAATATTCATATTGATAAAGTCTGTACATATACTTGTAATTAAAATTGATTGTGATTCCTGGTTCCTTTGTATTTGAATCAGGACACATATACCTTTATAACAACAATGAATACATATTGTTATTTGAAAAGTTATCAGTGACTCCTTAAGATATTCTCATAGAGTGTTATATGTATGTGAGTGTCACAGTGTTGTCAAGAGTAGTGGATTAAATTAAATTGTTTATCTGTCTGTTGTTGCGACTTACACTTCATCATACACATACCCTAGACACATAACGTAGTCATCACACTATTCCAGAATAATTCTGACTGAGATATATAGATATGTGGTAGCAAGTAAGGTTATCTATAATACACTACTCTTAATAGATATAGATACCTTCACAGCTGATCTCAGTCAGTACACTAAGTCCCCTATAAATATTTATAACATCCCACTTCACCACATATATTGGGGTCTCGCTCTTGGGATTTTGAATCTTTCCCTATTAAAAATATTGGGGGTAATTCACTTCAGGGAATATAAGAATTAAAAGGTATCCTTGGGTGGAATTAAATAAGGTTGAGCTCACGGTGCCTGTGTTGTCCATTAGATATATTTAGAGATTAAATTGTTGGTTAGACATTGTAGAAATTTACCTGATAGACAATGGCGGACCTGGCCAAGTTTCGATCTGCTGCTGTACAGACTGCAAAAGAGTTAGGATTAGATGGGCAAGTTATGGTTGCCTATGTCACTACGGAATGTGACAAATTTATTGAACGCGAAGAAAGAAGATTAGAAAAAGAGGCCGAAAGAAAGTTAGAGGCTGAGACTAAGAGGTTGCAAGCTGAGGCTGAGACTAAGAGGTTGCAGATTGAGGCTGACAAAGAGGCTAAAGCATTGGAAGCAGAAAGAGAAGAGAAGAAATTAGCTGCAGAAGAGAAGAGATTGACTGCAGAGAGGGAAGCAGAAAAGGAGGAGAAAAGATTACAAAGGGAACGGCCAAGTGGAAAGATTTAACGGCACATTGATGTCGATCCTGAGAAAGTTGGCACACGAAAAACCAGATACATGGGACCAGTACCTGCACGCCGCCCTCTTTGCTTATCGGGAGGTACCCCATAGTTCAACCGGTATGGCCCCGGCAACATTATTGTTTGGAAGGCCAATAAAAGGTCCACTCGAAGCTATGTTAAGAACGTGGACTGATGAAAAGGCAGAGGAAAACATTACATCTTCATACCAATATGTGAATGAGCTGACCACTCGGTTAAAAACTGGCTGGAAACTTGCCAATGAAAATTTGAAACAAGCCAGGAAGAAACATGCTGCCTATTATAACAGGAAGGCGAAAGACAGAAATTTGGCTGTGGGAGAGAAAGTACTGCTTCTTTTGCCTGGGAGTCAGAATAAGTTACAAATTGGATGGCAGGGTCCATATACAGTTTTAGAGAAGGTGTCTAGAACAAATTATAAGATAGATAAGAAGGGGAAAGAAAAAATCTATCATGTGAATCTCCTGAAGAAATCTTTGGAAAGAGAACATCAGGAAGAGACACACTTGTTGACCTTGTCCATCGCCATGGAGATGAAAAAGGAACCACTTTCATCATTTGAATATCCATTACACCCCTGTGAGACAGCAGCACAGGTGAAAATCAGTACACATTTAACGAAAACTCAGAAAGAGAGAGTGCAACAGGTTCTAAATAATCATGCAGAGGTGTTAACAGACCGACCAGGGCATACAAACCTATTGGAATATGATATGAAACTGATAGACCCCACACCTGTCTGTATGAAACCATATTCGATTCCGTTTGCTAAGGAGAAAGCTTTGAAGGAAGAGATAGACTATCTGTTGAAGGAAGGAATTATTTCACACAGTGAATCCTCATATAGTTCCGGTGTTGTACTCTTAAGGAAGCCCTCTGGAGAACATAGACTCTGTATAGATTACAGGAGACTGAATGCTATTACAGAAGGACAGGTGGATCCATTGCCGGATACAAATCAGTTGTTTGCCAGGCTAAATAAAGCTAAATATTTCTCAAAA
This sequence comes from Oreohelix idahoensis, assembly GCA_024509875.1. NCBI lineage: Eukaryota > Metazoa > Mollusca > Gastropoda > Stylommatophora > Oreohelicidae > Oreohelix > Oreohelix idahoensis. Next base: position 170,459 of record JAMPIV010007248.1, on the reverse strand, counting down.
GTGGATCTGAGTAAAGGATACTATCAGATTCCAGTAAAGCCTGAGGTTAGACCATACCTAGCTTTTAGTACCTCAGAAGGACACTATGAGTTTAATAGATTGCCATTTGGATTGAAGAATGCGCCTAGTGTCTTCTCTAGAATGATGAGAAAATTATTGGATCCTCTGAATAATCCCTGTATAACAAATTTTATGGATGATATCCTTATAGCAACAGAAACATTTGAGGAACACATTGACTCTCTGAACATGCTGTTTGATCGACTTAGGGAGGCAAATTTAACAGCCCGACCAACCAAATGTTGCGTTGGATGTAAAGAATTGGAATTTTTGGGACACACAGTTTATCAGGGAAACATGACCCCTGACCCAAAGAATTTAGAGAAACTACAGAAAGCCCCGAGACCACAAACCAAGAAGGACGTGAGATCCTTTGTCTCATTATGTGGTTTCTACCAGAAGTATATCAAAAACTTTAATTCAATATGTGCACCGTTAACTGAATTGACACGTAAAGGACATCCAGATCGCATTACATGGACACCACAATGTGAAATGACTTACCAAGAATTGAAGGAAAAGCTCACAAGTAAACCCATTTTGAAATTACCTGACTTAAGTCAAGAATTCATAGTAAGGACGGATGCAAGTAATATTGGGTTAGGTGCAACTCTACTACAGAAATCAGATGCATTGGATGGGGAATTAAGCCCAGTGGCATATGCTAGCAGAAAGTTGAATAAAGCCGAAATCAATTACTCAACTAGCGAAAAAGAATGTCTTGCAGTAATATGGGCAATAAAGAAATTCAATATTTATCTGTATGGGAAGGCCTTTAAGTTGCAAACAGACCACAAACCTTTATCGTTTCTAGCACAGGCTAAGCATGAGAACTCCAGGTTACTCCGATGGTCTTTACTTTTGGCTCCATATAATTTTAGCATTGAGTATATATCTGGAAAAACAAATTTGGGAGCGGATTTTTTAAGCCGCCATCCGTGTGATGAGAATCACCGTAAACCCCAGAACTAATAATAAATTTCTCTATTTTTATATAGAATAAAGAACTGACATATAATGTCTGTTTTAAGAGGGGAGATGTCGTGGAATATTCTAATCCACATATATAAATTATCAAGTAAATATAAAGCCTAATAAATACATATAATAAATAAAGGAAGAAGAATGGTAAAGAACAGTGCTGTCACAATGACGGTACTCGAAATCCCCCTTGTTTTCTGCTTCGTCTGCAAATTGTAACGCTTTCACGTTGATAGTAAAAGCTTACTGTATTATACCCGCTTTCTTCAATGAAACGTGTGCTGTATTTCTTGGAAAAACATTGAGAGGCAGACTGCGTAATGACCTAAATTAATCCTAACATTAATTATACTGCGTTACCAAAACGAACGAACAGATGGACTCAAATAAAAAGAGAGAGGGGCGAATAAAATCAGGAACGCATGCAAAATTAAACACGCGTCTCGCTATTAATGCCACCCCCAACAAGCGTAACGCGATACACAATTACTACTATCACGCGTGTTAGGCTACATGCACTAACTTTTTCGGACGAACAGTGATAAAATACACTACCCTTCCCAGAGTTAGGTTTTAAAATCCTGAAAAACGCTTATAAGGAAAGATGACAATAGATGGGTTTACGTTTGAAAACATTACAGTACCCAGACAGCACATCTTCGAAACAGGAGGTAGAAGGAATTGCATATTTTGAACGAAGCCACGTAGCTCTTTTTAAATTTGGATATTTGGGTTCCTTAGGGCTTGCTGACAAAGAATATGTAAAACGTTACGCAAATAGTCCAGGAATTAATAAATTATAACCAAAATAAAATAGTGGGGATGCCTGACAACATGGAATCATTTCTGCTCATAAAATTTTTTTTATAACGTGTTTGAAAAAACCTTACGTTACAGAAATAGCCTACCATGTAAACTCCAAATTGATTGGAGCGCAACAAATGAAAGACTAACCACGATTGGTCGGGCTATAAATACTATCTATCGTTGTTAGGGGAGACGTGGAAAGGTAACATTTTTTCAAATACTTGTCGAAACGTGGCTCCATTGGCTAGACTCGCTGATATACTCACTTAGGAGCGTTAGTTCGAGACCACTAGTGCAAATAAGCTTGATAAAGCAACAGTGCGTTGAAGCCAGCTCATATTTTGCTAAATAAAAGCCTGGAACATAAGCAGATGGGAATTTGTGCCAGAATTCATTGCTAATCAACGTATCTGTGTTTGTTTCCATGAATTGTGGTAAGCTTGAAACATTCAGTATCTTTTAATGAAAATTGAATGTGAATTGTTAATTTATGCCTGTATATATGTGTAGTTCAGTAGCAAACATGATGTAAAGCCTATAATGCTCCCGCCTGAACAGAAGGTGTCGGAGGAAAGTAAAACTGCATGGAATGGCCAAACAGTACACTGACACCTAGATTATTGATTAGACAGAAATAATGCTGGAAGTGCAGAGGCGTAGTAACCATTAAGGAGGTAAATACTGGTATAAAGTATTTCAGATGAAGCTGACAGTTGGCCTAACGCTCTGAACTCAATGTTTGTGATGTATTGTGCTCAGTGTAAAAAGAGAGTATAAATTAGTTATGAAGTAGAAGGTACATCCTTCTTGTTTTCAGGGACCGTGGTCTTGATGGTATTGAGCAGCACCTGGTCAGAGCTTTGCTGAATCCAGAGTCGGACAGCATACTCCTTGGTCTTTTTAGCTATCAGTGAGGTGTCTCCAGAGCCCAGGGAGAATTCGAGCAGAGGAGTCCTTTCCTGCCGCCATCACGCAAGATAAGCTGATTTGGCCAGCTGAGCTCAACATTATGTCCCCTCATCTTGAAATGACTTTGTAAAAATAACATTCAGAGGGGAATTTAATTGTCTTAATATCAGGAACTGAGAACATCTCCAATACTAGTCCCAAAAGACAAACTATTGAAGTCATGATGACAAATACCAACAGAGCTTGAACAAAACAAAACCAGTATTACCTCATATTACTACTACACAACTGACACACATAGGATATTTTTAATAATATATGTCACTACAATATTCATATTGATAAAGTCTGTACATATACTTGTAATTAAAATTGATTGTGATTCCTGGTTCCTTTGTATTTGAATCAGGACACATATACCTTTATAACAACAATGAATACATATTGTTATTTGAAAAGTTATCAGTGACTCCTTAAGATATTCTCATAGAGTGTTATATGTATGTGAGTGTCACAGTGTTGTCAAGAGTAGTGGATTAAATTAAATTGTTTATCTGTCTGTTGTTGTGACTTACACTTCATCATACACATACCCTCGACACATAACGTAGTCATCACACTATTCCAGAATAATTCTGACTGAGATATATAGATATGTGGTAGCAAGTAAGGTTATCTATAATACACTACTCTTAATAGATATAGATACCTTCACAGCTGATCTCAGTCAGTACACTAAGTCCCCTATAAATATTTATAACATCCCACTTCACCACATATATTGGGGTCTCGCTCTTGGGATTTTGAATCTTTCCCTATTAAAAATATTGGGGGTAATTCACTTCAGGGAATATAAGAATTAAAAGGTATCCTTGGGTGGAATTAAATAAGGTTGAGCTCACGGTGCCTGTGTTGTCCATTAGATATATTTAGAGATTAAATTGTTGGTTAGACATTGTAGAAATTTACCTGATAGACAATGGCGGACCTGGCCAAGTTTCGATCTGCTGCTGTACAGACTGCAAAAGAGTTAGGATTAGATGGGCAAGTTATGGTTGCCTATGTCACTACGGAATGTGACAAATTTATTGAACGCGAAGAAAGAAGATTAGAAAAAGAGGCCGAAAGAAAGTTAGAGGCTAAGACTAAGAGGTTGCAAGCTGAGGCTGAGACTAAGAGGTTGCAGATTGAGGCTGACAAAGAGGCTAAAGCATTGGAAGCAGAAAGAGAAGAGAAGAAATTAGCTGCAGAAGAGAAGAGATTGACTGCAGAGAGGGAAGCAGAAAAGGAGGAGAAAAGATTACAAAGGGAACGGCCAAGTGGAAAGATTTAACGGCACATTGATGTCGATCCTGAGAAAGTTGGCACACGAAAAACCAGATACATGGGACCAGTACCTGCACGCCGCCCTCTTTGCTTATCGGGAGGTACCCCATAGTTCAACCGGTATGGCCCCGGCAACATTATTGTTTGGAAGGCCAATAAAAGGTCCACTCGAAGCTATGTTAAGAACGTGGACTGATGAAAAGGCAGAGGAAAACATTACATCTTCATACCAATATGTGAATGAGCTGACCACTCGGTTAAAAACTGGCTGGAAACTTGCCAATGAAAATTTGAAACAAGCCAGGAAGAAACATGCTGCCTATTATAACAGGAAGGCGAAAGACAGAAATTTGGCTGTGGGAGAGAAAGTACTGCTTCTTTTGCCTGGGAGTCAGAATAAGTTACAAATTGGATGGCAGGGTCCATATACAGTTTTAGAGAAGGTGTCTAGAACAAATTATAAGATAGATAAGAAGGGGAAAGAAAAAATCTATCATGTGAATCTCCTGAAGAAATATTTGGAAAGAGAACATCAGGAAGAGACACACTTGTTGACCTTGTCCATCGCCATGGAGATGAAAAAGGAACCACTTTCATCATTTGAATATCCATTACACCCCCCTGTGAGACAGCAGCACAGGTGAAAATCAGTACACATTTAACGAAAACTCAGAAAGAGAGAGTGCAACAGGTTCTAAATAATCATGCAGAGGTGTTAACAGACCGACCAGGGCATACAAACCTATTGGAATATGATATGAAACTGATAGACCCCACACCTGTCTGTATGAAACCATATTCGATTCCGTTTGCTAAGGAGAAAGCTTTGAAGGAAGAGATAGACTATATGTTGAAGGAAGGAATTATTTCGCACAGTGAATCCTCGTATAGTTCCGGTGTTGTACTCTTAAGGAAGCCCTCTGGAGAACATAGACTCTGTATAGATTACAGGAGACTGAATGCTATTACAGAAGGACAGGTGGATCCATTGCCGGATACAAATCAGCTGTTTGCCAGGCTAAATAAAGCTAAATATTTCTCAAAAGTGGATCTGAGTAAAGGATACTATCAGATTCCAGTAAAGCCTGAGGTTAGACCATACCTAGCTTTTAGTACCTCAGAAGGACACTATGAGTTTAATAGATTGCCATTTGGATTGAAGAATGCGCCTAGTGTCTTCTCTAGAATGATGAGAAAATTATTGGATCCTCTGAATAATCCCTGTATAACAAATTTTATGGATGATATCCTTATAGCAACAGAAACATTTGAGGAACACATTGACTCTCTGAACATGCTGTTTGATCGACTTAGGGAGGCAAATTTAACAGCCCGACCAACCAAATGTTGCGTTGGATGTAAAGAATTGGAATTTTTGGGACACACAGTTTATCAGGGAAACATGACCCCTGACCCAAAGAATTTAGAGAAACTACAGAAAGCCCCGAGACCACAAACCAAGAAGGACGTGAGATCCTTTGTCTCATTATGTGGTTTCTACCAGAAGTATATCAAAAACTTTAATTCCATATGTGCACCGTTAACTGAATTGACACGTAAAGGACATCCAGATCGCATTACATGGACACCACAATGTGAAATGACTTACCAAGAATTGAAGGAAAAGCTCACAAGTAAACCCATTTTGAAATTACCCGACTTAAGTCAAGAATTCATAGTAAGGACGGATGCAAGTAATATTGGGTTAGGTGCAACTCTACTACAGAAATCAGATGCATTGGATGGGGAATTAAGCCCAGTGGCATATGCTAGCAGAAAGTTGAATAAAGCCGAAATCAATTACTCAACTAGCGAAAAAGAATGTCTTGCAGTAATATGGGCAATAAAGAAATTCAATATTTATCTGTATGGGAAGGCCTTTAAGTTGCAAACAGACCACAAACCTTTATCGTTTCTAGCACAGGCTAAGCATGAGAACTCCAGGTTACTCCGATGGTCTTTACTTTTGGCTCCATATAATTTTAGCATTGAGTATATATCTGGAAAAACAAATTTGGGAGCGGATTTTTTAAGCCGCCATCCGTGTGATGAGAATCACCGTAAACCCCAGAACTAATAATAAATTTCTCTGTGTATATAGAATAAAGAACTGACATATAATGTCTGTTTTAAGAGGGGAGATGTCGTGGAATATTCTAATCCACATATATAAATTATCAAGTAAATATAAAGCCTAATAAATACATATAATAAATAAAGGAAGAAGAATGGTAAAGAACAGTGCTGTCACAATGACGGTACTCGAAATCCCCCTTGTTTTCTGCTTCGTCTGCAAATTGTAACGCTTTCACGTTGATAGTAAAAGCTTACTGTATTATACCCGCTTTCTTCAATGAAACGTGTGCTGTATTTCTTGGAAAAACATTGAGAGGCAGACTGCGTAATGACCTAAATTAATCCTAACATTAATTATACTGCGTTACCAAAACGAACGAACAGATGGACTCAAATAAAAAGAGAGAGGGGCGAATAAAATCAGGAACGCATGCAAAATTAAACACGCGTCTCGCTATTAATGCCACCCCCAACAAGCGTAACGCGATACACAATTACTACTATCACGCGTGTTAGGCTACATGCACTAACTTTTTCGGACGAACAGTGATAAAATACACTACCCTTCCCAGAGTTAGGTTTTAAAATCCTGAAAAACGCTTATAAGGAAAGATGACAATAGATGGGTTTACGTTTGAAAACATTACAGTACCCAGACAGCACATCTTCGAAACAGGAGGTAGAAGGAATTGCATATTTTGAACGCAGCCACGTAGCTCTTTTAAATTTGGATATTTGGGTTCCTTAGGGCTTGCTGACAAAGAATATGTAAAACGTTACGCAAATAGTCCAGGAATTAATAAATTATAACCAAAATAAAATAGTGGGGATGCCTGACAACATGGAATCATTTCTGCTCATAAAATTTTTTTATAACGTGTTTGAAAAAACCTTACGTTACAGAAATAGCCTACCATGTAAACTCCAAATTGATTGGAGCGCAACAAATGAAAGACTAACCACGATTGGTCGGGCTATAAATACTATCTATCGTTGTTAGGGGAGACGTGGAAAGGTAACATTTTTTCAAATACTTGTCGAAACGTGGCTCCATTGGCTAGACTCGCTGATATACTCACTTAGGAGCGTTAGTTCGAGACCACTAGTGCAAATAAGCTTGATAAAGCAACAGTGCGTTGAAGCCAGCTCATATTTTGCTAAATAAAAGCCTGGAACATAAGCAGATGGGAATTTGTGCCAGAATTCATTGCTAATCAACGTATCTGTGTTTGTTTCCATGAATTGTGGTAAGCTTGAAACATTCAGTATCTTTTAATGAAAATTGAATGTGAATTGTTAATTTATGCCTGTATATATGTGTAGTTCAGTAGCAAACATGATGTAAAGCCTATAATGCTCCCGCCTGAACAGAAGGTGTCGGAGGAAAGTAAAACTGCATGGAATGGCCAAACAGTACACTGACACCTAGATTATTGATTAGACAGAAATAATGCTGGAAGTGCAGAGGCGTAGTAACCATTAAGGAGGTAAATACTGGTATAAAGTATTTCAGATGAAGCTGACAGTTGGCCTAACGCTTTGAACTCAATGTTTGTGATGTATTGTGCTCAGTGTAAAAAGAGAGTATAAATTAGTTATGAAGTAGAAGGTACATCCTTCTTGTTTTCAGGGACCGTGGTCTTGATGGTATTGAGCAGCACCTGGTCAGAGCTTTGCTGAATCCAGAGTCGGACAGCATACTCCTTGGTCTTTTTAGCTATCAGTGAGGTGTCTCCAGAGCCCAGGGGAGAATTCGAGCAGAGGAGTCCTTTCCTGCCGCCATCACGCAAGATAAGCTGATTTGGCCAGCTGAGCTCAACATTATGTCCCCTCATCTTGAAATGACTTTGTAAAAATAACATTCAGAGGGGAATTTAATTGTCTTAATATCAGGAACTGAGAACATCTCCAATACTAGTCCCAAAAGACAAACTATTGAAGTCATGATGACAAATACCAACAGAGCTTGAACAAAACAAAACCAGTATTACCTCATATTACTACTACACAACTGACACACATAGGATATTTTTAATAATATATGTCACTACAATATTCATATTGATAAAGTCTGTACATATACTTGTAATTAAAATTGATTGTGATACCTGGTTCCTTTGTATTTGAATCAGGACACATATACCTTTATAACAACAATGAATACATATTGTTATTTGAAAAGTTATCAGTGACTCCTTAAGATATTCTCATAGAGTGTTATATGTATGTGAGTGTCACAGTGTTGTCAAGAGTAGTGGATTAAATTAAATTGTTTATCTGTCTGTTGTTGTGACTTACACTTCATCATACACATACCCTAGACACATAACGTAGTCATCACACTATTCCAGAATAATTCTGACTGAGATATATAGATATGTGGTAGCAAGTAAGGTTATCTATAATACACTACTCTTAATAGATATAGATACCTTCACAGCTGATCTCAGTCAGTACACTAAGTCCCCTATAAATATTTATAACATCCCACTTCACCACACCGAGTTTTTCATTGGTTCCAGAATTCCCAGTATGTAACCACTAAAAACGATAGTTATCGAGTTGACATTAAGATATCCACGATCAGTTTTGATCAAAATGGAAAGTATTGATCCCCACAGCTCAAAATATTGACATTGTCTATAAATTCTTGCATCACAATTCCAATGTACTTCTACATTTCGTACTTACAAACAGTAGATCTGACAACACGATTATAAGGGTATCGTTATGTGTACTTACGAATACTGGTTGTTCGTCCATCACGGGTGATGAAGACCACTCTGTTCATCCAATTATTTAAGAATATGTTAGGTTAGTCTATGGGTACGAAGGTGACTGAAGAGCCCGATGCGGGCCTGGAAAGATCTTGGACAGTGTGGGCAGGGAATGTTTGCTTCATGTGAAGGTTTTATTTCACGGTCCTTTCTAGCTTGTCTCCGCTGTTCTGCTGCTGCTCTTCTGGATGATTCGCATGCTGCTGCACCTTTACGAAGAGATGGACGCCAAGCAGTTCGGTCTTGCGCAGCAGCTTCCCATGTGTCTGGGTTTATGTCAAAGGTTTTCAATGACGTCTTTAACGTGTCTTTGAAGCGCTTCTTTTGGCCACCATGGGAGCGTTTACCCTTCTGCATCTCACCATAAAAGAGTATCTTTGGCAGTCGATGGTCTGGCATGCGGACTACATGACCTGCCCAGCGAATTTTTGACTGCATCAGAATAGTATCAATACTAGGGATACCAGCTCTGTCAAGAACGGCGGTATCCGGGATCTTGTCTTGCCATTTGATGTTCATTATCTTCCTGAGACAGACTGTATGGAAGTGGTTTAGCTTCTTTACGTGGCGCCTGTATACAGTCCATGTTTCACATGCATATAGCAGCACTGGAAGCACCGCAGCTCTGTACACCTTCAGCTTTGTCTGTAGACTAATGCCACTTCGATGCCAAACGTTGGTGTATAGTCTTCCAAATGTGCTGCTGGCTTTGGAGATCCTGGTGTTCACCTCATCATCAATGACAATGTTCTGGGATAGTGTGCTACCAAGGTATGTGAATCTGTTCACAACATTCAGTTTCTCACCATTAACCTTGATGACTGGCTCAGTATAAACTGTGCCAGGAGCTGGTTGGTACATGATTTCTGTTTTCTTCGTGTTGATGGTAAGCCCAAAGTTGGCGCAGGCTTCGGAGAATCTATCCACACTATGCTGCAGATCAGCCTCTGAGCCAGCATTGAGGGCACAATCATCAGCAAACAGAAGATCTCTGATGGTGTGTGATTTGACCTTGGTTTTTGTTTGAAGCCTCCTAAGGTTAAACAATTTTCCATCAAAACGATAACTAATGTCGATTCCTGTGTCCCCGTCTCTAAAAGCATCAGTCAGCATAGCAGAAAACATGATACTGAACAGAGTCGGTGCAAGTACGCACCCTTGTTTAACTCCATTTGAAACGGGGAAAGGCTCTGATAGCTCACCGTTTTCCTGAACTCTAGCCTGCATTCCATCATGCAGTTGCTGCACTATTGTGATAAATTTCTTTGGGCAGCCGTATTTTGCCATGATCTTCCATAGACCCTCTCTACTGACCGTGTCGAACGCCTTTGTCAAGTCGATGAAAGCTGTGTACAGGTCACAGTGCTGTTCTTGGCATTTTTCTTGTAGCTGTCTTGCAGCGAACACCATATCTGTGGTTCCACGTTCTTTCCGGAATCCACACTGATTTTCAGGTAAAAGACCTTTGTCAAGATGAGCCGTAAGGCGATTCAAAAGGATTCTGGCGAATATCTTCCCAGCGATTGATAAAAGAGAGATGCCTCGATGATTGTTGCAGTCTTGGCGATTACCTTTACGTTTATATAGATGTATAATTGAGGCATCTTTGAGATCGTGTGGGATGGTTTCACTCTGCCACATTTGCTGGAAGATCATATGAAGTTTCTCTATCAGAACTGCACCGCCATCTTTATAAACCTCAACAGGAATTGAATCGGAGCCAGGGGCCTTTCCACTAGACAGTTGACGAATCGCTTTTTTAGTTTCCTCCAGAGTTGGTACATCATCTAATGCTTCATTTATAGGAATTTGGGGCAGGCGGATGATGGCTTCGTCGTTAATAGATGATGGCTGGTTCAAGATATTATTAAAATGTTCAGCCCAGCGTTGGAGCATTTTTTCCTTGTCTGTAATTAGTGTTTTTCCATCTGCATTAAGGAGGGGAAATGATCCTGATGATGTTGGACCATAGACCGCTTTGAGTGCAAAATAAAAGTGTTTCAAGTCATGGCTGTCAGCAAAGCCTTGGAGCTCATCTGCTTTATTACTCAGCCATGAGTCCCGCATCTGGCGTACTTTATGTTGGACGATTCTACGCATGTTGTTGAAAGCGTCTTTCTTGGATATAGATTTTGGATCATTTAAATATGCTTTATGGAGATGGTGTTTCTCAGCCAACATCTGCTTTATATCATCTGAGTTCTCATCAAACCAGTCATTTTGTTTCTTGATGGAAGGACCCAGGACCTCTGTAGCAATGTTGTAGATCTGCTCACTTAGGGCTGCCCAATTTGTTTCCACACTTTGGCCGTCTAGCGAGGTAGATTTGAGACGGTCTTCTAAGGTGTCAGTAAATGACTGTTTGATTTTTGTCTTCTTTAGTTTGGTGACATCCAGCCTCTTTTGAGTTTTCTTCCCCTGAGGGCGCCTGGCTGGTTGGATACGAATTTTAAGTTTAGATACAATGAGGCGATGATCAGTCCAGCATTCGGCACCACACATGAACTTGGTCACCCGGACATCTTGCCTGTCCTTCTTCCTAACAATTACATAGTCAATTAGGTGCCAATGCTTTGAGCGAGGGTGCATCCAGGAGGTCCTGTTGCGGGTAGGAAGTCGAAAAATGGTGTTGGTGACAAGGAGGTCATGTTCTGCGCAAGACTGGAGGAGACGAAGTCCATTACTGTTACAGCGACCCACGCCGTACCTACCAATAGTGCCATTCCAGGAGATGTTATCTGAGCCTACTCTTGCATTAAAGTCACCAAGAATGATGAGCTTATCTGCTTTAGGAACTGATGCAATGACTGCATGTAGTTCTTCGTAAAACTTATCCTTGACATCATCCTGGTTTGTCATAGTTGGTGCATACGCGCTAATGATGGTGGCATGTTTTCTTCCATAGAACAGAGGGATCTTGACCGTCATGAGTCGGTCATTTATTCCCTTTGGGGGCCCCGCTAACTTGCTGACAATTGCTGTTTTGATTGCAAATCCAACCCCTGCTTCTCGTCTTTCTTCAGTTCCTCTTCCGCTCCAAAAGAATGTATAACTTGCACCCTTTTCGCAAAGTTGGCCCTCGCCTGCAAGTCGAGTTTCACTCAGTGCTGCTATGTCAATGTTGTACCTGGCCAGTTCTCTCCCAATCAGGGCAGTTCGTCTCTCAGGTCTGTTTGCGTTAAAGTCTTTGTCAAGTAAAGTGCGCACATTCCATGCGCCTAGAATGAGGGGGAAAAATCTGTCCTTTCTTTTTCTTATATGTCGACCGCCGAAGTAGGGTACCCACCAACCGCGGTAAGCTGGTTAGGTAATGGTGAAGCAGGCAATGTTTAGGGCACCTTTTCTAGCCCCTTCCTCATGCCATGGAGGTGAGCAGTGCTTTCCTAAAGAGGGCTGCTCAGACACTCAAAGGGCTGCCGAATCCCACTGCTGCTCCGATCAGTGGAAGACGACCATATGGCCTGAGTCGCCTGTGTGTAGGTCTGCGACTACGACTGCCAGCGTACCCACGCCTGCCGCTTCGCCGCTCGCCCATCGCCACAGGACTTGTTGTGAGTGGATGGATGAATGGATGAAAGAGTGACTTGCGCGGTGATTTGGATTAAAGTGAGGAAGAGTTGCGCGATTCGTCGACCTCACTCTCTCGCCTGGGTCCATCTCAATCCAGTGGCAAGACAAGTCAAGACGACTGGAGATGAAGTCAGGTGCAGTGGATGACCAGGGCTTTCTACGTGCCTCGCCGTGCTCCTTACGCTCCACAGCGCGTTGCTGGTAATCGCCGTCATGCCCGTTGAACCAACAGGTGGTTTCTTCCGCGCAGTCTATCGAATCCAGTCTTCGCATGCATGGGTAGGCAGACCCTAACTCACCGAAGGTTTATAACCATTCGGCTACCCTCACCTAGTTTAGCCGGCCTGTCAAAGCCGTTGTCCAGGGGTGGCCGCTGTCGCATGCTGACAGCTACGAGGAGCCACAGGTGAGAGCTGGATGCCAGGTTTGGACCAAAGGTGGCTGAGCTGCCCTGAAAAGGGCATGACAGCTCCTTCACCAGAGGTACTACCAATACCTGACTTCCCAACACCCCCTTACGAATACTACGTTAAAAGGCATTACATTTAGAGAGAAATTCTTTCCAGGATTAACAGAGATAACGAGTTTTCTACCCACGTCTATACGACTAAATATAAACATCTTTCTGTTACATTTGTCAGGACATTAGTTTACACAACATAACATTCGTTTATAATCAGCTAAGGTCAATGCCGGTAATATTTTTTTTGTGTGTTAAATGTCAGTCAGAAAGGTTTTGATCTTCTCAAACCATACTACATATTCATTCAATATCTTTTGTCTCAGTTTAGTCAACGAATGATGTTAATGTCGTGTTGGTGGGGTGGGGGGATCTGCATGTTTCTCTTACTTTTCTTGCATGTACTTGCACTGTCAGTTAATCTATGATCTAGAACTTGAACTGTCTTTGAGTTAATCTGTGATCTAGATCTTGAACTGTCTTTGAGTTAATCTGTGATCTAGAAATTGAACTGTCTTTGAGTTAATCTGTGATCTAGATCTTGAATTGTCTTTGAGTTAATCTGTGATCTAGAATTTTAACTGTCTTTGAGTTAATCTGTGATCTAGAACTTGAACTGTTTTTGAGTTAATCTGTGATCTAGATCTTGAATTGTCTTGGAGTTATTCTGTGATCTAGAACTTGAACTGTCTTTGAGTTAATCTGTGATCTAGATCTTGAATTGTCTTTGAGTTAATCTGTGATCTAGAACTTTAACTGTCTTTGAGTTAATCTGTGATCTAGAACTTGAACTGCCTTTGAGTTAATCAGTTATCTAGAACTTACACTGTCTTTTAGTTAATCTGTGATCTAGAACTTTAACTGTCTTTGAGTTAATCTGTGATCTAGAACTTGAACTGTTTTTGAGTTAATCTGTGATCTAGAACTTTAACTGTCTTTGAGTTAATCTGTGATCTAGAACTTGAACTGTCTATGAGTTAATCTGTGATCTAGAACTGTCTTTGAGTTAATCTGTGATCTAGAACTTTAACTGTCTTTGAGATAATCTGCGATCTAGAACTTAAATTGTCTTTGAGTTAATCTTTGATCTAGAACTTGAACTGTCTTTGAATTAATCTGTGATCTAGAACTTGAACTGTCTTTGAGTTAGTCTGTGATCTAGAACTTGAACTGCCTTTGAGTTAATCTGTGATCTAGAACTTGAACTGTCTTTGAGATAATCTGCGATCTAGAACTTAAATTGTCTTTGAGTTAATCTGTGATCTAGAACTTGAACTGTCTTTGAGTTAATCTATGATCTAGAACGTGAACTGTCTTTGAGTTAATCTATGATCTAGAACTTGAACTGTCTTTGAGTTAATCTGTGATCTAGAACTTGAACTGTCTTTGAGTTAATCTGTGATCTAGAACTTGAACTGTCTTTGAGTTAATCTGTGATCTAGAACTTGAACTGTCTTTGAGTTAATCTGTGATCTAGAACTTGAACTGTCTTTGAGTTAATCTATGATCTAGAACTTGAACTGTCTTTGAGTTAATCTGTGATCTAGAACTTTAACTGTCTTTAAGATAATGCTTGAAGCTACAGTAGCCTTATTCTTCCTTTATCTCCCCACTCCCCGGGGACTATACGCGGTCTCAGGAGTAGACCAGAGACTAACATTTCTAGTCCTATAATCTTATTACATTTTTTTATTGTATTTAACTTAGTTCTCGTTTTCTCCCTCTTCTTTTATCGTCTTTTAGTCCCTGACGATGGTGTTGTGGCCGTAATCTTGGCAATTCCCTTTGTTCTGGTAAGACGCATCGCCTGTTTGTTCTCCCCCCCCCTCTCCCCGCTCCGTGTTAATTACAGAGTTGAACCCTGACTAGGAGATTAAGCACGTACACTTTTAATACTGAAAACCATGTGTGTTGTTCAAGCATCGTGACAAAACCTCCGTGTTTCTCGGGAATTGTCTGACAGTAATATTTGCATTAAAAAATGTTTGACGTATGTGACTAATAATATTAATAGTTATATATGTGCAATGAAAGTCATTTATAAAAATTAGTGCAATATCCTTTCTCTTCATGTTTTCAAATTATATAATCCTTCATAAACGAGGGAGAAACCCGCCAAGAAATGACGAAAATGAAATATGGTGCGCTGTGTTTGCTGAGTGACCTGATGACGGGCCTTATTTCTCCTGTGGTAGTCGTGCATTCCTTCCCATTCTATTTTTCCTACGTCATTGGATCTTTGCAGTCAAACTCATCATAACTTAAGGTCAATGGTCAATGCATCTCGAAAATATATATGAAAGGCATGTCTGAAATGAGTGTTCAATTTAGCTTTCACGGAGCAATTTTCCAAAAATGCACCATGAAATATAGCAAGCCATGCGTGTTCTTTTAATGAATATTCAATTTAGTTCTCAAGGCACAATATATAAAAGGCTGGCGTTTCATTGTTGGTTAAAAATGTTTCATTAAGAAAACTATTTATTAAAATGAGATATACATCACCCGTTCATTTACGCCTAGGTTCGCTACGAAAACACTAACGTTTTATATGTTCCAGTTACTTGTTTGGCCTTTATTATTTTTTTCAATAGCAGTGACTAGTCTCAAATGTTTTTGTATTCAAGCGTGGCTATTATATGGGATGCTGATGCATATTTGTTAGATAAATTGCGGAATAATATTCTTGACCTTTTCCAGTAAAACTTGGAATGACATGAAAGTCCTAATCTCTTCAGGAATCTAAATGTTAATGGTGATGGTGACGATGACTTGTGATCTTCTTGATAACTCTGTTAACTCTTGATAACTCTGTTAACTCTCTGTTCATGAAGAGGTTTCCCAGTTTTACTGCACATGTTAAATTTTATTTCCCGTCATTTCCGAGAAAAATAGTTTGTTTCTTATACCAGAAAAAGGTTCTCTGAATAAATCATAGGGTGCACAGTGTAGTTGGAAATGTCTGTAAATGGTAGACAATTTAGTTTGGAAATGTCTGTAAATGGTAGACAATTTAGTTTGGAAATGTCTTTAAATGGTACATAGCTAAGTTTAGAAATGTCTCTAAATGGTACATAGTTCAGTTTGGAAATGTCTATAAATGGTACACAATTTAGTTTGGAAATGTCTTTAAATGGTACATAGTTTAAATTAGAAATGTCTTTAAATGGTACAAAGTTTAAATTAGAAATGTCTTTAAATGGTACAAAGTTCAGTTTGGAAATGTCTTTAAATGGTACACAATTTAGTTTGGCAATGTCTTTAAATGGTACATAGTTAAGCTCTTTCTTTGTCGAGGTATTTGCGAGATAAGTCGTGTCTCGTGAGATTCCAGAAATCGCTCGACATGTACTCCCTAGAAATCGCTGTTTAGTGGAGCGCCTTCACCTTCTCCTCTTCTTCACCATATTTCAAATAGGTCTCTCTATTTTCTTAACGAGCCAGTGTCCTAGAGACTCCATTAATGATATTTCATTGATCATAATTTTCACTTAACGAGCGATATCAAGTGTCACTAGAGACTCCATTAATGATATTTCATTGATTTTAATCATCGCCTTTATTATCCATCATGTTTTGACATCTCAGTAAAGATCACTGAACAGTGTTCCCAATGTTTGACATTTTTAATAAGCTGTTGAGACTCTTCACGAGTAGTATGTCTCGTAACACATTTTTGTTTTAAAAGTTATGTAAGATTTATTAATTTGGGAGACAACTCGTATGTTTTTGTTGCTGACATTGACATGCATATAAATAAGCATGGAAACAAAACAAATTCGTCACGTGACGGTTATGTATTTGTTGTGTTCGGTATGTATTATTATCACAACATGGACACCTTTTCCCGCCTTTGACCAGGGACAATTTGTGTGGCATGCACAGAGAGAGAGAGAGAGAGAGAGAGAGAGAGAGAGAGAGAGAGAGAGAGAGAGAGGGGGGGGAGGAGGGAGAGAATGAAATGGAGAGAGATAAATAAATTGTAAAACACTCCTTGATTACTAAGAGTGTTATTTCCCGTCCCGTGTTCAGAGAAGTAGTCAACTCAGATGGAGACCGGATATTTGTTGTTGAACCTACTGCCTGCTATTTGTGTATATTCTTACGTTACGTTTTTGCTGTTGTGGAGATGTTATGGTAACTGTATGTGTGCCACACAACAAATATTCGAAGTTAAACAGCGGGTGGCAGGCACAGTGATTATATGAAAAAAAAGTAAAGCAACAGACAAAAAAGACACGGAACTATATATAGAACAGATACTGAACGATCTGGGGGATAGAGACGTTGAGTCCGGACACGAAACTTTTTGGAGACTAGATACTGAACTATGTAGAGACTAGAGACTGAACCATTGTGACAGTGAAGCTTATTACCCCAGCATTATCCGTGCCAATGAGATAAGGGCGTACATTTTGGTAGCACCAATCAAATCGACGGTGAAATGAACTCACAACACCGTCGAGCTAACGAAAAGTTAACATTTTAAAGAGAGTTCCATATAGACGACCTCGGGGAAGGTTGTGTTTGTACTTGTGACATTGCTGAGAAGCCTTGTTTTGAGCATCTCATCTATGCAGAACCACATAGGCATTTCTGAGTGTTAATTCTTGAAGTTTTTCAGAATGAAGATAGTGTGATAAACTTTAGTGTTATTATTCACACGACAGAATATAAACGGTCGCTAGGTTCTGTACTAGGAGGAAAGACTTATGTAAAATAGTAACTCATGTAAGTACGTCTCGATTACTTTCAGTCCCCAGCTAGAATTGATTTTTATTAAAGGAAGAAAACTGAGAAACAGCCACAGATGTATTGAAGTTTCATCATCTGAAGAAAATAGCACCTTTAAATATTGAAGGTAAAAGGCGCAACTACTTTTACTGAAAAGTTGTGGAAGCAAAGGTCAAAGTGACCTAGGTCGCGAGCTACACGGGATTTTTGGGTAACTCACACAATTTACGGAGAGAGAAAGGAAAATGCACAATGGGCTAATCACCTGTTTGCCAAGTCACTTCGATTACATGTCCTGCCCATGGGCCTTGTGCACTTGGGTCCCCTCTACACTTCGTTTCACGGGGTAGAAGAGGTTCCGATTATGAGATGAGATGAGATGAGATGAGAAAGGAAAATACGGACTCCTACAGTAAACTACCTTCACAACAAAGAATATTGATTTTATTTCCAGCTGCATTTGTTTATTTATGTATTTCTGTAAATAAACCATATTATATGACTCAGCTGAGTTATGCAGATTTGTCGAATTGAATGCAAAGTTACCACACTGTTAATAAGTATTCCACTAAAGCATAAGTTGCCAGAAACCAGACTAAAGCCAGGCATTTTCTAAATTTTAATACTGAGCGGGGACGAAGGTTTATTTTTAAAATTCTGAAGCACCGACATATCATAAGTGAAAGCGAATGAATGCATAAGTCTGCTTTTTGAAGCACAATAAACATACATGCAAATTTTGATCACGCACTTTAAAAATGATGTAAAAGAAAAATTATACCATGTAACATTTTCATTAAGATTAAACACGCACAGTGGATGTTCATGCTCAGAGAACTTTTTTTTTTTTTGGTCGGTGTTTGCCTGCTTCTGGCGAGGCGCGTTCCTTTCAACCTAGGTGGTTATATCAGAGCGCATTTACAACTCAACACAATCTTTTATGTTTGAAGTATGTATGACAGAAAATAATAATCATGTTTTTTTTACAAGCAATAATGTATATATGTTTGAAAAGAACGTGCTACGAAAAACAGTGGTAAGAACGTTAAAAAAGGATGAGTTGCACTATTCTTTCTTGGTGCCAGGTCGGAAAGGGAAAATGTGTCTTATTAATTTGCTTTTTGCTAAAACTCGGAAGCAGAATAAAATTGCTTTTGCGATTCCATCATAAGAAATAAGAGTATTTTGGAAAAATTCGGAAGCAAATTAAAAGCAAAAGTGAAATCACTCTTCTGGTAGAACCATAAGGAATAACAGTACTGTATTTTGTGCGGCTTGCATTTGCAATTATTGTAAACAAGGCACGAGGATAGTCACTTAAAGCAGTAGTCATTAACTTAAATGAAAATTTATTTTCACTCGAATATCAAAATATTATAATTTTATTTTGACATTTAATAAGTTTCCTAAACAGTTACTAGGACAAATCCGGACAACGCCGGGTCCTTACAGCTAGTATATATATATATATATATATATATATATATATATATATATATATATATATATATATATATATATATATATATATATATATATATATATATATATATATATATATATATATATATATATATATATATATATATATATATATATATATATATATATATATATATATATATATATATATATATATATATATATATATATATATATATATATATATATATATATATATATATATATATATATATATATATATATATATATATATATATATATATATATATATATATATATATATATATATATATATATATATATATATATATATATATATATATATATATATATATATATATATATATATATATATATATATATATATATATATATATATATATATATATATATATATATATATATATATATATATATATATATATATATATATATATATATATATATATATATATATATATATATATATATATATATATATATATATATATATATATATATATATATATATATATATATATATATATATATATATATATATATATATATATATATATATATATATATATATATATATATATATATATATATATATATATATATATATATATATATATATATATATATATATATATATATATATATATATATATATATATATATATATATATATATATATATACCAACGGGCTGATCACCCGTTTGCCAGTCACTTCGATTACGGAAACAACAGCAGATGGATTGATTTGCCATTGCCCTAAAGACGCCAATAGGCGTGATGGGAAACAATGGCAAAGAAAACCTATCTGCTGTTGCCCTAAGACGCCACTAGGCGTAATGGCCACTGACTGCTTTGACGGTCGGTGGCTAAGGACGGAAGAAGAAGAAGAAGATATATATATATATATATATATATATATATATATATATATATATATATATATATATATATATATATATATATATATATATATATATATATATATATATATATATATATATATATATATATATATATATATATATATATATATATATATATATATTGTTCACTTATCAAACACACGTCTTCTACAAACTGATTTCTTCCTTGTCTGCTATGAATATTGTTCACTTATCAAACACAAGTTTTCTCCATACTGAATTCTTCTACTGAGCATCACGCCGGCCGCCTTAACCTTCCCATAGCTGCTCTAGTATCCAATTCATGAGGCGACCCCCCGGAGCCGTTTGCGGTCTTAAAAATCGCCCTCTCAAGTGGGGATTGAACCATGGACCACCGAGCTAGTGCACTAACTACTGCGCTACTGTGGCTCCAAACTTACTGTGACAGTGCGAAAACGATGTGTGAAGAAGAATGGTAGTACGGGTGGGGTTCATGAGTAATGTTGTCGTCACTCTCTCTGGCCTACTTTCACACGCGTCCCGCAGTCACAGAAAAACTCTTGATGACAGGGGTCCCACTTTTATTAATGAAACCCTATCAGGTAGCATATGAATCATACAGAAAACAATGTTGTCCACAAGTTTACTTTGTAGGTAATCCCTATACAACACCATGTAACCAAGCTATTTAGGTATTCTCTACGTAACACCATATAACCCAGCACAGACTGCTGGACTCTCTGAAATAAAATGAAACAAAATAAACTAGCATTGTACTAATGGACAAACATCATCTACGTAATAATACATACATATGTGTGAAAATATACAAGTACATGCTCTTATATGTCCATGTGTGTGTATGTTGTGCGTGGTGTTAAACATGCGTGAAAATATGCTAGTAGATGCGCTTATTTGTCCATGTGTGTGTGTGTGTTGTGTGTGGTGTTTTTATGTATGTATAATCAACAATAAACATATCTCAGTCAACAATAATGCCTTCATACTCCTACTAAATACTAACTACATCATCACGTGAGAGAAAACTTAAATGAAACACTTCTGTCTATGATGAAATATTCCACACAGCGCACTGGTCTAAATGACATCAATTTATCAGCATGTGAGAGGCCTAGCTGCTCTAAAGAACAAGCAGATACATACTCTGTTGTTACAGCTCTATACTAAACGTAATAGGCATAGGCTACTCACGGAGCTAGAGGGTACGCTAATCTTCCTCTCACAATAAACACTGATGTAAAATTAACCACACTTACGGCTCACAAGAATGCAATATAACTATTACTTAACACTACACAGATAATAGTAATGGTAATACGTACACACTTGTATACAGCGCAATGCGGCATTTGGATTCCTCTAATAAAATCACTTGGTACGTTAACACCTATCTCACAGATGAAAGCAGCGATGATGTATACGTGGAATTACACTTAAAAACACATAAATCGCCAATCAGCTTCTATCAAACTATAGATAGACAAACTCTAAAAAAAGCATTATCTCCTAAACCTGAAACATCTAATAATACTAAATCTAAAGTATTATAAAAAGTACTCATAGGTAAGCATACCTCGATGTCGTTAGTTCTCTTAGCACAGACGCAACTATGCAACAGCCCGAAGCTCACTTGGTTATCGTACGAGGGCGCGTTTTGCACAAAAAGACGATCTGGCTACTTCTCAGCTTTGACTGAAGCCTTCAACTCTTTTAGTTTAAATCTTACCTATACTCCCCGGTACCTTATGATAGCCACGTCAAAATTTCAGGCAAAGCTCCGCCCATCCCTCTATTGAGCAAATCAGGAGTCATATGCTCAGTTTGGATGACATGAGATCACAATTTAGTAAGGATTATCTTCCTAAACGTACACAATTCAAGTTCCGCCCACTAGTGGTTACATTCCCACGATATCTCTTGCCTGGAGTGACTCCTCTCACGGTTTTGTGCTCAACAAGGTGTGTTCCTCTGGTGTCAGACAGCGGCGAGATGTCTAAAACCAAGGGCCGTCTCTCATTACATCTTCTGCGTCTCACACGTTTGTCTTTCTTTCAGATGGCAAAGGTGTGTTTCGTTTAGATCGCCCATTCCCGTGTGAGAATGCCAACATGAGCACAAATATACACCGTAGGCTAGATCGACAACTATTACTCAGTCTAAAATTACACCTTTCTGGCCACATGGTCACATACCTTACTTACTTACTTAGTCGTTCCCCTTCTACCGTGAGGTGTAGAGGTTTGGAAGAGAGAGCGCCAGACCATTCTATCAGCTGTCTTCTTCCTGGCCTGGTTCCATTCTAGTCCTCGGTCCTTCAAAGATTGTCTAATGTTGTCCTCCCAGCGGACTCTGGGTCGTCCTGGAGGTCTGGATCCCTGGCTCTTTGTTTCCCATGCTTGTCGTGGTAGCCGATCTTCTCCCATTCTGCAGACATGGCCAAACCATCTTAGTTGGGACTGTTCTATTTGGGTCTGCAGCGGATGGGATTTTAGGCCTTGACGGATCACATACCTATAGAGCATAATATCATCTAGACAAGCGATAGACAGTCCAGGAATTGTGGTCATCTACGTTAGAGACAATGAGATCTCCAAAACCAGCGATAGACAGTCCAGGAACTGTGGTCATCTACGTTAGAAACAATGACATCTCCAAATATCTGTCTTGATAAAGTCATGTTTTCAAAGTTAGGTGGAAAGTCAGTTTCAGTGTACAAAGAACACTTCTCATACGTCTCGCAGAATTACCTCTCTTGACAAAAAGTAATGGCTGCCTCATATATTTGGTCATGGGATACTGCGCCTTTACAAACCGGCTGGAAAGGGGTAGTCTAAACTTTGTCTAGCTTTGCAAACCGGCTGGAGAGTGATAGTCTAAACTTTGTCTAGCTTTAAAGAAAGTCTTTTTCTCCATTCCGTCACATAATCTACCATATCATCCACTGAGATCCCCGTAGACCACGAACAACCGACTGCCGACTCCTGGTCTCGGCAGGAGCTCTACCTATCTTCAAATGTTGTCTGTCTGACTTTTCGTCTCATTTCTGCTCACATGATTGTGTCACATGATTATATCACCTGACAGGGAGCCGCGATGGTGTAATGGTTACAACACTGCGCTGGCGATCGGGTGATCCAGGTTCAAGCCCGGGCGAGGTAATTTGAATAAGTATCGTCAACCGGGACTTGAACTGGATTAATTCGAGCCCTGGCGAAGACATTTGAAGAAGTGTCATCGACCAGGGACTGGCGGCTCCTGAGCCGACCCAGCTCTAATGGGTACCCTCCGAATTCGGCGAGTATCTGCCTGAATGGCGAGTGGACACCTGTCAGTGTAGAGGGAAAAAAGGGATACTCACGTAAAAATCAGTCTCAAGTTAGATATACTAACCGGAGGTTCTCGCCTCGAGTAATAGCGGGCGTACGTTAAAAAATATAAAAAAAATCACCTCACAAATTTACGGAAAATCATGCCTCCCACGTGAACAACTCTTTTCTGGCAACTTATGAAAATCTGAAGTAAATGAAGATATTCTTACAAGACACAATTTATAAATAATCATTCTCCCTCATATTTTCCCGAGCTTTCCTGGTTGCATCAGCAACAATCTCACAGTTTTATGCAAGGGCTGTGAGCGTAACCCTTCTTTAGTACACTGGTAAGTCAGAGTTTATTGTCTTAACAATAGATCACAAGGCTGAATCTAGACATGGGCTTCTGGCTGACGGAAATATTCACAAACTGACCAATATGTTTTCTTTCGTCCAAGCCACAGATTGTATGCATTGATTGTGCCCAGGACTGGCGCTAAGATGCACGTGAAAAGGCGAGGACAAAGGCGCTGCCCATTTGCTGTAATCGTGGCTTCTGTTTCTACACCAGCTCCATCTTCAAGGACCGCGCTTTCAGACGCACGTGCCTGGGCTGTCCGAGCATGAATGGAGACGAGCGACGCCATTGTTGTGTGGGTGAGACGTTTGGCTGGACAGCCATTGTCACCTTGACGTTGCAGAATAGCGCGTGAAAGCGTTATCTTTAATCATCGTGGCAGCTTGCAGTGTAAGTCCTCCAACTACCTCTTTGAAACTAAAGCAGCGTACATATTTCGACACATAAGGAAGGGAAGGGAAGGGAAAAGACATATTTCGACACATAAGGAAGGGAAGGGAAGGAAAAGGACAAATTTCGACACATAGGAAGGGAAGGAAGGGAACGGACATATTTCGACAGGTTTGCAAACCTCATTGTTAACTATATTTCTTTAGGCCATGAATGGCTTTAACATATTCATAAACAAGAATACAAATATTTTATACTGTAGATATTGAAATAGTTTTAAATACCTCGGAGCTGTCATAGACCGGAAGGGAGGCATCAACGAAGACTTGGCTACCTCGAAGAGCAGCAGCTGGGAGACTTTTTCAGGCCATTAATCGAGGATTCCTTAGTAAAGGAGAAGTTGGTAAGAAGACGAAGATGGCTGCATACCGCTCCACCCATGTCCTAGTCTTGACAAATTAATGTGAGTCATGGGCAATGATTACAACCCACAAAAGCCAGATCCAAATCTATCTATCTATCTATCTATCTATCTATCTATCTATCTATCTATCTATCTATCTATCTATCTATCTATCTATCTATCTATCTATCTATCTATCTATCTATCTAGCTAGCTAGCTAGCTAGCTAGCTAGCTAGCTATCTGTATGTCTGTCTGTCTGTCTATTTAAGATACATGTTAGAATAAATGGATTCAGTATGGAAGACGAGAGAAAGGAAGGGCAGAATGTTAGACGGGCCTGCGTGCCCAATTCTAAACCCTTTGAAAATAAAGTTTGTTCGTTCGTTCTGTCTGACTGTCTGTCTGTCTATCTCTCTGTTTAATTAAGTATATATTTGACTACCTTTCTGTCTATTTTTTTAATCTGTCTACATGTCAGTTTACCTGCCTGTGTGTCGTTCTGTCTGTTATGCAGTCTGTCTGTCTTACTGACCTTTTTCCATTCTGTCGTGTCGAGGTGCAAATTATGTCTTTATTTTCCTCTGCCTTCCTTTACTATTTTTTTAACCTTCGGTTTTTCTTCTTGTTAAAATCTTGTTCGAGTTACTATCTTCTCATCACGAATATCGGCTGCCTTCTTTTTATCTTTCTGTGTACAAGTGATTATATTTCTTGGTTTGTTAGCTCATCTCTGGTTTCGTCATTGACTGTTTCCTGTTCATGGAGTTCGTAACATTCTTCTGAGACCAAAAAAAAAAAAAAAATGCAGTCTGCATTGCGCCTCATCCAGTTATTTTTTTCTCATTTGGCTGCTCAGTGTTCACGATTCACTTCCATGCTATGAAAAGGTTTCAGCGGAAGAAGTGGTTAAAAGACGTTGGCTTTGGATAGGATATACATTGAAGAAGTCTGTTGATAGCCTTACAAGGCATGTCCTGCTCTGGAATCCTCATTGTTAAAAACAAGGGCGACCTAAATCGTAGAGAAGGGAGTAGAGACAGACTTGTAAGGGAACAGAGACAGACTTATAAGGGAGTAGAGACAGACTTAGAAGGGAGTAGGGACAGACTTATAAACGATAGAGACAGACTTATGAGGGAGTAGAGACAGACTTATAAGGTGTCACAGAATGTCTGTACGTGTTCTTTTTGTGGCTCTCTCACACCTTCAGCCACTCCGGCAGTATCCATTCTTTTCTTCATTTTTCTCTTTCTCCCATTCCAATCGCTTTTATTTGGCATAAATCACGCCTTTCATTCTTTTTACTCTCTATGCTGGATCTAGTAGGGGGAAGTCGCTAACACTCCACTGCCCTATGGAAGTATCTGCTATGGGACTATCTTTATCTCTTAAATTTTTGCTTTACCACTCCTCAGACTTATTTACGTTCCGTCAGGTGAACTGTGGTATTATCGTAACAATACCCAGTCATTATCACCGGTCAGCGGTAATACGTTTTGTCGTTTTATGTTGCCTGCCACCTTTCATAGAAGACGATCCTCGTTAGACGCAATGTGGTCTCGTACGAGGATGAATAGGAAGCCAATATTGTTTGTCTAAGCGGCAGGCGACCGTTTTGTTTGACTGTCTGGAGAAGACACGAAAACACGGGAGATAATGAGACAATCGTTTCACGGGACCATACCGGCGTAAGATTATTACAGATAACCTGTCTGGGGAAGACAATATTTGAAGGTAGCATCTGGCCATCAAAAGAGTTCACAGATTTGTTTGTGAGAGTGCACAAGATGTCACCGGAAATATTACGTCTTATTATAAAGAGGTCACGCGTTGGAATACTAAATTTAATATTTCAAAACACGGGGGATATTTTGAGATTAGACACCTCAACATAGTGCTAAAGAGCTTACGATTGGATTAAAAAGAAGCTGGAATAAACTATGGATTCTATTGGAACATCTGACGGAAGCACCATCTGTGATGTGAACTAAGAACTGCACATATAATGTAGTGAAATCAGAGACTCAGAACAAAGAAACTGCAGCGCACGTCATATGAGTGACTCCCAAAAGCCAGTGAGGCATAGGACTTATAAATTCCTATATTATAAGTGACAGATCGAAGTAATAGGGGAACTTAAAACCTTAAAAAGTAAGCCCGCCTTTATAAATACAGAGACTGAAAAAACTTAAGGGACCAGGACTACATGCGAAGACTGGAAACCTAGGAATTAGATCACCCGTCATAAGACAAACTTTCCCAGACCAAGTGTTTCGCAGATTCACCCGTCACAAAAGGGATTCAAAATTTCCAGACCAAGTGGTTCAAGAGCATAAAACCTAAATTGCTCGTGTCCTTTATAACCTGCGCGAGGAAATTGTGTATTCCCAAAACTTTGGGGTAAGTGTAAACCATTATTTTACAAATGTAAATTTGACATGTTTTCTTGCTAAGTGGTTATATATGAGGCTGGCAACCTCAACATATGAAACTAGTACATTCATAAACCACTACACCAAGCGCTGCTGATTTCTTCTGGCTAGTTTGCGGAAAACCGACAGCAGACGCGACCCCAGACTCCGAAAGGAGCAGCGATGACTGATGATTACATCACATGTGCCTAAAGTGTATAATATTTTGTGAGATATATGCACTTTGTTAATTGTAACTCATGCAACTCATTATTCGCGCCGTCCAGACACATTTTCCCAGTTAATACCCAGAGGAATATGGTGATTTTTAATCATCTTCCCTGAGCTATACTGTGTACTCGGGAATTTAATTCTTCTGAGAGACTAACATTTTTGGGTGGACAGAGAGAATGCGCCTGTTAATTTGCAGCCCACAAATGTACTTAGCAGAGACATTTGTTTTTGTCTAAAAGATCCTGGTACTAGGCAATCAGACCGATTGAGGAAAGAAGCTACCAGACTGTGAAGTTTCATAATCACAAAAGAAGTGACGAAACAAAGGCTGTAGGACTCGCTCATACAAGCTAAGTGCTTGTAAAAAGGCACCAGCAAACGGACATACTTTTTTTTAACTATATCTGCACCCTAAATCTCCATGACGAGAAAAATTGATTCTAATATAAAATCCAACAGCATTTTATTTATTTTACACTGTTAATACAAATTGATTATTAAATTTGTTACACGTTATTTTAAAACTAAACAAACATAGTTGATTCAGTTATTACATGTATGAAAGCAAACGTATAAGCCAGGATATTTCACACACACATATACACACACACACACACACACACACACACATATATATATATATATATATATATATATATATATATATATATATATATATATATATATATATATATATATATATATGTGTGTGTGTGTGTGTGTGTATACATCGAGACATATATTTACTTCTAAACAGAGCTATGCCATTTTATGAGGAAATTCACTCAATTAACTCAGCTGGGGGCTTGAACGGGCTAAAAACCATTGCTTTAATCCTTCACAAAAGGCGACGGACAGATATAAGTTAACAAATATTCATCTAAGCAGCATTGTTCTTGACTTCTGAATTATCTTGTGAAATCTCCCATAAGGTAGAAGCGTCACTAACCTTCTATCTACATCTCTGCCAAGAGTAATCTTGTGTGAAGGTAGACACCTTTGACGACCCATTTAGATACTCTTGGGTTTTGGCCACTGTTGGACCACTACTGCCAAGCAGGGGAGGCAATCCGTGACATAAGGAGTAGAGACAGACATACAAAGGAGTAGAGACAGACTTAGAAAGGTGTAGAGACAGACTTAGGAGTAGAGACAGACTTAGAAGGTAGTAGAGACAGACTTAGTAGGGTGTAGAGACAGATTTAGAAGGGAGTAGAGACAGACTTAGAAGGTAGTAGAGACAGACTTAGAAGGTAGTAGAGACAGAAGGGAGTTGAGACAGACTTAGAAGGGAGTATAGACTTAGAAGGGAGTAGAGACAGACTTAGAAGGGAGTAGAGACATACTTAGAAGGTAGTAGAGACAGTCTTAGAAAGGAGTATAGACTTAGAAGGGAGTAGAGACAGACTTAGAAGGTAGTAGAGACAGACTTAGAAGGTAGTAGAGACAGACTTAGAAGGGAGTAGAGACAGACTTAGAAGGGAGTAGAGACAGACTTAGAAGGGAGTAGAGACATACTTAGAAGGTAGTAGAGACAGTCTTAGAAAGGAGTATAGACTTAGAAGGGAGTAGAGACAGACTTAGAAGGTAGTAGAGACAGACTTAGAAGGTAGTAGAGACAGACTTAGAAGGGAGTAGAGACAGACTTAGAAGGGAGTAGAGACAGACTTAGAAGGTAGTAGAGACAGACTTAGAAGGTAGTAGAGACAGAAGGGAGTTGAGACAGACTTAGAAGGGAGTAGAGATAGACAGAAGGTAGTAGAGACAGACTTAGAAGGTAGTAGAGACAGACTTAGAAGGTAGTAGAGATAGACTTAGAAGGCAGTAGAGACAGACTTAGAAGGGAGTAGAGACAGATTTAGAAGGGAGTAGAGACAGACTTAGAAGGTAGTAGAACAGACTTAGAAGGTAGTAGAGACAGACTTAGAAGGTAGTAGAGACAGAAGGGAGTAGAGACATACTTAGAAGGGAGTAGAGATAGACAGAAGGTAGTAGAGATAGACTTAGAATGTAGTAGAGACAGACTTACAAGGTAGTAGAGACAGACGTATACGGAAGTAGAGACAGACTTATGATAGATCTTGAACTAAATGTCTGTTTAAAAGCGAGTTAGCAGGTAATGAATGAACTGGATGAATACAAGTGTGTTATCATCACCCTTCACCTTCTCAGGGAGCAAAGGTCAACAAGCGTATTGTCATCTCTTCCTGTCACGTGCCATCAGCTCAAGGTCTTTCCATATCTCCTTCATCCCATTATATTTATCTCCAGTTCTCTTCTCCGTGTGTTCCTTGATTTCCTTCTACCTCTCTTGCCCTGGGGGTTCCACTTGAAGGACTGTCTTGTAATGCTATACACAGGTTACCTCAGTGTGAGTCCTCCAGCGTCATCTTCTCAACTCTTGTGCTACTTGCACGTTTCTGGTTATTGCCATCAGTTCCACATCTCTGATCTTGTCATCAGTTCCACATCTCTGATCTTGTCATCAGTTCCACATCTCTGATCTTGTCATCAGTTCCACATCTCTGATCTTGTCATCAGTTCCACATCTCTGATCTTGTCATCAGTTCCACATCTCTGATCTTGCCATCAGTTCCACATCTCTGATCTTGTCATCAGCTCCACATCTCTGATCTTGTCATCAGTTCCACATCTCTGATCTTGCCATCAGTTCCACATCTCTTATCTTGTCATCAGTTCCACATCTCTGATCTTGTCATCAGTTCCACACCTCTGATCTTGTCATCAGTTCCACATCTCTAATCTTGTCATCAGTTCCACATCTCTGATCTTGCCATCAGTTCCACATCTCTGATCTTGTCATCAGTTCCACATCTCTGATCTTGTCATCAGTTCCACATCTCTGATCTTGTCATCAGTTCCACATCTCTGATCTTGTTATAAATTAATAATGGAGGAAACCTTGAGTCCTGTGAACAGTAAATAAATTAGTAAATAAATAAATAAAGGCAATTAACAGGTACTCGTTGGACATAAAGGATGGCACTAGACAACAGAAAAGAAAATATAAATGATAGGTGTTAAGTCATGTTTTTGAGTGGGAGTTAAGTGTTTGGGATTTTTATGTACGGGTCTGATTTTTTATAGACACGCTAGTAAGCACGTTTAAAGTTATGAGATGATTTTTTATTTGGGTGCTTGAACATAGCTCAACTGAGTATGTGTTCGTTTTTATTAAACATAAAAGTAAAGGTAAAGGAACCCGTTACACGCCCATTTAGGCATATTGGGAATATGGTGTTAGGCCCATATTATCTTGACCGTCGGCACACGAGGGGTGATGTGGTCGGCATCACGCCGGCCGCCTTAACCTTCCCAGAGTAGCTCTGGTACCCATTTGGGGCTGGGTCGACCCAGGAGCCGTTTGTGGCCTAAAAATTTTTCCGCCTCATCTGGGGATCGAACCATAGACCACTGCGCTAGGAAGCCAGTGCACTAACCACTATGCTACCGCGGCTCCGTATTAAACATAAAGAAAGTGTTCAAATGTTCTGAGTAGTTGGGGGAGAGATACGGGTGAGCTGAGCTCACATCTCATGCTGATAGTTCGCGCTTGAATGAAGATGTACTGAGTTGTATTGAGAAACAATAATCTCGGTCATTAGGTATCTGGCAGAGCTTCGAGGCGGTTTTTATAGTCTCGCTGGTGTGTCCAGAGTGTTTTTTGAATGGAAGAGATTCAATATATTATTAATGCCATGGATTATACCGGCTATTACCATTTATAATGAATTGTTGTTAATGCAACCAATTTCTGATGGATTATACTCGTATGTACTTTCACAAATTAGGATGAGTTGCTGTTTTCTGCAACCTATTTGCCATGGATTATACCTGCTGTTCTAACTTGTGATTTGCTGTCCATGATGTCGATGTTGCTGTCGTATTAATAAACTGTGTAATAGTTGAAAACC
Organism: Oreohelix idahoensis; assembly: GCA_024509875.1. NCBI lineage: Eukaryota > Metazoa > Mollusca > Gastropoda > Stylommatophora > Oreohelicidae > Oreohelix > Oreohelix idahoensis. The sequence goes on along the minus strand of JAMPIV010007248.1, from coordinate 139,345 downwards.
AGTTCGCATTATCCGTTGGTCTATTTCCTGACTTAACGTTACTGTTGTGTGGGTGACATCAGAGACATACGAATTTAAAGAACTCACGACATTCGCCCATTATATCTACACACCTGTCGGCCACTAACAGTAAGCCCGACACTGCTGACGTCAACCTTGTCAGCTGTGCCAGACAATAGCACTATCTCTTTCATACAACCCCCACACATACACCAACAGAAGTGGCAGCCACAAGAGTCATGCAACAGAAGTGGTGGCTCCAGTGATATGGGGTACGATACCAAGAACAGAAGTACTTGGACAGTATCGCCCTATAAACATCTAACAGAAATGTAACAGCATTCCTCAGAACAACCACTAACAGAATTTTTTTGTGATGTACAAGTCAAGTTATACATTGTTGCCAGTGCGAGTTTTCGTGTACAAGTTTTTCAACTAGACGTCAACCAGTACGTTTCAAGGACCTGAGAAGCTAGGAGATCCAGTATACAGACCGTGTGATACCCGATGCCCATCGTTGTCGTTGTCGCGAAGGCCGGGAGTTCTTTTTTGAAGATAAGTGGTTTTTGTATGTGCACTGTGCCACTGTTATGTGTTAACGAGCCTTTCTTGATAGCGTGTACTGTTTGTTCTATTTAGTGTTCTATGTTCCATGTTTATGCGGGTTTGGTTAGGAGGTGACTTACGGTCGGAAACATCCCAGTTTTCATTCCAGGGCCTACGTAAGCGTTCTTTAGGGACACTCTTGCAGATTTCCCGCAGTGGAAATTTCCAGCGAATGTTTGCTGAAGGATTTTCAGTCCACTGTGTTTGGTGATCTGTGACACCATTGTTTAGGTGTGACGAACTGTTTTATTGTCGTTATTGTGGTATTTTTTTTCTCTGTGCCTTAGTTTCTTGATTAATTTGTTTGTGATTGTGCATCTAATCTTACTATCATTTATTTCTATGCAAATTTTTTGTTTATACACTGTGCTGTTGCTTGTCTTGTCACTCCTCTCGCAGTGTCATTGCATTCTTTGCAATATTTTTTCTTTAGTTCTGCTTTCTTGTTTATTTGATTCTGCGAACGTTATCATTTGTCTTGGGTATTTCGTCTTGGTTTCTGTCATTTTCCGTACCTTCATCATGTGTTTCTTGTCTTAATGTTATACACGACTTAATGATTAATTTATAATTATATGCTATATTTGTACACACGTTCTATTAACAACTAATTAGGAATAAGATTAATAGATAATATCTTATATAAGTTATCAACTTATAAAATTAGACATAATGTCTAGTTTGGACTATTTCATCAAGCAAGGGAAGGCGCTTGGTATGGAGCCTGAAGAGTTAAAACTTTTCGCAACCGTTGAGTATGCAAAAGTACAGGAAGCTGAAGATAAAAAAACTTCAAAGGGAAGCTGAAAAATATAAACTTCAAATGGAAGAAAAAAACTTCAAATGGAAACTGAAAAATATAAACTTCAAATGGAAGCTACTGAGAACGAAAACCGTAGACTTCACGAGCAAAAGTTGTTCTCTATGGAACTTGAGAAAATGAAGGTAACGAATGAAAATAATACACACAATGCTACGGACACTCAAACAACTTCACATAGGACCAATTCTAATTTTTATAAGATCAGATTGCCTCCTTTTAGACCTACTTACGATGACGTCTTATTCTATCTGAATAGGTTTGAACTCACATGTGAGTCTCATAAGATAGATAAGTCAGAATACTGTATACGACTAATGGAACTACTTTCAGGCGAAGCTATGACAGCTGTAAGTATGTTGGAAGAACCTGATAAGAATAACTACGATACAGTCAGAGCTGTTTTATTCGTGATAAAGTCATGTCGTCAGTTAACACTTCTTTTCTTTCCTTTCTACATGAGCGAAAGCCTACAAACTTGAACGATATGGAATAATATTGTCGCCAATACGTAACGGCACACCCAAGTGTAATTGTTGGCCACTCTCAAGTCAGAGAGGGTTCTAATTTTCGCCGTAGATCACAAGGTGTTGATCGCAATTTTGGTAAGGAAGATTATCGTGATTTTAGACAGTACCAAGGGAGTCCATCATGTAGTAATTCTCCTTCTCCAAGAAACTGGAGACAATTTAATGGACCTCAACATTTTGGTTCCAACAATTCTGGAAATTATGGAAGGGATAACTACACTAGGGATTATATCAACCTTACAGTAATTTTTCTCGAAGCCATCAAAATTCATCGAATAGACATTTTGATCAAAGAGGAAATAGTTATCGCAACAATTCTCACTGGGGTTCAAATCAGATTAATGGTCCCAATAGAGAAAATAAAAATGGTCCCAATAGAGAAAATAGTCATGATCGATCTCAATATGGTGGTAGATCTCCAAATGATACATCGAATCGCCAGTCTAACTCTGCTCAACAGGAGCCTCAGGATATTGTTAATCAGGGTAACGGTAATACTAATGTTACTAATGCTACTGCTTGTTCTGCTTTCGATTTCAATCGTGCATTGCAGTGCCGTGAATGCACAACTTTATTTCAACCTACAGCGGTGACTACCTTGAGTTGTGGTCACCCTCTACCGACTCTTCCTGCCTTGTCTGCGCATGATGGAACAGGGTCTCTTACCCACATAAGGGATTTGTAAATAATATTCCCGTCTCAGTTCTCTTTGATTCAGGATGCACGACTGTTGGAATTAGGCAGTCTCTAGTTCACCCATCTTACGCCACAGGTAATATGGTGAAATGTGTGACATTCAGAGGTACATTTGAGTCTTTTCCAACTGCCATCGTCCACATTGCCACACCATTTTTACTGGTTATATACACGCATGTATGCTCAGGGCGCCTATCGCCGACCTTACTGTCGGACAGATTCATGGTATAAAGATATGTACGCCGGTACAAATTGCTGCTTGGGAACGGCAACATCACCTTACTGATACAACATTAACAACTATGCCAAAATCTTATCACCAAGTACATTCTGCTAACGTGATACATTCTGCTAATGTGGTGCAATCTTTCAGTATTAATGATTCTATTGTTCATCATACTAACTGTGGTGCTTCTTTTAGCCCAGTTCGACATACCTTAGTACGTCGTTACTCTAGATTGGATTCTTCATTAAGTACAATTACGGAAGAAGATCCTTCCGTTTTGTCTGATACACACACTAACTTTATCGCTACGACTGAATCTACATCCAGTCACGTTGGTTGCAACTTCTTTTTTGCTATGAATACTGTTTTCTTTGCTAAATGTACGGCCTTAGTTGTCAATACATTTATATATCTTATGGGTTTCTATACCTTCCTTATTGGGCCGGTTAGCTCAGTATCTTCTGGTTTTACGACTTTTTGTCTACTTACTGCTTTTCTTTTGAACTTCGACGCAAGTCTAAGTTCACCACTGTCTGCTTTTACATTTTTATAGTATATTTCTTGCGTTTTTCTCTGCCTAGTACATAGGCTATGACTTCAGTTCAGACTTTGAGAGATACGCCTTTGTCAACTGCATTTCCTTTGCCTTGCGTAAGGTTGCAGATTGTCAAGCATCATTGCACTCTTAGTACTCTGCCTATTGACGTCGCTATCATTTGTATATTCATGTCATCAGTTCCACATCTCTGATCTTGTCATCAGTTCCACATCTCTGATCTTGTCATCAGTTCCACATCTCTGATCTTGCTATCAGTTCCACATCTCTGATCTTGTCATCAGTTCCACATCTCTGATCTTGCCATCAGTTCCACATCTCTGATCTTGTCATCAGTTCCACATCTCTGATCTTGTCATCAGTTCTACATCTCTGATTTTGTCATCAGTTCCACATCTCTGATCTTGTCATCAGTTCCACATCTCTGATCTTGCCATCAGTTCCACATCTCTGATCTTGCCATCAGTTCCACATCTCTGATCTTGTCATCAGTTCCACATCTCTGATCTTGTCATCAGTTCCACATCTCTGATCTTGCCATCAGTTCCACATCTCTGATCTTGTCATCAGTTCCACATCTCTGATCTTGCCACCAGTTCCACATCTCTGATCTTGTCATCAGTTCCACATCTCTGATCTTGCCATCAGTTCCACATCCCTGATCTTGTCATCAGTTCCACATCTCTGGTCTTGCCATCAGTTCCACATCTCTGATCTTGTCATCAGTTCCACATCTCTGATCTTGCCATCAGTTCCACATCCCTGATCTTGTCATCAGTTCCACATCTCTGATCTTGCCATCAGTTCCACATCTCTGATCTTGTTATAAATAAATAATGGAGGAAACCTTGAGTCCTGTGAACAGTAAATAAATAAGTAAATAAATAAAAAAGGCAATTAACAGGTACTCGTTGGACATAAAGGATGGCACTAGACAACAGAAAAGAAAATATAAGTGATAGGCTTACCGGGAATCGAACCTAGGATCAATTAAACGGCGCCATCGCCTTGCTGTTACAGCACATCGTGAAAGGACGCTCAGCCAATTTTGCACCCCAAAAAACATTACTGGACACAAGTATTTCGGCCTTTATTTGGTCTATACTTGCTGATAGAAAAGTCAGATTAGTGATTTCGTCTTTAAACTGTCTGGGTCGTCCACCGGTCCTATATACCATAGTTGTGTGGGTGTCATGAGAATGACCTCAGCCAATAATGCACTTTTTTGTGGTGAAAATTGACTGAGCAATTATCTGATCTTCCATGTACTATTCTTTGGGCCGTGACATCGTCCTGGCAGGCAGCTTTAATTTCGTATCCTTAGTAGAATGGTCAGTTTAGCTTTCTGTGTGTCCATTGGGTGAAGGTAGTGTGACCTAACGTACAATTTTGTATGAAAATATGTGTCCTGTAATGACCAGTTTGTTTCCCAGATTCATTTGTTTCTTTTGGCATTCTCCTGACTAATTAATTCACATTGATGTCATATATTTTAACTTTGCATTCACATCTGCCATGTCCTATCTTAATGTGACCTTCGTGTTTTGTCTACAGCTCCCTAGAGTGTGTCACTAAAGTCCTATTTAACAGTATCGGTGTGCGCTATCTGTTGGCGCATTGCATTGAAGCAGGCAGATTCGTCTGGTGCTTGCTTGAAATATTGCCTTTACAAGGTATAATTCTGGGTGACTGGTTCTCATTCTATTATGAGTTTTTCTTGCTTCTGTTTGTGCGTATTTTAGATCTTGATATCCTGAACAGATGATGTTTTCTTTGGTAATTAGTGAGGCTTCCAAATTCTATCTTCTATCTCTATACCAGCTTCTTCTGGCTAGTCCCAAGAGTGTTATATGTTAACGTCTCATTTCCTTGGCAGCTACTTCTGTTTTTCCCGTTGGAAAAGCGTCCTCTTATTCACAACAGTTGTTGACAGAAAATCTGTCGACAACTTGACTCTAGGTATTTGGCTTTCAACAGGTGGCGTCATAGGTCTGTCATGTCAGGACTCACAGCACTTCAAGATGTTATACACAAGACTTTGTGAATCATCAACATATTGGTCCGTTTTTGACATTGCTCTTATAGTCCGTTTTTTCTCAGGTTATTACTTCCTACTTCAATACGTATCTTTATTTATCTTTGCCACTGACAAATTCCCCCAGTTTAGTTTGGCGGGAATTTATGAGGTGACAAGGACAGAATTGGACATCTGCACCTTCAGACATATCATAAGAGGGGACAAATGTGAGGTTGTACACGGTTCTGGCAATGTCATCATATAACACACATTGCTACAGAAGCAATCATATAACACACATTGCTACAGAAGCAACAGTTGCTGAAGCACATGAACGCGAGAGAAGCAGCAGCAGTAGTGATTCCATGCTCCATAAGGAGCGAACAGAGAAAAGAAGTTCTACAAATCATTATACGGAGAAAAGAAGTACGATCGATTTACTGTATAAATCATTATATTAGAATCACATAGCATCTCCCGCATACCGTTTTCATTATAAGAACAAACCCATACCCCTTCTGGCAACTGGCAGATCTACCAAGATTATGGTAAGCTCATCCTGGTAGTTTCAAAACAACTTCAACTTTTTTTCTCAAAAGTAAACGGTAGTCCCATAGCAGATATTGACGTAGGGGAGTAAAGTGTTAAAGACTTCACTATAGCAGGTCCAGCATCGAGAGGTGTGGTGACTAGTTCCTTTCCTCGCTGCTTTTTTGCCTTCCCTAACTGACGGAGTCGGTATCCATTTACAGCTTGGTAGAGTGGAGCGTGACACCTAAGTGTTCCGAAGCCAGCACCTTTACAGCAAGAGACCAGCGTTCTAACTATTCTGTCAATCCAACGCTGACCTCAAACGTAAATGGGCTAAACTACGCCTTTCTCAACTCGTGCTGAATCAAGATCTCCGTTCTTCGTTCGCTTGCTAGCGATAGTGATCAAGGTTGATGTCCTTCATACACAAAGCATATTGTGCCAGGTCGAAATAAAGACGCTGCTACCTAGGTTATATATTAACAAACACAAGTACATGCTGAAACAGCCTACACACATTACTGTGTGTCGCAGACAACGCTAATATATCTGAACTTCCTGCCCAGTAACAGATTGTATTGTTGAAAAATACAGGATGAAGTATGACTTAACATGTAGCAGGGCGCTGTGAGGTTCTGTTCCAAAATTGTTTACCCCCTTCCCTGTTGAGAAAACCTACGTAGCGTTCACTCTTCTCTCTCAGACGCCATGCACGTGCACAGTTCACAAAATCTTGGACTAATGGACAAAGGGGGGCTTAAAGCGTCGGCAAATAGTAGCAAAAGCCGGCTGTTCACTGTCAATGGTCATTTCCTTCTGAGGTTCAAAGAAAGGTTTCACTTTATTTAGCTGAACTAGCGAGTGGGACTAAATGCACTTGGAGAGAGCAGGTTTACATATTTTAATTTCATATTTTTCTCCTGTTTCGGGCAAACAAGAATATTTCTTACCTCTGGAATATGATTGATTCCCCCCAACTCTGGACTTGTTGGCTTTAATTTTGACACATAAAATCCTAGTAATGAGGTGTAAGTGGTTGTGTGCGCTAAAATGGTAAATTTCTTGTAATTGAGTGAAGTGTTTTGGCTCAAATCTCAGTAATGAATTTTTTTCTTTCTCTCTTTTTGCCAAAGCGTGTTTGTTATTTCAATATGATAATATATGTACTTTTTGAGACAACTATGATCTTTATTAATTGTTTAACGAGCTAAGTTTGTAACCAGCGACACTACTTACTTTCGGGTTTCATTATAGTCCCTGTCTGATGCCACTAGAAGATTAACTTCCTAAAGCATTAAGGCCTGTGAATCACCTTTTAAATGTGTAACACAATTGTGTGTTGTTGCTGTAGCCTCAAAAGCTATAGATGCAGAAGTCGGTGGCTGTATAAGATGGTGAACTAGACACACAGCTGAGCGCCAGGAACATTGTAAATTCTTGTTGACCGAGGAACAGCCTTCGCGCTGACTTTTTAATAGCTCCAAGTAACAGTGGACAATCTAACTCGGAACAGCAGATTCATGCAAAGTAAGTTATTAGATTGACTACCGATTTCTGGACAACGGGAGAGACTACGACCAGATGTACCACTCTCAAGGTATTTGAGAATAAAATGTTGTGAGTTGAAACCCACTGTCAATTTAAAAGAGAAACAAAGGAGGCTAACACTGTGGAATCATGACGCACGTGGGTTTGGATAAGCTGAGTCCCAAATGCCTCGTTTTGGCGGTTATATTAGAGCGCATATTCAAATATAAAAGACCCCGTAATCTGGTGCAGTGGTTAATTATAAGAATAGCTGGTGTTATGCCCCTCTTCTCAACGTTTATCTCTTTCCTATGTTCGTGTACAATTCTTACACTTTCGGAATATTGTTAAATCCTTCAGTAGGCTACTCAATTACGAATTTTTTTTTCACTTTCAGAAATCTTGGATTCTCTTGATTACCGTAAGTCGCTATCCTTCACCTTGGGGGAACCATGAATTTTGCAGATCTTCTGAGTCTGAAATTAGACTCGGGTATAGAATAATACCAGCGAGTGGACGAGGGACTTGCCGCCATAGAGGAAGTAGCATTTGTGATGTGCCCATTTGTTGACTTAATGAGTTTTCCTGGCCGTCGTGAAAAGACCAAGCTGACCTGCTAGAACAAATACCGCTAAGTTAGGACCCAAATGACCACGCGTGCGTTATTAATGATTATCGTGGAATTCATTTATCATATTCTATGGCAAGCATTTCTGCAATTGCAGTTGGTTTTCAAAATTAAATTCACATTCTATGCTAGCGTTTTTGCTGTTAAAAGACTTCAGAATGTCTTTTCTGAAGTATTATTTTTGTTATTGTTGTTAATATTGTCATTGTTACTAACCTTATATGTTTTTCTTTGTTTTTTGTATATATCGTTTAAGTATTGACTGGGCTTCCCCTGCGGCATATATACTTAAAACCTTATTCCCTGTCATGTCTATATTGTGATTTCTATAGTAAGCTTTTAATTCAAGCCTTTGTTGTTCGTACTTTTTACAGTGGATCAGGTAGTGGTCTGTGTCATTTTCTTCCTGAAATTCTTGGCAGTGTGGTTCCTCTATCATAAAGTACGCAGCACCGAGACGGAGACGCCACAGCTTTTTGTTCGATGGTACCTTTAATTCTTCTCTGACTTGGCACAGCCTTGTTGGTTCTTTTAGAAGTTTGAATGCGTGTCTGTCTTTACTACTGTCCTTCCATGTTGTTCTCCATTCCTCGTTTATGGTTAGCTTCACTTGGCTCTTAATCTCCGGTATTCCAAGTCCTGCACTTATAGTGTTTTTACTTATTCTTCCATATTTGGCAGACTGGTCTGCCATCTCGTTACCAGCTATACCTATGTGGGCTGGAACCCACACTAGCCTCACCCTGCATCCTCTGTTTCCTAGTGATGTATTAATTGCTAGAATTTCTTCCTTCATGTCTGGCCGGCTGCACTTATCTGGGTGTTCTAGTGCTTGTAGTGATGACAGTGAGTCTGTAAAAATCGTTACTGCTTCTGGCGGATTATCTTCCATTATTTCTAAACTTTTTAGAATTGCTACCATCTCCGCGATAAAAATCGAAGCCCCTCCAGTTACACTGTAACTCTTCTTAATTCCCCACTGTGGTATCACTACTCATTTTAAGAGATGAGTACACATTAGTACCATTTCCGTCGGCAAGTGTGAGCAATTAACTGTCCATGAAGAAAAAGTGATTTAGCGTAGTCAGAGACAATATTAACAGCACAGCTGATATAATTTTTCTATAACTGATTAACAGAACAGCTGATATAATTTTTTCCTATAATTGGAAGAAGGACTTGTTGTAACATTATATATATATATATATATATATATATATATATATATATATATATATATATATATATATATATATATATATATATATATATATATAATCTGTAAACTTACAAATCCATTGCATTCCATCTTCCAACATCCACCCTTCAGCACAAGAGTAGATAGTGTATATACTTGTCGTACAGATAGGTTGTGAGTTATTTTTTGGCCCGTCTGAGTAGAGTGGATGATGAGAAAGGTGTGATAAATAGATTTCACGGGTGGTAGCTTAAGGAAAAAAGATATGTCTCTGGAATGAGTAAGTTTCTCTATTCCAGCCTATCTATACGACTGTAATTTAGTACAAGACAACCTTGCCCTCCTCATACATATAAATATAAGTTTAACTACACACACACACACACACAGCTATGTGACAACAAGACACACAAACGTGAAAAACTACGGTTAATTGGGTATGGGTCTGACCAACACACAAAGTTAAGTTTCTTTGTTGTTTATTATCATTTTAACTTGACAACACCAATTTTCTAAAGAAAGATCAAACAAATCAGATTTACATACATATGAAATAACAAAAATAGATGCGCCCTCACCCTATGGAGAAAAGAACCCAAAGTTAATAACCCAAAGGTTGAAGGTTAGCACTATAATACAGAGTAGACAGTAAAGTAAGCAATGCCTGATTCTATAAGTACAGTAAAGTAAACAAATTAGGCAAATCCAGAGTTGGTAAAATCTCTGTAACAAAGAAAAATATTCACTCTCTCTTGAAAAAAGTGGCCACGTTGATAAACTCTGTTCTTTCTTCTTGATCGTAACTGTGTATTCTCCTCACGCAAACCAGTGATGGAGGCTCCAGGGGGAGCAAAGGTCAACTCAACCAACGCAGGATTATGCAAATATGGAGTGTGAGTGTGAAGTATGAGTTAGGCGAATGGTGGACTGTTCGTGTGTTGACCCGTATAAGGCACTCATTCACTCATTACGTTAAGTCACCAATGCAGATCACTGTAGTCGTTTCAATAGTTTAATTGGACGCACACACTTGACAGATTGGGTACAGTTACAGGAACATGAGTCGACATAGACAGCATAATATTGATCAATGGACTACCGTCCTAAATTAGCATTCATGAAGAATAATCTTGCAATGGAACATCTGTAAACACCAAGATTTCCATAGTTTATAAATACAGTCAGTAGACCTTACTGACCGAGCATGTCAATTAAGCAATACTGTTCAAACTTGACTCCTAAACAGGATCTCTTTCTAGCGAAGATTCCTTTAGGTACATTACAGTAAATCTCTGTGAAGATAATGTTAATTTCTTTATAATAGTGATCTCTCCATCATCACCTGATAATAAGGAAGTTTTCCCGTTCTCTGCTAATGATTTACAATAAGTAGAATTCCAAAATCAATCGAATTCCACAATGGCTGCTGATTCCCGGTTGAGCATCACTCACTATACGGGTGTATAGCCAAATCTTCAATCGAAGCTTTGTTCATCAACAATAAATGATTCTACAAGGATCAGCATATTCAGTCCTCATAGTTGCTGCATATAAACATATTTAGTGCTGCTAGAGAATATGTCGTCCCGACATATTCATAGGTAAGTTCAAGTAAACGTCTGCCCATCTTAAGCCTAGGAATGAACGAAGTCAGCAAAAGTACGTTTTTTTACCTGGACATAAGAAATACACTAGCAAGCACAAAAAACGCTCTCCCGGCGTTATAGAATCACAACTGGGGAACTCATGGACTAAACGATCCTGGAAGAAACTATCTTCGTCCCCAGAATAACTTAAAGAGATCACAAACTCTTGGGCATCTCTCCGACATGACTTCTCGCCCTAGGCCTAGACAACCGAAGAACCCCCTCACCTCTCTTCATCCGCCGAAAACACCTGACCCCCTTCAGTACAGTACAAGAACAAATAGTTCCACTTAAACATACTAAGATATCAAGATATAAGACATACTCGTCCTACATAGACAAGCACTACATATAGATTCGGACCATAGACATTCTGAAGCAAGAACAATCTATTCCTAACCAAACACAGAATAGATTCAAGTAAGTCTAAATTCCTCCGCCGAGTTCTATTTTTAAGAACGCTACAAAGAGCGATAACTCACAGAATGACTACTTATTGCCCAAACTGAGTTTCGTCCCTCAAGACCAAAACATGCATACAAAGATGAATATATCTTCATCAGACAATTAAAACATTTTACATGGTATGCGTAATCCGTGCGCCAAAAAATATGTGCGCAACAGATTACCACACCCCCCGGGAAAAAAAATGAAATCATTTTTTTTTCATCAGAGAGCAACATACAATAGGCTCCCAACGCATAAATACTGCGCAGATGAGAAATATCTGGAATTATTTAAGCCAGATTAATGCAAAATCTCAATCCCTCAGAGAAAGCATTTCTCTTAAGCATAAGTGTTACCAGGGAGGTGTCACCAACGCATACTACTATACAATGATACAATGCATATAACAATTTAAGTTTAAGCATTCCAACTACATGATTGACAAAAAGAAAAATCATCAACGAGTAATGGTGACTATATCAATGAACGTAGTCTCATTACGAATTACAATGTGTATCAATTTTGATATAGAAAAGAAAAATCTGTTGTCGAGTTGGAAGTGTTAAGACGTCCAGTACTCAACAGCTAAGTGGAATCATGTGGGCATCTAGACAGAATGTCTGCCATCACATTATCTGATGCACGGATAGCTCGTACCGAAAAATGAAAATGTTGAAGAGTGATGCGTGATGCAATATGATGATGGATGGTATCCGCATGTCTGGTTTTGTGTAGTGTGCAGATGTGTTCAGTCAAACAATGTTCATACAAAAATAACAGGGCAATCCACATAGAACGTCAGTAAACTCACGACGTATAAAGTCAATGATTCTTGTAACAGCCGTTGACGTTTTTCTTCATTATTTATTGTGGACGCCACAGTGACAAAATGGTTACGCGAATATGTAGGCACATCAAACAGTCATTATCACAGCAACATTCAATACAGCAATAGACGGTAGACAGCATTACAATGATGAGTCAGATGCATGTTATATTTCATAGTGCTGTAAATGTAGTCAGGTGAAAAACTCCATCCTTTTCTATAACAGCCAGGAGATAACCAGATGTATGAGATCAGTTCACTCTCCTTAGTCTGACTTCAGCAAGACAGACACGTCTGCCGAAGTATAAATAATGTCCTCAAAAATATCCTCTAGATAATAAAGGTTTTCCAAACCTAGTTCATTTAACAAAGTAGCAAGTAATGGTCCTTGGGACATGCATCAACCGATGCAGTACAATACAGCGACATGTGAGCTGGGAAAACATCTCGTGACGACGACTTTCGAAGACAGGCTATGAATCGAAATCGCTCACGACCCAAAATCGATAGAGTTAATGAAAAAGTCAATTTACCTTGCCTTCAGGGAATACACAGAAATATCACGCCTCCCGACATGTGGGAAACACTAGAGGTATTATCTCGAATAAACGAAATATCCATTAAGAGGACTACACATCCCTGACAGAACAAAAAATAGCGGAGATCCCCTCTTCAACGAGGCATCTCTTTCGCCATTCAAATCGCTCACTCCACTAGTGGTGGGCGGAAACCGATCGACCAAAAAACAAGACCAGTCATGCGCAGTCCAGCGCAAAAAGACCACAGCTCAAAACTTAACTGCATTCAATACCAACGCGAGAAGACAAATGCTTACCGAGAAAAGTGACTATAAATTTCAAGCAGTTGTTGCCCTTGCGTTATAAAATAGATATTGTAATAAAACGATGTTGCGAGAATTTATCACGCAACATATCACCACCTCCTCCCGATAAAAAAAAAATGTGGAACATATTTTTTTTTTTTAAATATCAAAGAGCATGCGATAAGCGGCTCAAAACGCACGAATTATGCGCTGATAATTAATTAAATTGCCTAACATGAGGCTAAATATAGAGTGTCTGGTGAGGATATACCTCAACAGAAAAATAAATATGTCTCAAAAAATATTCACATCGGGGAGGTGTCACCAACACACATCACGTTAGCATGTAAACACAATATACGTATGCAAGTTACCATAATCATCATTAAACAGCATACTCTAATATTGTCTTTAAAAATGGATGTACAAATCTGATAGGAAAATTTAAATAGTACATTCTTTGACATGTAATGACATAAGTACATAGTAAAGTTAAACTACATGACGATCCAGGACATATGCTCTGGTATTCCGAGGGTAAGTACACAATCTAGAACTCGTCATGCTTGATACTAGTAAGGTAAGTCCTCAGCTCAACAATGACATTCTGAGAAAGTACAAGCAATATAATGCTAATTAATAACTAATATGCTTCATAAGGTACAATACATTATTAATAATTGTGGCTGTTTAGTAAACTAACGGCCCTTATATTAACCACTCAGTCCTCCTCTATCATCTTAAAAAACGAACAGAAGAAGATGATAACAAAGCACGATAGTGTGTACATATAAAGTGAGTACAGATGTGCTAATCTATTGTAGTAATATAGGTGTGTTATGACTCTGTAATATATAGGAATATAGGACAGAAGTATTAGTTGGAGTCATGTGGGCATCTAGACAAAATGTCAGCCATCACATTATCCGCACCACGGATAGCTCGTACCGTGAAGTGAAAAGGTTGAAGAGCTATAGCATATCGAGTGGATCTCGAACTCTTCAAATTCTTAGTCTGAATAGCTGTAAGAGCTTTCTGATCAGTCTCTAGAATGAAATGTGCGCCCAGGAGGAATCTTTGTAGCTTTAGAATTGACCAAACCATCGCTAACAACTCACGGTCTAAAACCGAGTAGTTCCTCTCTGCCGCATTTAGTTTTCTAGAAATGTACATAACAGGATGCAGAGTATTTGCATATTCTTGCATCAGTGCTGCTCCAATCCCAGTGGATGAAGCATCACTCCGAAGAACAAAAGTCCTATCAAGAGTAGGTAATCTTAAGATGGGAGGAGAAGAAAATATATTCTTGATTTGGTCTAGTGAAGATTGACATTCTTCAGACCAACGGACCAGATTAGGCGAACCTTTCTTCAACAATGTTGAGAGAGGTGCCATGATCGAAGATAAATTTGGAATAAATCTCCCATAAAATTGAATTAAACCTAAGAGACTCCTAACTTGTTTCTTCGTTTTAGGAACAGAGATGTTCAGTATTTTGGAAGTATTGTGGTCTTCTGTCTTCAAGAGACCATGACCAATACGATGACCCAGGAAAGAGATTTCACCAAAACCAACAAAAGCTTTAGAAGGTTTCGCTGTCAAATTATTCTCACGTAGAGTGGACAGTAAGTCATATAACCCTAAATAGTGATCTTCCCAGGTATCACTGAAGAGACAGATGTCATCTAAGTATGCGATGACATCCGAACGATGTGACAGAATTCGACGCATCATGCGAACGAAAGTGGCAGGGGCGTTCATGAGACCAAAAGGCATAACATTCCATTGAAATAGACCCCTAGGTGTAGAAAAAGCAGTAAGAGGTTTGGCGTGCTCTGCTAAAGGCACTTGCCAATAACCTTTAGACAAGTCAAGTTTAGTGAAGAATCTAGAATGAGAAAGTCTAATCAGTAGATCTTCTAACAAAGGCATCGGTTCAGCATCGAACTTTGTGACCTGATTCAATTTGCGATAATCAACACAAATTCGTATGTTCTTATCCTTCTTCCGGACAATAACCATGGAAGAAGAATACGGTGAAGTCGATGGTTCAATTATATTTAATTGAATCATTTCATCCAATTCCTTTTCCACCTGCGACTGAAAGTGTATAGGAATAGGATACGGCCTAACCCTAATTGGATTATTGTCGGTAAGAATTATGTCATGTTCTATGACATCTGTGTGTCCAGGAATGTCAGTGAGAACATCCTGAAATGTTTGTAACATCGACGAGACTTGTCGATGTTCGTCACCAGAAAGATTAGGAGAAACAGAAACGTTTTTCCAAGATTCCGTGGAATGTAATGGAACCACTGGAAGGGGAAAATTAACATCAGAGAAGGTAGATTCCTCATCCTGTATGACAGACAGGGATGAATAATGACCGTGAGGTGCAGGAGCATCATCCGTTGCCTGGAAAATAGGCAGCAAATAGTCCGGACGTTCGTGAAATTCCGAAAGCATGTTTATGTGGAAAGTTTTATGCTTTCCATCAATATCGACCACATAGTCAACATCGGAAATCCGAGAGACTATTGCATACGGACCTTTCCATGCAATAAGAAGTCTATTTTCCCTACTGGGGAGTAGGACGAATGCTTTGTCACCTGGACAAAGTTGTCGTAGACATCTATTCTTGTTAGCAAACTGTCTTGCCTTCTCTTTAGCAATTTCTGATGAAGCAGTTGCTAGCTTACATGCCTCAATGATCTTTTGTCTAAGAGCAATGACATACTCATATGAGGATTGAGTTTCATCGCTAATATCATCGGCAGTGATGAGATCGTGTAATAAAGACATAGGGCCGCGTGGACGCGCGCCAAAGACAAGTTCGAAGGGAGAAAATCCTGTGTGTTCATTAGGGACTTCTCTATAGGCAAAGAGAGCCGCGGGTAAAACCCTGTCCCAATCTTGAGGATGATCTTCAGTTATCTTACCAAGCAAAGTCTTGAGCGTTCTATTCAGACGCTCAACTAACCCATTAGACATAGGATGGTAGATACTACTGAGAGATCGTTCAATATGTAAGGTAGACATTACCTGTGACATAGTGTCAGATATGAGTTGAGTGCCATGGTCTGACAATATTTCTCTGGGGAACCCCAAGCGAGAAAATATCAACCAAAGAGCATCTGCGATATCTGTAGTAGATATGCTCTTAAGAGGAATAGCCTCTGGCCAACGTGTGCACATATCGACACATGTAAGGATAAACTGATGTCCTCTGGCCGACTTGACCTTAAAAGGGCCAATAATATCTATGGCCATTTTCTGAAACGGCCGAATAGGAATGTCAGCAGCCTGGATAGGCGCAGCATGTCGTGGTCCTCTAGATTTGACCTCCTGACATACCTTGCATGATCGGCAGTAAATACGAATGTCCTTATTGACAAAAGGCCAAAAGAAAGCCGCAAGGACTCTCGACTTCGTACGGGCAAAACCCATATGTCCAGCACATTGCGAGTCATGAGCATGTTGCAATATTTGCACTCTCATGCTCTTGGGAACAAGAATTTGCGAATGTGCCGACGTAGTCGAATCTTGTACCATACGTACAAGTACGCCGTTTCTCATTGCAATCCAAGATTTTCTATTTGTATCCTGATTCGGATCACCTTTCTTCGCAAGAACGAAGAATTTTTTTAAAGAAGGATCTTCTTCTTGCAATTTTATGAAAGAGTCACGAGTAATTACTAAGTGACTATATTGGCTATCAACTTCATTATCACTATTCAGTGAAGTTTCGGGTGTTTGTAGAGCTTGTGCTCTTGTAACTACTGCATTTGTAGCTTGCATGTTATTATCTTCCCAAGCAGCAATCTGCTGTGGGGTACACTCCCTAACTCCGTGAATACGACCAATAATAAGGTCCGCAATAGGATTAGGTAAGAGACAAGCATGCACATCTCCAGTAAAGAAAGGAGTGGCAATGCGAATTACAGCAGTAGGATATTTTTCTAGAGTGCCGCCAAATGTGACACATTTAATAACCCTTCCTGTAGCACAAGATGGATCTACAAGCGATTGTCTAACACCAATAGTGGTGCATCCGGAATCGAAAAGTAGTGAGACCGGAGTATCATTAACAAGACCCTTATGTAGAATTAAAGAACCCCTCCCGTCATGCGCAACAGCAGCAGGAAGAGCGGGAAGTGGGTGACCACAACTCAAAGTAGTTATGGTACCCGGTTCGAATAAAGTACTGCATTGGGGGCATTTGTTTGCTCTCTCAAAGTCAAAAGCAGAACCAGTGACAGCGTCAAAGTTTTTACTATCAACAACATGATTACAGGCTCCCTCAGTTTCCTGTTGTACAGCATTAGCCTGCTGATATCTCTTTTTTTTGTGTTGAGATCTACCCCGACTATTATTACCTCTGAAGTTATCAGAGTTATTATTATCTCTGCAGTTATTATTGTCTCTATTGTAATTGTTATCCTGGTTCGAATTCCAGTTTCCACGATTACTATCATGTTCACATTGATGCGAACATCTATTTGTTTGGTTCTGAGGTCTTCGGCAGGAATAACCTCTATTACCATATCCTCTTTTGAAATGCTTATAATTATTAGGGTGATAGTAACGAGTACTATCAGGCTGTCTCCAATTCTTCGAAGAAGAATCACCATGAAATTGATTTCCATGATTTTGACAGAAATTACCGCTACTCTTTCTATCAAAATTTTGTTGGAATCTACGAGCAAAGTTTTGGCCATACGGAGCTGCCGAAGCAACTGGTAAACCTTCTTTCACCTTAGAGTTACCCATGGTTATGTGTGGGTGCGCAGTTACGTATTGGCAACAGAAATCTTCCATTTCTTTTATTGTTTTAGGTTTACGTTCATGAAGGAAAGCAAGGAAAGACTCATTGACAGACGACATGACTTTGTCTCTAAGTATTAAGTCCATAAGTCCTTCATAAGTTTTTTCCGTCTTAGATAGTTCAACCCATCGTGAGAAAGTAATGCGTATTCTTGCAATAAACTCGGAGAATTCAACTCCATTTTCAGGTAACATGTTTTTAAATTGTAGACGATAGCCGTCTTCGTTAAGCTGATATTTCTTTAACAAAGCGGCCCTGACAACCTCATAATTGTTCTTGTCAGGTTCATCCACCATATTTAATATACTTAGAGCTTTACCTGTCAGTATCCCTGATAACTGATAAACATATTTTGCTTTGTCTATGTTATGAGCTGTACATGCTTGTTCAAATCTGTCCAGATAGAACGTTATGTCATCACTGGAAGGACTAAATGTTGGTAACTTAATCTTAAAAGTATCATTATTAGCCTTACCAGAAGATGAACCCTTGTTTGAATCATTACCATTACTCATGCTCGTCAATTTCAATTTTTCCAACTCTAAAGCTAAGACCTTTTCTTCATGTTCCATTTTTGCTTTCTCTTTCCTCTCATCAGACTCTCTCTGTAATCTTCTTTCCTCAGCCTGAGCCTCTTTTTGAAGTCTTTCATTTTCAGCTTCTTTTTCAAGTCTTTTATTTTCAGCCTCTTTTTCAAGTCTTTTTTTCTCAGCCTCTTTTTGAAATCTTTCAGCTTCTAGCTGGAGTTTTCTTTCCTCAGCTTCTGATTCCCTTTTTTGTTTTTCCATTTCCATTTGGAATCTTTTTTTCATCCACCTGCATCTGCAGTTTCTTTTGTTCAGCTTCCATATGCAGTTTCTTTTGTTCAGCTTCCATTGCTTTATCATATCGAGCAGTTGCAAATTCTTCTAACTTATCACCAGTCTTCCCAAGCAATTTACCCTGCTCAATAAAGTGCTCAAATGTAGACATGTTGTCTAACATATGAGTCCAAAACCTGAAATAATTAACTAATTTATTTCAAACCTAAGTGTAACAAGTCTTAATTAAGCACTTGTATATTCACATCACCTTATATTATCCCAGTCTCTGTGGGAAACAAGTCTCCAATCAAAGAACTTGTATATGAAATATCAACAATCAATTCTTGATCATAAGTGCACTTCTCATTCAATAGTGCACGACACTATTCATCATTCATTTATCATCAGTGTAGTAGTAACAGTGCATTAGCATAGCCCATTAACTAATTACTATAACTGTAAACAATGACTATGTAAACACATGCAGAATGTAAACATTGAAAAATGTAAACAATGCAAACAATGTAAACAATAACAATGTAAACAATAACAAAGATCAGCAACAATACAAAAACGTTCGCAGAAATCAACTAAAAATAAAGCAGAAATTAATGAAATATCACAAAAAATGTGACGATATCTGCGCTATAATTAAACAAAATACATGACACCACAGTGTATAAACAAAAATGTTGTATGAAACTAAATTATAGTCAAGAGTAGGCTAACAAATACAAACAAATCAAAACAAAACTAAAGAATGCGAAATAATAACGAAAACAATATTAAAACATGTCATCACAGCTAACATAAATAGCAACAGAAGTCGCTTAGCAAATTCCAGTATCGGAAATTTGCAAACCCTACAGAAAACGCTCACAATAGACGACCTCTATGACGTGGCATAATCTAACGGAGACACCACCCAACCGAGAACCCGCTGAAATATAAACATATAAATATACAAATAACATATAGACATATAACATATAGAATGAGATGATACACAGAAGACTCAGCAGAAGTATAAGGGCACAGTTTACATACAAACAGGCCACTTAACTTATAGGCTTCCAATCGTCGAACAGCAGACAAAACGGATGTCAATCAACGTCCTAAAGAGCGAAGCTCCAACGATGATGGCACATCTGAACTGCTTCCACTGCTAACACGATGGTACAAGAGCTTCTGAAATACTGTGTGTTGAGTTGTTTCGGCACTTGACCTTCTAATCCAAAAGTAAGTTGATGGAAATCGGTACTTGGCCTTCTTCAGAAAACAACCCGTTTCAACCGGCACTTGACCTTCACAAAAATGACAGCACTGGAACCTTGACAGCAGCAACTTGCTTGACTTGCGTAAAAGATAACAGCAGTCCGAGTTATCCGGCAACATGTAACAACGCCGGGTACTGTCAAATTCTTGTTTCCGTCAAAAAGTTGAAATTTTGACTTTTACCGGGCAACGCCGAGTACTTTGAAAATTTTCAAGATGTTGACTGTATTGAAGAATGTTAATGTCTTGTAGGATGCTGATGAATTCTTGTTGAAAATGAAGTGGGTAAGGGACCCCGTGTTTGCTGGTACCAGAATCAAACCAGCTTATGGCCACCAAATGATGCGTGATGCCATATGATGATGGATGGTATCCGCATGTCTGGTTTTGTGTAGTGTGCAGATGTGTTCAGTCAAACAATGTTCATACAAAAATAACAGGGCAATCCACATAGAACGTCAGTAAACTCACGACGTATAAAGTCAATGATTCTTGTAACAGCCGTTGACGTTTTTCTTCATTATTTATTGTGGACGCCACAGTGACAAAATGGTTACGCGAATATGTAGGCACATCAAACAGTCATTATCACAGCAACATTCAATACAGCAATAGACGGTAGACAGCATTACAATGATGAGTCAGATGCATGTTATATTTCATAGTGCTGTAAATGTAGTCAGGTGAAAAACTCCATCCTTTTCTATAACAGCCAGGAGATAACCAGATTTATGAGATCAGTTCACTCTCCTTAGTCTGACTTCAGCAAGACAGACACGTCTGCCGAAGTATAAATAATGTCCTCAAAAATATCCTCTACATAATAAAGGTTTTCCAAACCTAGTTCATTTAACAAAGTAGCAAGTAATGGTCCTTGGGACATGCATCAACCGATGCAGTACAATACAGCGACATGTGAGCTGGGAAAACATCTCGTGACGACGACTTTCGAAGACAGGCTATGAATCGAAATCGCTCACGACCCAAAATCGATAGAGTTAATGAAAAAGTCAATTTACCTTGCCTTCAGGGAATACACAGAAATATCACGCCTCCCGACATGTGGGAAACACTAGAGGTATTATCTCGAATAAACGAAATATCCATTAAGAGGACTACACATCCCTGACAGAACAAAAAATAGCGGAGATCCCCTCTTCAACGAGGCATCTCTTTCGCCATTCAAATCGCTCACTCCACTAGTGGTGGGCGGAAACCGATCGACCAAAAAACAAGACCAGTCATGCGCAGTCCAGCGCAAAAAGACCACAGCTCAAAACTTAACTGCATTCAATACCAACGCGAGAAGACAAATGCTTACCGAGAAAAGTGACTATAAATTTCAAGCAGTTGTTGCCCTTGCGTTATAAAATAGATATTGTAATAAAACGATGTTGCGAGAATTTATCACGCAACATATCACCACCTCCTCCCGATAAAAAAAAAATGTGGAACATATTTTTTTTTTTTTTAAATATCAAAGAGCATGCGATAAGCGGCTCAAAACGCACGAATTATGCGCTGATAATTAATTAAATTGCCTAACATGAGGCTAAATATAGAGTGTCTGGTGAGGATATACCTCAACAGAAAAATAAATATGTCTCAAAAAATATTCACATCGGGGAGGTGTCACCAACACACATCACGTTAGCATGTAAACACAATATACGTATGCAAGTTA
Source organism: Oreohelix idahoensis (assembly GCA_024509875.1). Classification (NCBI taxonomy): domain Eukaryota; kingdom Metazoa; phylum Mollusca; class Gastropoda; order Stylommatophora; family Oreohelicidae; genus Oreohelix; species Oreohelix idahoensis. The sequence continues at coordinate 117,681 of JAMPIV010007248.1, read as the reverse complement.
CCATAATCATCATTAAACAGCATACTCTAATATTGTCTTTAAAATGGATGTACAAATCTGATAGGAAAATTTAAATAGTACATTCTTTGACATGTAATGACATAAGTACATAGTAAAGTTAAACTACATGACGATCCAGGACATATGCTCTGGTATTCCGAGGGTAAGTACACAATCTAGAACTCGTCATGCTTGATACTAGTAAGGTAAGTCCTCAGCTCAACAATGACATTCTGAGAAAGTACAAGCAATATAATGCTAATTAATAACTAATATGCTTCATAAGGTACAATACATTATTAATAATTGTGGCTGTTTAGTAAACTAACGGCCCTTATATTAACCACTCAGTCCTCCTCTATCATCTTAAAAAACGAACAGAAGAAGATGATAACAAAGCACGATAGTGTGTACATATAAAGTGAGTACAGATGTGCTAATCTATTGTAGTAATATAGGTGTGTTATGACTCTGTAATATATAGGAATATAGGACAGAAGTATTAGTTGGAGTCATGTGGGCATCTAGACAAAATGTCAGCCATCACATTATCCGCACCACGGATAGCTCGTACCGTGAAGTGAAAAGGTTGAAGAGCTATAGCATATCGAGTGGATCTCGAACTCTTCAAATTCTTAGTCTGAATAGCTGTAAGAGCTTTCTGATCAGTCTCTAGAATGAAATGTGCGCCCAGGAGGAATCTTTGTAGCTTTAGAATTGACCAAACCATCGCTAACAACTCACGGTCTAAAACCGAGTAGTTCCTCTCTGCCGCATTTAGTTTTCTAGAAATGTACATAACAGGATGCAGAGTATTTGCATATTCTTGCATCAGTGCTGCTCCAATCCCAGTGGATGAAGCATCACTCCGAAGAACAAAAGTCCTATCAAGAGTAGGTAATCTTAAGATGGGAGGAGAAGAAAATATATTCTTGATTTGGTCTAGTGAAGATTGGCATTCTTCAGACCAACGGACCAGATTAGGCGAACCTTTCTTCAACAATGTTGAGAGAGGTGCCATGATCGAAGATAAATTTGGAATAAATCTCCCATAAAATTGAATTAAACCTAAGAGACTCCTAACTTGTTTCTTCGTTTTAGGAACAGAGATGTTCAGTATTTTGGAAGTATTGTGGTCTTCTGTCTTCAAGAGACCATGACCAATACGATGACCCAGGAAAGAGATTTCACCAAAACCAACAAAAGCTTTAGAAGGTTTCGCTGTCAAATTATTCTCACGTAGAGTGGACAGTAAGTCATATAACCCTAAATAGTGATCTTCCCAGGTATCACTGAAGAGACAGATGTCATCTAAGTATGCGATGACATCCGAACGATGTGACAGAATTCGACGCATCATGCGAACGAAAGTGGCAGGGGCGTTCATGAGACCAAAAGGCATAACATTCCATTGAAATAGACCCCTAGGTGTAGAAAAAGCAGTAAGAGGTTTGGCGTGCTCTGCTAAAGGCACTTGCCAATAACCTTTAGACAAGTCAAGTTTAGTGAAGAATCTAGAATTAGAAAGTCTAATCAGTAGATCTTCTAACAAAGGCATCGGTTCAGCATCGAACTTTGTGACCTGATTCAATTTGCGATAATCAACACAAATTCGTATGTTCTTATCCTTCTTCCGGACAATAACCATGGAAGAAGAATACGGTGAAGTCGATGGTTCAATTATATTTAATTGAATCATTTCATCCAATTCCTTTTCCACCTGCGACTGAAAGTGTATAGGAATAGGATACGGCCTAACCCTAATTGGATTATTGTCGGTAAGAATTATGTCATGTTCTATGACATCTGTGTGTCCAGGAATGTCAGTGAGAACATCCTGAAATGTTTGTAACATCGACGAGACTTGTCGATGTTCGTCACCAGAAAGATTAGGAGAAACAGAAACGTTTTTCCAAGATTCCGTGGAATGTAATGGAACCACTGGAAGGGGAAGATTAACATCAGAGAAGGTAGATTCCTCATCCTGTATGACAGACAGGGATGAATAATGACCGTGAGGTGCAGGAGCATCATCCGTTGCCTGGAAAATAGGCAGCAAATAGTCCGGACGTTCGTGAAATTCCGAAAGCATGTTTATGTGGAAAGTTTTATGCTTTCCATCAATATCGACCACATAGTCAACATCGGAAATCCGAGAGACTATTGCATACGGACCTTTCCATGCAATAAGAAGTCTATTTTCCCTACTGGGGAGTAGGACGAATGCTTTGTCACCTGGACAAAGTTGTCGTAGACATCTATTCTTGTTAGCAAACTGTCTTGCCTTCTCTTTAGCAATTTCTGATGAAGCAGTTGCTAGCTTACATGCCTCAATGATCTTTTGTCTAAGAGCAATGACATACTCATATGAGGATTGAGTTTCATCGCTAATATCATCGGCAGTGATGAGATCGTGTAATAAAGACATAGGGCCGCGTGGACGCGCGCCAAAGACAAGTTCGAAGGGAGAAAATCCTGTGTGTTCATTAGGGACTTCTCTATAGGCAAAGAGAGCCGCGGGTAAAACCCTGTCCCAATCTTGAGGATGATCTTCAGTTATCTTACCAAGCAAAGTCTTGAGCGTTCTATTCAGACGCTCAACTAACCCATTAGACATAGGATGGTAGATACTACTGAGAGATCGTTCAATATGTAAGGTAGACATTACCTGTGACATAGTGTCAGATATGAGTTGAGTGCCATGGTCTGACAATATTTCTCTGGGGAACCCCAAGCGAGAAAATATCAACCAAAGAGCATCTGCGATATCTGTAGTAGATATGCTCTTAAGAGGAATAGCCTCTGGCCAACGTGTGCACATATCGACACATGTAAGGATAAACTGATGTCTTCTGGCCGACTTGACCTTAAAAGGGCCAATAATATCTATGGCCATTTTCTGAAACGGCCGAATAGGAATGTCAGCAGCCTGGATAGGCGCAGCATGTCGTGGTCCTCTAGATTTGACCTCCTGACATACCTTGCATGATCGGCAGTAAATACGAATGTCCTTATTGACAAAAGGTCAAAAGAAAGCCGCAAGGACTCTCGACTTCGTACGGGCAAAACCCATATGTCCAGCACATTGCGAGTCATGAGCATGTTGCAATATTTGCACTCTCATGCTCTTGGGAACAAGAATTTGCGAATGTGCCGACGTAGTCGAATCTTGTACCATACGTACAAGTACGCCGTTTCTCATTGCAATCCAAGATTTTCTATTTGTATCCTGATTCGGATCACCTTTCTTCGCAAGAACGAAGAATTTTTTTAAAGAAGGATCTTCTTCTTGCAATTTTATGAAAGAGTCACGAGTAATTACTAAGTGACTATCTTGGCTATCAACTTCATTATCACTATTCAGTGAAGTTTCGGGTGTTTGTAGAGCTTGTGCTCTTGTAACTACTGCATTTGTAGCTTGCATGTTATTATCTTCCCAAGCAGCAATCTGCTGTGGGGTACACTCCCTAACTCCGTGAATACGACCAATAATAAGGTCCGCAATAGGATTAGGTAAGAGACAAGCATGCACATCTCCAGAAAGAAAGGAGTGGCAATGCGAATTACAGCAGTAGGATATTTTTCTAGAGTGCCGCCAAATGTGACACATTTAATAACCCTTCCTGTAGCACAAGATGGATCTACAAGCGATTGTCTAACACCAATAGTGGTGCATCCGGGATCGAAAAGTAGTGAGACCGGAGTATCATTAACAAGACCCTTATGTAGAATTAAAGAACCCCTCCCGTCATGCGCAACAGCAGCAGGAAGAGCGGGAAGTGGGTGACCACAACTCAAAGTAGTTATGGTACCCGGTTCGAATAAAGTACTGCATTGGGGGCATTTGTTTGCTCTCTCAAAGTCAAAAGCAGAACCAGTGACAGCGTCAAAGTTTTTACTATCAACAACATGATTACAGGCTCCCTCAATTTCCTGTTGTACAGCATTAGCCTGCTGATATCTCTTTTTTTTGTGTTGAGATCTACCCCGACTATTATTACCTCTGAAGTTATCAGAGTTATTATTATCTCTGCAGTTATTATTGTCTCTATTGTAATTGTTATCCTGGTTCGAATTCCAGTTTCCACGATTACTATCATGTTCACATTGATGCGAACATCTATTTGTTTGGTTCTGAGGTCCTCGGCAGGAATAACCTCTATTACCATATCCTCTTTTGAAATGCTTATAATTATTAGGGTGATAGTAACGAGTACTATCAGGCTGTCTCCAATTCTTTGAAGAAGAATCACCATGAAATTGATTTCCATGATTTTGACAGAAATTACCGCTACTCTTTCTATCAAAATTTTGTTGGAATCTACGAGCAAAGTTTTGGCCATACGGAGCTGCCGAAGCAACTGGTAAACCTTCTTTCACCTTAGAGTTACCCATGGTTATGTGTGGGTGCGCAGTTACGTATTGGCAACAGAAATCTTCCATTTCTTTTATTGTTTTAGGTTTACGTTCATGAAGGAAAGCAAGGAAAGACTCATTGACAGACGACATGACTTTGTCTCTAAGTATTAAGTCCATAAGTCCTTCATAAGTTTTTTCCGTCTTAGATAGTTCAACCCATCGTGAGAAAGTAATGCGTATTCTTGCAATAAACTCGGAGAATTCAACTCCATTTTCAGGTAACATGTTTTTAAATTGTAGACGATAGCCGTCTTCGTTAAGCTGATATTTCTTTAACAAAGCGGCCCTGACAACCTCATAATTGTTCTTGTCAGGTTCATCCACCATATTTAATATACTTAGAGCTTTACCTGTCAGTATCCCTGATAACTGATAAACATATTTTGCTTTGTCTATGTTATGAGCTGTACATGCTTGTTCAAATCTGTCCAGATAGAACATTATGTCATCACTGGAAGGACTAAATGTTGGTAACTTAATCTTAAAAGTATCATTATTAGCCTTACCAGAAGATGAACCCTTGTTTGAATCATTACCATTACTCATGCTCGTCAATTTCAATTTTTCCAACTCTAAAGCTAAGACCTTTTCTTCATGTTCCATTTTTGCTTTCTCTTTCCTCTCATCAGACTCTCTCTGTAATCTTCTTTCCTCAGCCTGAGCCTCTTTTTGAAGTCTTTCATTTTCAGCTTCTTTTTCAAGTCTTTTATTTTCAGCCTCTTTTTCAAGTCTTTTATTCTCAGCCTCTTTTTGAAATCTTTCAGCTTCTAGCTGGAGTTTTCTTTCCTCAGCTTCTGATTCCCTTTTTTGTTTTTTTTCCATTTCCATTTGGAATCTTTTTTCATCCACCTGCATCTGCAGTTTCTTTTGTTCAGCTTCCATATGCAGTTTCTTTTGTTCAGCTTCCATTGCTTTATCATATCGAGCAGTTGCAAATTCTTCTAACTTATCACCAGTCTTCCCAAGCAATTTACCCTGCTCAATAAAGTGCTCAAATGTAGACATGTTGTCTAACATATGAGTCCAAAACCTGAAATAATTAACTAATTTATTTCAAACCTAAGTGTAACAAGTCTTAATTAAGCACTTGTATATTCACATCACCTTATATTATCCCAGTCTCTGTGGGAAACAAGTCTCCAATCAAAGAACTTGTATATGAAATATCAACAATCAATTCTTGATCATAAGTGCACTTCTCATTCAATAGTGCACGACACTATTCATCATTCATTTATCATCAGTGTAGTAGTAACAGTGCATTAGCATAGCCCATTAACTAATTACTATAACTGTAAACAATGACTATGTAAACACATGCAGAATGTAAACATTGAAAATGTAAACAATGCAAACAATGTAAACAATAACAATGTAAACAATAACAAAGATCAGCAACAATACAAAAACGTTCGCAGAAATCAACTAAAAATAAAGCAGAAATTAATGAAATATCACAAAAAATGTGACGATATCTGCGCTATAATTAAACAAAATACATGACACCACAGTGTATAAACAAAAATGTTGTATGAAACTAAATTATAGTCAAGAGTAGGCTAACAAATACAAACAAATCAAAACAAAACTAAAGAATGCGAAATAATAACGAAAACAATATTAAAACATGTCATCACAGCTAACATAAATAGCAACAGAAGTCGCTTAGCAAATTCCAGTATCGGAAATTTGCAAACCCTACAGAAAACGCTCACAATAGACGACCTCTATGACGTGGCATAATCTAACGGAGACACCACCCAACCGAGAACCCGCTGAAATATAAACATATAAATATACAAATAACATATAGACATATAACATATAGAATGAGATGATACACAGAAGACTCAGCAGAAGTATAAGGGCACAGTTTACATACAAACAGGCCACTTAACTTATAGGCTTCCAATCGTCGAACAGCAGACAAAACGGATGTCAATCAACGTCCTAAAGAGCGAAGCTCCAACGATGATGGCACATCTGAACTGCTTCCACTGCTAACACGATGGTACAAGAGCTTCTGAAATACTGTGTGTTGAGTTGTTTCGGCACTTGACCTTCTAATCCAAAAGTAAGTTGATGGAAATCGGTACTTGGCCTTCTTCAGAAAACAACCCGTTTCAACCGGCACTTGACCTTCACAAAAATGACAGCACTGGAACCTTGACAGCAGCAACTTGCTTGACTTGCGTAAAAGATAACAGCAGTCCGAGTTATCCGGCAACATGTAACAACGCCGGGTACTGTCAAATTCTTGTTTCCGTCAAAAAGTTGAAATTTTGACTTTTACCGGGCAACGCCGAGTACTTTGAAAATTTTCAAGATGTTGACTGTATTGAAGAATGTTAATTTCTTGTAGGATGCTGATGAATTCTTGTTGAAAATGAAGTGGGTAAAGGACCCCGTGTTTGCTGGTACCAGAATCAAACCAGCGTATGGCCACCAAATGATGCGTGATGCCATATGATGATGGATGGTATCCGCATGTCTGGTTTTGTGTAGTGTGCAGATGTGTTCAGTCAAACAATGTTCATACAAAAATAACAGGGCAATCCACATAGAACGTCAGTAAACTCACGACGTATAAAGTCAATGATTCTTGTAACAGCCGTTGACGTTTTTCTTCATTATTTATTGTGGACGCCACAGTGACAAAATGGTTACGCGAATATGTAGGCACATCAAACAGTCATTATCACAGCAACATTCAATACAGCAATAGACGGTAGACAGCATTACAATGATGAGTCAGATGCATGTTATATTTCATAGTGCTGTAAATGTAGTCAGGTGAAAAACTCCATCCTTTTCTATAACAGCCAGGAGATAACCAGATGTATGAGATCAGTTCACTCTCCTTAGTCTGACTTCAGCAAGACAGACACGTCTGCCGAAGTATAAATAATGTCCTCAAAAATATCCTCTACATAATAAAGGTTTTCCAAACCTAGTTCATTTAACAAAGTAGCAAGTAATGGTCCTTGGGACATGCATCAACCGATGCAGTACAATACAGCGACATGTGAGCTGGGAAAACATCTCGTGACGACGACTTTCGAAGACAGGCTATGAATCGAAATCGCTCACGACCCAAAATCGATAGAGTTAATGAAAAAAGTCAATTTACCTTGCCTTCAGGGAATACACAGAAATATCACGCCTCCCGACATGTGGGAAACACTAGAGGTATTATCTCGAATAAACGAAATATCCATTAAGAGGACTACACATCCCTGACAGAACAAAAAATAGCGGAGATCCCCTCTTCAACGAGGCATCTCTTTCGCCATTCAAATCGCTCACTCCACTAGTGGTGGGCGGAAACCGATCGACCAAAAAACAAGACCAGTCATGCGCAGTCCAGCGCAAAAAGACCACAGCTCAAAACTTAACTGCATTCAATACCAACGCGAGAAGACAAATGCTTACCGAGAAAAGTGACTATAAATTTCAAGCAGTTGTTGCCCTTGCGTTATAAAATAGATATTGTAATAAAACGATGTTGCGAGAATTTATCACGCAACAAAGAGCAATTGCATATCGAGTAGACCTCGAACTCTTCAAATTTTTACTCTGAATAGCTGTAAGAGCTTTCTGATCGGTTTCTACTATAAAATGTGCGCCTAGAAGGAATCTTTGTAATTTGAGAATTGACCATACCATAGCCAACAGTTCACGGTCTAAAACCGAATAATTCCTTTCTGCAGCATTACGCTTTCTGGAAATATACATTACAGGATGCAGAGTTCCAGAGTAATCTTGCATTAGTGCCGCTCCAATCCCAGTGGATGAAGCGTCACTACGAAGAACAAATGTCTTATCTTTAGTAGGCAACACTAAAATAGGTGCAGTAGAAAACATAGTTTTAATCTTATCCAAAGAGGATTGACATTCTTGAGTCCAACGGACTATATTAGGAGACCCTTTCTTTAGCAAGGTAGAAAGAGGTGCCATGATTGAGGACAGATTCGGAATGAATCGTCCATAGAATTGTATAAGACCTAAGAGACTTCGCACTTGCTTTTTAGTCTTAGGAATAGAAATGTTAAGTATTTTACTTGTATTATGGTCCTCTGTTTTTAGGAAACCATGGCCGACCCGGTGACCTAAAAAAAAAGAAATTTCACTAAAACCAATGCAGGCTTTAGATGGTTTCGCTGTCAGGTTATACTCGCGTAGAGTAGATAGCAATTCAACTAACCCTGAATAGTGATCTTCCCAAGTATCGCTGAAAAGACAGATGTCATCTATGTACGCAATGACATCTGACCGATAGGATAGAATTCTACGCATCATGCGTACGAATGTAGCTGGTGCGTTCATAAGGCCGAAAGGCATAAAATTCCATTGAAAAAGGCCTTTAGGTGTAGAAAAAGCAGTAAAAGGTTTGGCGCGTTCAGATAGAGGAACTTGCCAATATCCTTTAGACAAATCTAGTTTAGCGAAAAAATGCGATTTAGAAAGCTTATAGTAAGTAGCTCTTCTAGTAAAGGCATAGGTTCAGCATCAAACTTCGTGACTTGATTCAATGTGCGATAGTCAACGCAAAGACGTATGTTATTGTCTTTTTTACGGACAATAACCATCGGCGAAGAATACGCAGAAGTGGATGGTTCAATTATTTTTAAATCTATCATCTCATCCAACTCCTTTTCAACCTGTGCTTGAAAATGTATAGGAATAGGATAAGGTCTGACTCTAATAGGATTATGGTCAGTTAGAATAATGTCATGTTTAATGACATGAGTTTGTCCAGGAATGTCAGTAAGGACATCCTGAAATGTTTGTAACATAGCCGAAACTTGTCGCTGTTCTCCTAGAGATAAATCGGGAGAAACAGTAACATTTTTCCATGATTCACTAGAATGAAGTGGAATCATCGGAAGCGGAAGATTAACATCCGAAAAACTTGTTTCCTCATCCTGTATTACAGACAGTGATGAGTAATGACCATGTTGGACAGGTGAATCGTCCGTTGCCTGGAAAATAGGATGTAAATAATCCGGACGTTCATGGAATTCCGTAAGCATATTGATGTGGAAGGTTTTACGCTTCCCATCAATATCGACAATGTAGTCAACATCGGAAATTTTCGAGATTATATCGTACGGACCTTTCCAAGAAATAAGTAGTCTGTTTTCCCTACAAGGTAGCAAAACAAATGCTTTGTCACCAGGACAAAGTTGTCGTAAGGTTCTTTTCTTATTGGCAAATTGTCTTGCTTTCTCCTTAGCAAACTCAGAAGAAGAAGTTGCCAATTTGCATGCTTCGATAATCTTTTGTCTTAGCGCGATGACATATTCGTAAGAAGATTTTGTGTCATCGGTAATATTATCAGCGGTTATGAGATCATGAAGCAAAGACACAGGGCCACGCGGTCGCGCGCCAAAGACAAGTTCAAAGGGAGAAAATCCTGTATGTTCATTGGGAACCTCTCTGTAAGCGAAGAGGGCCGCGGGTAAAACCCTATCCCAATCTTGAGGATAATCCTCAGTTATCTTCCCTAGTAAGTTTTTGAGTGTTCTATTAAGGCGTTCTACCATCCCGTTCGACATTGGGTGATAGATACTGCTCAAAGATCTCTCTATCTGGAGAGTAGACATTACTTGAGACATGGTATCCGATATTAGTTGGGTGCCATGATCTGATAATATTTCTCCGGGAAATCCCAGACGAGAAAATATAAGCGAAAGAGCATCTGCAATGTCAGCAGTAGTAATGCTCTTAAGAGGGATAGCCTCTGGCCAACGTGTGCACATGTCCACACACGTTAAGATAAACTGATGTCCTCTAGCAGATTTGATCTTAAATGGACCAATGATGTCTATCGCCATTTTCTGAAATGGTCTAATAGGAATGTCTGCAGCCTGAATAGGTGCAGCATGGCGTGGACCTTTGGATTTGACTTCTTGACATATTTTACAAGATCGACAATAAATCCGTATGTCCTTGTTCACAAAAGGCCAAAAGAAAGCCGCAAGAACTCTTGACTTTGTACGGGAAAAACCCATATGTCCAGCACACTGAGAGTCGTGTGCGTGTTGTAATATTTTAACTCTCAAATTCTTGGGTACAAGAATCTGAGAATGACTTTGATGCGTGATGCCATATGATGATGGATGGTATCCGCATGTCTGGTTTTGTGTGGTGTGCAGATGTGTTCAGTCAAAACAATGTTCATACAAAAATAACAGGGCAATCCACATAGGACGTCAGTAAACTCACGACGTATAAAGTCAATGATTCTTGTAACAGCCGTTGACGTTTTTCTTCATTATTTATTGTGGACGCCACAGTGACAAAATGGTTACGCGAATATGTAGACACATCAAACAGTCATTATCACAGCAACATTCAATACAGCAATAGACGGTAGACAGCATTACAATGATGAGTCAGATGCATGTTATATTTCATAGTGCTGTAAATGTAGTCAGGTGGAAAACTCCATCCTTTTCTATAACAGCCAGGAGATAACCAGATGTATGAGATCAGTTCACTCTCCTTAATCTGACTTCAGCAAGACAGACACGTCTGCCGAAGTATAAATAATGTCCTCAAAAATATCCTCTAGATAACAAAGGTTTTTCAAACCTAGTTCAGGTAACCAAGTAGCAAGTAATAGTCCTTGGGACCTGCATCAACCGATGCAGCACAATACAGCGACATGTGAGCTAGGAAAACATCTCGTGACGACGACTTTCGAAGACAGGCTATGAGCCAGAAATCGTTCACGACCAAAAATCGATAGAGTTAATGAAAATGTTAATTTACCTTGCCTTCCGGAAATACACAGAAATATCACGCCTCCCGGCATGTGCAAATACACTAGAGGTATTATCCCGAATAAACGAAATATCCATAAGAGGACTACACATCCCTGACAGAACAAAAAAATAGCGGAGATCCCCTCTTCAACGAGGCATCTCTTTCGCCATTCCAAATCGCTCACTCCACTAGTGGTGGGCGGAAACCGATCGACCAAAAAGCAAGACAAGTCATGCGCAGTCCAGCGCAAAATGACCACAGCTCAAACTTAACTGCATTCGATACCAACGCGAGAAGACAAATGCTTACCGAGAAAAGTGACTATAAATTTCAAGCAGTTGTTGCCCTTGCGTTATAAAATAGATATTGAAATAAAACGATGTTGCGAGAATTTATCACGCAACATATCACCACCTCCTCCCGATAAAAAAAAAAATGTGGAACATATTTTTTTTTTTTAATATCAAAGAGCATGCGATAAGCGGCTCAAAACGCACGAATTATGCGCTGATAATTAATTAAATTGCCTAACATGAGGCTAAATATAGAGTGTCTGGTGAGGATATACCTCAACAGAAAAATAAATATGTCTCAAAAAATATTCACATCGGGGAGGTGTCACCAACACACATCACGTTAGCATGTAAACACAATATACGTATGCAAGTTACCATAATCATCATTAAACAGCATACTCTAATATTGTCTTTAAAAATGGATGTACAAATCTGATAGGAAAATTTAAATAGTACATTATTTGACATGTAATGACATAAGTACATAGTAAAGTTAAACTACATGACGATCCAGGACATATGCTCTGGTATTCCGAGGGTAAGTACACAATCTAGAACTCGTCATGCTTGATACTAGTAAGGTAAGTCCTCAGCTCAACAATGACATTCTGAGAAAGTACAAGCAATATAATGCTAATTAATAACTAATATGCTTCATAAGGTACAATACATTATTAATAATTGTGGCTGTTTAGTAAACTAACGGCCCTTATATTAACTACTCAGTCCTCCTCTATCATCTTAAAAAACGAACAGAAGAAGATGACAACAAAGCACGATAGTGTGTACATATAAAGTGAGTACAGATGTGCTAATCTATTGTAGTAATATAGGTGTGTTATGACTCTGTAATATATAGGAATATAGGACAGAAGTATTAGTTGGAGTCATGTGGGCATCTAGACAAAATGTCAGCCATCACATTATCCGCACCACGGATAGCTCGTACCGTGAAGTGAAAAGGTTGAAGAGCTATAGCATATCGAGTGGATCTCGAACTCTTCAAATTCTTAGTCTGAATAGCTGTAAGAGCTTTCTGATCAGTCTCTAGAATGAAATGTGCGCCCAGGAGGAATTTTTGTAGCTTTAGAATTGACCAAACCATCGCTAACAACTCACGGTCTAAAACCGAGTAGTTCCTCTCTGCCGCATTTAGTTTTCTAGAAATGTACATAACAGGATGCAGAGTATTTGCATATTCTTGCATCAGTGCTGCTCCAATCCCAGTGGATGAAGCATCACTCCGAAGAACAAAAGTCCTATCAAGAGTAGGTAATCTTAAGATGGGAGGAGAAGAAAACATATTCTTGATTTGGTCTAGTGAAGATTGGCATTCTTCAGACCAACGGACCAGATTAGGCGAACCTTTCTTCAACAATGTTGAGAGAGGTGCCATGATCGAAGATAAATTTGGAATAAATCTCCCATAAAATTGGATTAAACCTAAGAGACTCCTAACTTGTTTCTTCGTTTTAGGAACAGAGATGTTCAGTATTTTGGAAGTATTGTGGTCTTCTGTCTTCAAGAGACCATGACCAACACGATGACCCAGGAAAGAGATTTCACCAAAACCAACAAAAGCTTTAGAAGGTTTCGCTGTCAAATTATTCTCACGTAGAGTGGACAGTAAGTCATATAACCCTAAATAGTGATCTTCCCAGGTATCACTGAAGAGACAGATGTCATCTAAGTATGCGATGACATCCGAACGATGTGACAGAATTCGACGCATCATGCGAACGAAAGTGGCAGGGGCGTTCATGAGACCAAAAGGCATAACATTCCATTGAAATAGACCCCTAGGTGTAGAAAAAGCAGTAAGAGGTTTGGCATGCTCTGCTAAAGGCACTTGCCAATAACCTTTAGACAAGTCAAGTTTAGTGAAGAATCTAGAATTAGAAAGTCTAATCAGTAGATCTTCTAACAAAGGCATCGGTTCAGCATCGAACTTTGTGACCTGATTCAATTTGCGATAATCAACACAAATTCGTATGTTCTTATCCTTCTTCCGGACAATAACCATGGAAGAAGAATATGGTGAAGTCGATGGTTCAATTATATTTAATTGAATCATTTCATCCAATTCCTTTTCCACCTGCGACTGAAAGTGTATAGGAATAGGATACGGCCTAACCCTAATTGGATTATTGTCGGTAAGAATTATGTCATGTTCTATGACATCTGTGTGTCCAGGAATGTCAGTGAGAACATCCTGAAATGTTTGTAACATCGACGAGACTTGTCGATGTTCGTCACCAGAAAGATTAGGAGAAACAGAAACGTTTTTCCAAGATTCCGTGGAATGTAATGGAACCACTGGAAGGGGAAGGTTGACATCAGAGAAGGTAGCTTCCTCATCCTGTATGACAGACAGGGATGAATAATGACCGTGAGGTGCAGGAGCATCATCCGTTGCCTGGAAAATAGGCAGCAAATAGTCCGGACGTTCGTGAAATTCCGAAAGCATGTTTATGTGGAAAGTTTTATGCTTTCCATCAATATCGACCACATAGTCAACATCGGAAATCCGAGAGACTATTGCATACGGACCTTTCCATGCAATAAGAAGTCTATTTTCCCTACTGGGGAGTAGGACGAATGCTTTGTCACCTGGACAAAGTTGTCGTAGACATCTATTCTTGTTAGCAAACTGTCTTGCCTTCTCTTTAGCAATTTCTGATGAAGCAGTTGCTAGCTTACATGCCTCAATGATCTTTTGTCTAAGAGCAATGACATACTCATATGAGGATTGAGTTTCATCGCTAATATCATCGGCAGTGATGAGATCATGTAATAAAGACATAGGGCCGCGTGGACGCGCGCCAAAGACAAGTTCGAAGGGAGAAAATCCTGTGTGTTCATTAGGGACTTCTCTATAGGCAAAGAGAGCCGCGGGTAAAACCCTGTCCCAATCTTGAGGATGATCTTCAGTTATCTTACCAAGCAAAGTCTTGAGCGTTCTATTCAGACGCTCAACTAACCCATTAGACATAGGATGGTAGATACTACTGAGAGATCGTTCAATATGTAAGGTAGACATTACCTGTGACATAGTGTCAGATATGAGTTGAGTGCCATGGTCTGATAATATTTCTCTGGGGAACCCCAAGCGAGAAAATATCAACCAAAGAGCATCTGCGATATCTGTAGTAGATATGCTCTTAAGAGGAATAGCCTCTGGCCAACGTGTGCACATATCGACACATGTAAGGATAAACTGATGTCCTCTGGCCGACTTGACCTTAAAAGGGCCAATAATATCTATGGCCATTTTCTGGAACGGCCGAATAGGAATGTCAGCAGCCTGGATAGGCGCAGCATGTCGTGGTCCTCTAGATTTGACCTCCTGACATACCTTGCATGATCGGCAGTAAATACGAATGTCCTTATTGACAAAAGGCCAAAAGAAAGCCGCAAGGACTCTCGACTTCGTACGGGAAAAACCCATATGTCCAGCACATTGCGAGTCATGAGCATGTTGTAATATTTGCACTCTCATGCTCTTGGGAACAAGAATTTGCGAATGTGCCGACGTAGTCGAATCTTGTACCATACGTACAAGTACGCCGTTTCTCATTGCAATCCAAGATTTTCTATTTGTATCCTGATTCGGATCACCTTTCTTCGCAAGAACGAAGAATTTTTTTAAAGAAGGATCTTCTTCTTGCAATTTTATGAAAGAGTCACGAGTGATTACTAAGTGACTATCTTGGCTATCAACTTCATTATCACTATTCAGTGAAGTTTCGGGTGTTTGTAGAGCTTGTGCTCTTGTAACTACTGCATTTGTAGCTTGCATGTTATTATCTTCCCAAGCAGCAATCTGCTGTGGGGTACACTCCCTAACTCCGTGAATACGACCAATAATAAGGTCCGCAATAGGATTAGGTAAGAGACAAGCATGCACATCACCAGTAAAGAAAGGAGTGGCAATGCGAATTACAGCAGTAGGATATTTTTCTAGAGTGCCGCCAAATGTGACACATTTAATAACCCTTCCTGTAGCACAAGATGGATCTACAAGCGATTGTCTAACACCAATTGTGGTGCATCCGGAATCGAAAAGTAGTGAGACCGGAGTATCATTAACAAGACCCTTATGTAGAATTAAAGAACCCCTCCCGTCATGCGCAACAGCAGCAGGAAGAGCGGGAAGTGGGTGACCACAACTCAAAGTAGTTATGGTACCCGGTTCGAATAAAGTACTGCATTGGGGGCATTTGTTTGCTCTCTCAAAGTCAAAAGCAGAACCAGTGACAGCGCCAAAGTTTTTATTATCAACAACATGATTACAGGCTCCCTCAGTTTCCTGTTGTACAGCATTAGCCTGCTGATATCTCTTTTTTTTTGTGTTGAGATCTACCCCGACTATTATTACCTCTGAAGTTATCAGAGTTATTATTATCTCTGCAGTTATTATTGTCTCTATTGTAATTGTTATCCTGGTTCGAATTCCAGTTTCCACGATTACTATCATGTTCACATTGATGCGAACATCTATTTGTTTGGTTCTGAGGTCTTCGGCAGGAATAACCTCTATTACCATATCCTCTTTTGAAATGCCTATAATTATTAGGGTGATAGTAACGACCACTATCAGGTTGTCTCCAATTCTTCGAAGAAGAATCACCATGAAATTGGTTTCCATGATTTTGACAGAAATTACCGCTACTCTTTCTATCAAAATTTTGTTGGAATCTACGAGCAAAGTTTTGGCCATACGGAGCTGCCGAAGCAACTGGTAAACCTTCTTTCACCTTAGAGTTACCCATGGTTATGTGTGGGTGCGCAGTTACGTATTGGCAACAGAAATCTTCCATTTCTTTTATTGTTTTAGGTTTACGTTCATGAAGGAAAGCAAGGAAAGACTCATTGACAGACGACATGACTTTGTCTCTAAGTATTAAGTCCATAAGTCCTTCATAAGTTTTTTCCGTCTTAGATAGTTCAACCCATCGTGAGAAAGTAATGCGTATTCTTGCAATAAACTCGGAGAATTCAACTCCATTTTCAGGTAACATGTTTTTAAATTGTAGACGATAGCCGTCTTCGTTAAGCTGATATTTCTTTAACAGAGCGGCCCTGACAACCTCATAATTGTTCTTGTCAGGTTCATCCACCATATTTAATATACTTAGAGCTTTACCTGTCAGTATCCCTGATAACTGATAAACATATTTTGCTTTGTCTATGTTATGAGCTGTACATGCTTGTTCAAATCTGTCCAGATAGAACATTATGTCATCACTGGAAGGACTAAATGTTGGTAACTTAATCTTAAAAGTATCATTATTAGCCTTACCAGAAGATGAACCCTTGTTTGAATCATTACCATTACTCATGTTCATCAATTTCAATTTTTCCAACTCTAAAGCTAAGACCTTTTCTTCATGTTCCATTTTTGCTTTCTCTTTCCTCTCATCAGATTCTCTCTGTAATCTTCTCTCCTCAGCCTGAGCCTCTATTTGAAGTCTTTCAGCTTCTTTCTCAAGTCTTTTATTCTCAGCCTCTTTTTCAAGTCTTTTATTTTCAGCCTCTTTTTTCAAGTCTTTTATTTTCAGCCTCTTTTTCAAGTCTTTTATTTCAGCCTCTAGCTGGAGTTTTCTTTCCTCAGCTTCTGATTCCCTTTTTTGTTTTTCCATTTCCATTTGGAATCTTTTTTCATCCACCTGCATCTGCAGTTTCTTTTGTTCAGCTTCCATATGCAGTTTCTTTTGTTCAGCTTCCATTGCTTTATCATATCGAGCAGTTGCAAATTCTTCTAACTTATCACCAGTCTTCCCAAGCAAATTACCCTGCTCAATAAAGTGCTCAAATGTAGACATGTTGTCTAACATATGAGTCCAAAACCTGAAATAATTAACTAATTTATTTCAAACCTAAGTGTAACAAGTCTTAATTAAGCACTTGTATATTCACATCACCTTATATTATCCCAGTCTCTGTGGGAAACAAGTCTCCAATCAAAGAACTTGTATATGAAATATCACCAATCAATTCTTGATCATAAGTGCACTTCTCATTCAATAGTGCACAACACTATTCATCATTCATTTATCATCAGTGTAGTAGTAACAGTGCATTAGCATAGCCCATTAACTAATTACTATAACTGTAAACAATGACTATGTAAACACATGCAGAATGTAAACATTGAAAATGTAAACAATGCAAACAATGTAAACAATAACAATGTAAACAATAACAAAGATCAGCAACAATACAAAAACGTTCGCAGAAATCAACTAAAAATAAAGCAGAAATTAATGAAATATCACAAAAAATGTGACGATATCTGCGCTATAATTAAACAAAATACATGACACCACAGTGTATAAACAAAAATGTTGTATGAAACTAAATTATAGACAAGAGTAGGCTAACAAATACAAACAAATCAAAACAAAACTAAAGAATGCGAAATAATAACGAAAACAATATTAAAACATGTCATCACAGCTAACATAAATAGCAACAGAAGTCGCTTAGCAAATTCCAGTATCGGAAATTTGCAAACCCTACAGAAAACGCTCACAATAGACGACCTCTATGACGTGGCATAATCTAACGGAGACACCACCCAACCGAGAACCCGCTGAAATATAAACATATAAATATACAAATAACATATAGACATATAACATATAGAATGAGATGATACACAGAAGACTCAGCAGAAGTATAAGGGCACAGTTTACATACAAACAGGCCACTTAACTTATAGGCTTCCAATCGTCGAACAGCAGAAAAAAACGGATGTCAATCAACGTCCTAAAGAGCGAAGCTCCAACGATGATGGCACATCTGAACTGCTTCCACTGCTAACACGATGGTACTTGAGCTTCTGAAATACTGTGTGTTGAGTTGTTTCGGCACTTGACCTTCTAATCCAAAAGTAAGTTGATGGAAATCGGTACTTGGCCTTCTTCAGAAAACAACCCGTTTCAACCGGCACTTGACCTTCACAAAAAACGACAGCACTGGAACCTTGACAGCAGCAACTTGCTTGACTTGCGTAAAAGATAACAGCAGTCCGAGTTATCCGGCAACATGTAACAACGCCGGGTACTGTCAAATTCTTGTTTCCGTCAAAAAATTGAAATTTTGACTTTTACCGGGCAACGCCGAGTACTTTGAAAATTTTGAAGATGTTGACTGTATTGAAGAATGTTAATTTCTTGAAGGATGCTGATGAATTCTTGTTGAAAATGAAGTGGGTAAGGGACCCCGTGTTTGCTAGTACCAGAATCAAACCAGCTTATGGCCACCAAATGATGCGTGATGCCATATGATGATGGATGGTATCCGCATGTCTGGTTTTGTGTGGTGTGCAGATGTGTTCAGTCAAAACAATGTTCATACAAAAATAACAGGGCAATCCACATAGGACGTCAGTAAACTCACGACGTATAAAGTCAATGATTCTTGTAACAGCCGTTGACGTTTTTCTTCATTATTTATTGTGGACGCCACAGTGACAAAATGGTTACGCGAATATGTAGACACATCAAACAGTCATTATCACAGCAACATTCAATACAGCAATAGACGGTAGACAGCATTACAATGATGAGTCAGATGCATGTTATATTTCATAGTGCTGTAAATGTAGTCAGGTGGAAAACTCCATCCTTTTCTATAACAGCCAGGAGATAACCAGATGTATGAGATCAGTTCACTCTCCTTAATCTGACTTCAGCAAGACAGACACGTCTGCCGAAGTATAAATAATGTCCTCAAAAATATCCTCTAGATAACAAAGGTTTTTCAAACCTAGTTCAGGTAACCAAGTAGCAAGTAATAGTCCTTGGGACCTGCATCAACCGATGCAGCACAATACAGCGACATGTGAGCTAGGAAAACATCTCGTGACGACGACTTTCGAAGACAGGCTATGAGCCAGAAATCGTTCACGACCAAAAATCGATAGAGTTAATGAAAATGTTAATTTACCTTGCCTTCCGGAAATACACAGAAATATCACGCCTCCCGGCATGTGCAAATACACTAGAGGTATTATCCCGAATAAACGAAATATCCATAAGAGGACTACACATCCCTGACAGAACAAAAAATAGCGGAGATCCCCTCTTCAACGAGGCATCTCTTTCGCCATTCCAAATCGCTCACTCCACTAGTGGTGGGCGGAAACCGATCGACCAAAAAGCAAGACAAGTCATGCGCAGTCCAGCGCAAAATGACCACAGCTCAAACTTAACTGCATTCGATACCAACGCGAGAAGACAAATGCTTACCGAGAAAAGTGACTATAAATTTCAAGCAGTTGTTGCCCTTGCGTTATAAAATAGATATTGAAATAAAACGTCTTGGTTATGCACTTCATTATCTTCAATAGATGAAGTTTCGGGCATATTGAGAGCTTGAGCTCTAGTGACTACAGCATTAGCAGTTTGAATATTTTGTTTTTCCCAAACGGAAATTTGTTGTGGAGTGCATTCTTTGACTCCGTGAATACGACCGATGATAAGATCAGCGATCGGATTCGGCAGAAGACATGCATGTACATCTCCTGTAAAGAAAGGAGTAGCGATCCTAATGATAGCAGTAGAGTATTTCTCTATGGTGCCGCCAAATGTTACACATTTTACTACTTTGCCTGTAGCACGAGAAGGATCTATGAGCGACTGCCTAACACCAATTGTGGTGCATCCAGAATCAAAAAGCAATGAAACTGGATTGTCATTTACTAAACCTTTGTGTAAGACAAGAGAACCTCTTCTATCATGCGCGATTGACGCGGGAAGAGCGGGAAGAGGATGGCCACAAATTAAAGTGGACACCGTAGTTGGTTCGAATAATGTTTTGCATTGGGGGCACTGAGATGCTCTCCCAAAATCGAAAGCGGCGCATGCCATATTGTTAGAGTCATCATTATCTTTATTTTGTTTATAGGCATCATGGGACTCTTGCTGTGCAGCGTTTGCATGATAATGAGATTTTTGTTTTTTATGTTGGGGTCTACCTCTGTTATTATTACCCCTGTAATTATCATTGTTTCCTCTATTGTAACCCCTATTTGGGTTTGAGTCATAACTCCCCTGGTTACTATTATCATATTCATTATAATGAGTATCTCTGTAATTATGATCTTGTTGTCTCCATGATGGAAAACTAGGATAGTTTCTATAATGACTTCCTTTGCGGAAGTTCCTATAATTATGACCACCTCTGAATCGAGGGCTGTCAGCTCGTCTCCAGATATTCGAAGAAGAACTCTGAAATGATTGGTTACCTTGGTTCTGATAACTGTTATGGTTACCCTTTTTATTAAACCTGTTTTGAGGTCCTTGGAATTTGTGTGAGTAATTAGGGTTGTATGGTGTTGCTGATGCAACTGGCATACCTTCCTTAACCTTAGTATTGCTAATAGCTACATCTGGGTGTGCAGTGACGTATTGGGTACAATATTCTTCCATTTCTTTTAGTGTTTTAGGTTTCCGCTCATGTAGGAATTCAAGGAATGGTTTACTAATGCTTGACATAATCTTGTCCCTGAGCAATAAATCCATAAGTGCTTCATAAGTCTTTTCTGTTTTGGACAGTTCAATCCAACGATTAAATGTAAGACGTGTCCTTGCAATGAATTCTGAGAATTCTACCCCTGATTCAGGTACCATTCTTTTAAACAAAATACGGTAACGTTCCTCAGATAACTGGTATTTCTTTATCAAGGCTGCCCTAATAACCTCATAATTATCCTTGTCAGTTTCTTCAACCAAACTTAAACTCGTCAGAGAATCACCTTTTAAATTCTCAGACAACTGATTAGCATATTGTGATTTCTCCACATTATGAGCTCGACAAGCACGTTCAAATCTATCAAGCCAGAATGTTATATCATCACTGGCAGAATTGAACGCTGGTACCTTGACCTTGTAAGTAAAGGGTTTACCACTAGATGACTGATTAACATTACTCATGTTTGTCAATTTCAACTTTTCTAACTCAAATGCTAAAAGTTCTTTTTGATGTTCATGTTCTCTTATTGCTCTTTTCTCCTCAGCTTCAGCTTTTTTGTCTAATCTTCTCTGCTCAGCATCAGCTTCTTTGTCTAATCTCTTTTGTTCAGCTTCTCTGTCTAATCTTCTCTGCTCAGCATCAGCTTCTTTGTCTAATCTCTTTTGTTCAGCTTCTTTGTTTCGTTTTTCCAATTCCATTTGGAATCTCTTTTCCTCAACCTGCATCTGCAGTTTCTTTTGTTCAAATTCTATTTCCATCTTTCTATCCTCACTTTTTTGTTTCATTTCCTCAGCTTTAAGTGCTTTATCATATTGACTGTTAGCATACTCCTCCAACTTATCTCCAGTCTTGCCTAGAGATTTCCCTATCTCAATAAAGTGTTCCAATGTAGACATGATGTCAAATAATGATAGCAATCAGTTGACACAAAAATGTAATCTATATTTCAAAGTAATGTAAACACAAGCTCTTAATAATTTGATCAATCAGCTCCTTATCCCAAACTATGTGGGGAAACAAGCCTTTAGTAAGGTCTTGTATAATCAACTGTGTACCAACCAATTACTAAAAATCATCAGTTGACTTTTTCTTATAAATTCATATGATCAAATATATTTTAAATAGTGTATGTCGATTAAGAACACAACAAAACAATTATACAAGAGAACTGGAAACATTTGCAGAAATCAAATAAATCAAATAGGAAAAATCAAAGAAAAATGATAACAGAATCTGTGATGATATCTGCAATAGAATGAACAAGACAAATAACGCCACAGTGTATGAACATAAATTGTGTATAAAACTGAAAGATAGCAAAGGGTAGACCAACAAATTATACAAACAAACCAAAACAAAACTAAAGAACAGAGAAATATTACAAAAAACAATAATAGGGACAGTTTCGTTACAGCTAACAGGTATTGCAACAGGTGTTGCATGCAAATTTCAATTAAGAAATTTGCCCCTACAGAACGCTAGTCCAAGACCAATGTGACTCGTTATATCTTGTCCTAGTCTCCTCCCAACCAGGCCCGCAACATAAATAACTATTACATATAAACATGTAAACATAAATATATATAAAGCATAAATGCATACATCATCAATAAACTGTGATGTAGATAGAGTGTTGTAAAGAAGGCTGTTTTATAGAAATGGCACAGATATTTTAATCAAAATAAATAACTGCCACTTTATTGAACTACAATTTCTGGCCTTAAATATTACAGTTCAACACAATAGCAGAACATAAGAAGATCCATCGATGAAAATAGGCTTCTAAGTTCAATACTTCTGCTAACACAGTTAATTTGCTTGCCAATGTTCTGTGTAATACTGTGATGTCCACTTGTAAACAACTTGCCGTGCTACGCTGTCTGTTATATGAAATAATGCCTGTACCAAGCAAAATGTCAACAGCGGTGACCTAGATACAGTTACACTTGTCATAACAGGTCAAGCTGACATCGACTGGATAGTTGTCCTATAGGTGTTAATGTGTGTCACATTTGGCCAAAATAAATGTTCTTGAAACACTAGGTGACTTCCACTTTGTAGACTGCGAAGGCTGGACCCAGGAAACTGGCCTACCACGTTGATAAACTCTGTTCTTTCTTCTTGATCGTAACTGTGTATTCTCCTCACGCAAACCAGTGATGGAGGCTCCAGGGGGAGCAAAGGTCAACTCAACCAACGCAGGATTATGCAAATATGGAGTGTGAGTGTGAAGTATGAGTTAGGCGAATGGTGGACTGTTCGTGTGTTGACCCGTATAAGGCACTCATTCACTCATTACGTTAAGTCACCAATGCAGATCACTGTAGTCGTTTCAATAGTTTAATTGGACGCACACACTTGACAGATTGGGTACAGTTACAGGAACATGAGTCGACATAGACAGCATAATATTGATCAATGGACTACCGTCCTAAATTAGCATTCATGAAGAATAATCTTGCAATGGAACATCTGTAAACACCAAGATTTCCATAGTTTATAAATACAGTCAGTAGACCTTACTGACCGAGCATGTCAATTAAGCAATACTGTTCAAACTTGACTCCTAAACAGGATCTCTTTCTAGCGAAGATTCCTTTAGGTACATTACAGTAAATCTCTGTGAAGATAATGTTAATTTCTTTATAATAGTGATCTCTCAATCATCACCTGATAATAAGGAAGTTTTCCCGTTCTCTGCTAATGATTTACAATAAGTAGAATTCCAAAATCAATCGAATTCCACAATGGCTGCTGATTCCCGGTTGAGCATCACTCACTATACGGGTGTATAGCCAAATCTTCAATCGAAGCTTTGTTCATCAACAATAAATGATTCTACAAGGATCAGCATATTCTGTCCTCATAGTTGCTGCATATAAACATATTTAGTGCTGCTAGAGAATATGTCGTCCCGACATATTCATAGGTAAGTTCATGTAAACGTCTGCCCATCTTAAGCCTAGGAATGAACGAAGTCAGCAAAAGTACGTTTTTTTACCTGGACATAAGAAATACACTAGCAAGCACAAAAAACGCTCTCCCGGCGTTATAGAATCACAACTGGGGAACTCATGGACTAAACGATCCTGGAAGAAACTATCTTCGTCCCCAGAATAACTTAAAGAGATCACAAACTCTTGGGCATCTCTCCGACATGACTTCTCGCCCTAGGCCTAGACAACCGAAGAACCCCCTCACCTCTCTTCATCCGCCGAAAACACCTGACCCCCTTCAGTACAGTACAAGAACAAATAGTTCCACTTAAACATACTAAGATATCAAGATATAAGACATACTCGTCCTACATAGACAAGCACTACACATAGATTCGGACCATAGACATTCTGAAGCAAGAACAATCTATTCCTAACCAAACACAGAATAGATTCAAGTAAGTCTAAATTCCTCCGCCGAGTTCTATTTTTAAGAACGCTACAAAGAGCGATAACTCACAGAATGACTACTTATTGCCCAAACTGAGTTTCGTCCCTCAAGACCAAAACATGCATACAAAGATGAATATATCTTCCTCAGACAATTAAAACATTTTACATGGTATGCGTAATCCGTGCGCCAAAAAATATGTGCGCAACACCACTCTCTCACTCTTACCTCCTAGAAGATATTCCTCGGCATACAACTATCCAGTTCACTTCCCACATTGGCCCCAGTTCATCCTCTAACAACAACTTTTGAGAGGAACGCCAAATCTGGCAGTTTTTTTTTAGCTAACAAATGTTACGGTGAATAGTCGATGTAGGAACGTGCTCTTGTGGTTCACAATTTAAAGAGGAAAATAGTTTCAGTATTGGAATACGTCTGGTTGCCAAAATGTTACAATGATAAATGATGATAATCCTATCGGCTGACTCTTTGTTAGAGCGCTGATTCTGAACAGCGTAAAGTTCTGGATGCTTCGCTTGAATACGACTGTCAGAAGTCGGGAATAAATGTTATTTTTGTACACACCAGTGGGCTGATAAAATTAAAAAATATTGCTGGGTTTGGTAAGTCCAGTTAAATTATCTTTAATGTCAGAACTGTTCTCATGTATCTATGGCGAGTACACGCTTATAATGAAGATCGGTACCGCTCAAACCAATTTGAGGCACAGGTGACTAACAAAGTAAAATTTCACAGACCAAAAAACAAGCAAAAAGAAAAATACCGCTGGACGCTCTTGATCATGTCTGCTAGGAATATAAGAAAAACATTTATGGAAAAAATGCTATTGTTCTATATAGCTATATATATGCACACAGACTGGGACAAGACGATCTCTTATCCACTCCGTCAGTCCTGATTAATGTTAAACGGCACAGGTGTTTTCTCTAGCCTACCCTATCGAGCGTCGCTTAGCGAGTGTAGGTTGGATTGAGTTATGCGACTCTCCCCCCTGCTCGCGGGTAACGATCAGCGTACAATGTCAATTATCACAAACTATCGCCTGTCGTTAAGTAGCTATTAATTTGGTCGGCGTCTGCTAGTTTAGTCGTATGATATTAAATAATAGGCAATTATAATAAATACGCACAATTAAATAAAGCATGAATTCTTTTCTGTCACTATCAGTCGCGCCTAGCATATAAACCAGTCTGCTAAAACCGTCTCTTCTTGTGTGAGAAAGCGTGTGGTGAAAATTAACATTATAACTGAATATCTGGTATGAAATAACTACGCGTTATTTTATTTCACTAGTTTTAACAGCTAGAAAATCTAAGTGAATTATAATGGTAAAAGCTAACATTTTTAAACACGTAAGCACTAATTTCTATTACCAGAAATCAGAATGAAAAATCCCCACGAATTGCTAATAGCACATTTAACAAAATGGCTCTAGAACTTCGTGCTTAGACTATTCAAAAATCTGAGTGACGCTGATAGCGAGTTTTAAGAAAACACAGCTTATATATGCTTAAATTTCTCTGATCTATCGATGATGTTACTTTCCGCGTTACTATGTGTAACGGGAACAGCGACTGCGTTTCCCAAATGAAAGGCTTACAGGTCGGCTCTGTCCGGCGTTGCTAACCGACATCAGAAGAATTCTTACGTCTAACGAGTTCTCGAAGAATTTTTCTGCGAATACGATATCAAAGCGTACTCGGGGAATTTAGGATTTCCTTTTGTATACTTCAAAAAGATCCTGTGTTTTTCACGTGCGGTCTGTCAGGTACCGTATGATTGACAGATAAGCTCGCGTGAGAAGACGAGGTAAACAAACCTGATTCGCTACCTGTTTTGACAGGCAGGTTTCGAAAATTTGTAAACACTGCGTTTGCACGTGTTTAAGAAAAGAGGCGGGAAGGAAAAAGTAAGCTTGTGTGAGTAAAGACAGGCCGTAAATGCATGGTTTCAGCTAGCAAATCATAGAGCGCTACGAGGTTACAGAGACTGTCCGATTACTGTAGGCTTTTTTTTCATTATACGTCACAATACTTAATAAATAAGGAAATTGCATTTGAACGACTTGTCAAGTTTATAATTGTGAAGTGTAATCTGTTTCCTTGTTTTAATATCACAGTTAGTTACCCAGCGGGGTGGCATTTTATGACTGTCTCCACTTTACGAATTTTTCGAGATCAGATCATTCACAACCGTAACTAAATTGTGATACCAGTGGTTCTCTCATACACTGGGACTTCACCATTTTCCTGCAGAAATTCTATTTCTGTATTGTCAGTACTATACTGATCCTATATACAATAAAAACCTCACGATACACTCTCTCTATGTCTCTCTCTCTCTCTCTGTCTGTCTGTCTGTCTCTCTCTCCCTCTCTCTCTCTCTCCCTCTCTCTCACTATCAGCAGCTTCATACGTTCTTGCGAACGTCTGTCTGTAGTTTCATAATCTCGATCTGTTTTGTATTCATCATTTCTTTTGCCGTCACTTTTCTCTTTCTTATCCTCTCCCCCGTCTGTTGAATCTTATCATTCTCTTTTGTCTGTAAATGTCTCTTAGCCTTTCTATTGTCATTGCCATGAACTTTGTCCTCAGTCTTTTAAAGAAAATTCTTTTATCTTTACTATTTTCTCTACACTAGAATTCTTCTTTCTCTTAACTCGTTCTCTCCCCAGACCTGCAAATTTCTCATTACCGTCTCTCTCTCTCTCTCTATCTCTCTCTCTCTCTCTCTCTCTCTCTCTCTCTCTCTTCAGTGTGGGGAAAGATATTTTTTTACTGCATTATCCGTTGTCCTGTTTTAAAGTCTTTTTATTCAAACTCATCCACCAACTTCCCGCCCCACCGTGTCATGTCTTAATATCAGCCCATTCGCCCGAACCGGTTGTTAAAGTTTGCCGGGTTCGCAGAACTGCTTGTTGAGTTTATATAGGTTACAAAATTAGGCTAACGTAAAAAAAGGTAAGATAGTCCAATAGCAGAAACGGCCGCAGGGGAGTGAAGTGTTAAAGACTTTGTCATGCTAGATCCAGCTTGTCATGACCAGTTTCCTTCCTCGCTGCCTTCCTGCATTCCCTAACTCACAAGCAGAGCCAGGTAATCGTTTACACATGGATAGACTGGCCTCGTTGGCCACGGTGGATAGTGACGATTCACTCCCGTAGCGGTGTAACCGTTCGGATGGTCTTGGGTTCGGGTCTCCAGTAAGTCTATCACTTCTGTTGTTTTTCTGTTGTCCAGTTTTCTACTTCTTTATGTCTCACCACAGCTTGCAGCATACCTTTATGTATATTCTTCTTCTTCTTTGATCCTTAGCCGCCGACCGTCAAAGCAGTGAGTGGCCATCACGCCTGGTGGCGTCTTGTAGGGCAACAACAAATTGATTCCACTTTGCTCGGTCGGTGGCCATCCTTCGTTAGTTGCTTATCCTTTACAGGACGTGGCAATCAACCCCAGCTTTTATTGGCTGTTTGTGATTTTTCTAGGCAATTTTTTTTCATTCAGTAGTTTGCCATTGCTTTCTGAACGGTACGGCGCTTATACCATTGTTAAAAATCCACACAAAGCGATTTGCTACCAAACCGCCTGCAGCAGGTTTCGAACCTGGTATATCTGGATTATGAAACTGCGTTCATATCCATTAGGCCACAGACGCCGTACAGTGCCCCAAACTCTGGTTCATTCTTTGCATCTCAGCCTCCACAGTCCTCCGCCAAGTTGTTTTTGGTCGGCCTCTCTTTCGTTTTCCTTCAGGGGTCCATAGCATAGTTGTTCTTGTGATGGCATCGGGGTCTCTTCTGAGGACATGGCCAACCCAGCTCCAGCGTCTGCCAGCTATGATGGTGTGCATGTCCTCTTGCTTGCTCCGAGTAAGCAGATCTTGGTTGGTGATGGTATTCGGCCAAAAGATTCACGCGTGGATATCTGAAACTTCATTCAAAAAGGCAGTCATTGTGTCGGACTCTCAGTCCATGCTCCGAAAGGTTCAAAGTGGTTGGTGGCGGCATGAATGGAAAACACTCATAGAAGCTTCGAGTCTACAAGAGCTGGTGTGGATCTACTGTCCTGGTCATGCAGGGGTACGCTGACAGACTCGCAGCAAGAGCACCCACAGTGGGGACACTGGATATGGATAAGGGAGAGATACTGAGAACAATTAATGATCACCTGTTAGAGAACGACGCTGCAATAGATGAATCATCAAGGTTAAGACTGTTGGAATATGGCATCAAACGTAAGGCTGGTAGAGATGGACGTATGAGATGATGCATTCATCGTGTATACAACCAGCAAGCTACAGGAACATATACAACATTTACTGAGGGAGACTGAGCACCTATGGGTTTGCCCAGACTGCAGTGATGTCGATTCTGTTCAACAATAACTATATATATATTTATTTATTTATTTATTTATGTGTGTGTGCCCTTATTTATTAATATTATAATGTCTTTGGTATGAAACGCAATAGAAAGTTCAGAATGCGTATCCTCGCTGTCTTTTGGGAAAGTACCTCCCGACGCGCATCCCCTAGGGAAAAATAATTCAAACCGTGGCACCTAAAATCGTTGAAAACTAACCCACGTACGCGTGGTGCTTATACCGACTTCTCAGTTTTAATTATTTATCGTGCGTAGTAAGGCTGTTTTCAAAATAGCCACACGATAACTAAAAATAGAACGAAAAGCAGGAAGAAGTGCCAAACAAGTAATCAAGAGACAAATAGAAGACTCATGGCGTAAATAAGGTGAGTAGCTAACGGTCATCTACAAAGAACACTCTAGAGATTTTACAAAAGTATCAAATTAATGAGGGTGATAGATGAAAGCTTTAATATTACCACAATCGTTAATGATAGAAATGGAACATCAGTATTCAGTGAAAACGGAAAGACTAGATGGACAGAATACTTCCAAGAGCTTCTCAAACCAACAGGCACTCAGAGAAACCCTATATACACCTAATGTACTGTTTCATGACATCAAAGAAGCAGTTCTCTAAATAAATCGCACGGCATGGACGGAATAATAATAGCAACGATTCAAGCTGTGGTGAAGTATGTTGCAAATGGTTGAAACGGCTTTTTACAGTCGCGTGGACATGTGGACGAGTCCCAGAAGAATGGCAAATAGCTATAATCGTTCCAATCTGAAAAAAGAAGGGAAATAGAAGGGAATGGGACACATACATAGGTATTTCGTTGCTAATTCACATAGGAAATATGTATAGAAACATACTTGAGCAGAGAATAAGACCCACCATAGAACCACAACTGAGTATGGCCCAATTTGGATTTAGAAAAAGAATAGGATGTACTGTCTTATTCATCTCAATAAAGTTATGTGAACCAGAGGAGCACTACAAGAATTGTGATATCACCCGTACTGTTCAACATTTATCTGGACAAAATAACACCAGAAGCTAATATAGAAACAAATCTAGAAGACGAAGCAAACACAGACAGTGAATAATACAGTCCACTGAATGAGTTACTTTGTTTACACTTAACTAATGTCTACTGTGTGAAGATGAAAGCACATTGCAAAATCGTGCAAATGCATTTAATTCAACATGTGAAAGATACAGCATGAAGGTGACGACAACAAAACCAAAAGTTATGAAGGTCAACACATCATCAAACCCAATTAACAAAAATGTCAATAACAACAGGCTTAAACAATTTCCAGAGTTCAAATACATAGGAAGCATTATAGAAAATGGAAGACTTGATAGCCAAATTGAAAAAAGGTGTCAAAAGCCAGTACAGAGATTTATCAACTGAACCATCAAATATCAGAACATCACTATGGAAACTAAACGACAGCTGATCACTAGTATATTCTTACTAACTCTATGCTATTAGTGTCAAACATGGTCCGTGACCAAAGCCCAGGACAGGAAAATCACATCTTATGAAATGAGATATTTTTAAAATGCATTTCATGTTACCAGGAGAAATTGAATTACTTCAGAAATATTGTATTAACAAAATCCTACATCAAGTCTATGGAGAGATAGAAAAATAAGTAGGACGTGAGAATGGCACTGGATAAATGACTACTAAGCGCATACAACAGTAGATCTGACTTCAGGGCAAGGGGAAGATCAAGTGGCACATGGATAGACAACATCACAGAAATTCTACAACCGCCGCCACGGGCTCACAGTTGCCAATGCGACACACTTGGTCCAAGAATGGAAACTTCAGCTCCTCACTACGGGTAACTGCATCAGTCAAATAAAAAAGTAAAACAATATATATATATTGTGACGATACGGTTGTGCGATCTCAAGTCCACTCCGGCAGGATTGCATCACATTCGCGTGCGAGTGATATTTTCTTATTTTTCTCTCCCCTGTCATTATTATGTGGCATATTTTATGCACCATTATTTACTCTCTATGCTGAATCTAGTAGGGAGAAGTCTCTAACACTCCACTTCCCTACGGAAGTATCTGATATGAGACTGTCTTTATCTTGTTTACCACTCCTCAGACTATTTACGTTCCGCCAGGTGAACTGGGGTATTATCGTAACAATACCCAGTCATTATCACCGGTCAGTGAACGATATTCTTATCATGAAAAGACGGTCTCGACCGATCACCATCTATAGAAGCCAATATTGTCTGTCTGAGATAGCCGTCTGAGGTGGGCAGATTACACAGATGGTAGATGCGTTTATCGTTTCACGGGACCATCCCTGTATGTGATTATCACGATAATCTGTCTCGAGGGACAATATTGGCGATAGGTAGCATCTGGACATCAAATGAGTTCCCAGATGGTGTTTATGAGTTGTGCACAAGATGCCGGCGGAAGTCTGACGCAACGATATGAAGAGGTCACGCGTGGATATTAAATTTAATATTTTGAAACACGTGAGGGTATTTTTGAATTTGAAACATGTGAGGGTATTTTTGAATTTGAAACACCCCTACCCACGTAGTGCTGAACGAGATTCGATTGCATTGGTTGATTTGAGAGGCCGGAATATACAATGTATCTCATTGGAAAATTAGACGGAAACACAGCTGGAATTGGAACTTGGAAACTGGAAATATAATGTAACAAAATCGGAGTCACAGCACACACTGCAGCGAAAATGTCAGACTAGCTACTCCTAAAAGCCAGAAAGAAAAAGAAGACACTGGACTATAAGGAACAGATCGAGTGTTGGGCAACTTAGGAATTTACAAGCAAACCCGCATTTTTAACACAAGACTGGAAACTTAGGCATTTGATCACAAATCATGAAGGAATTAAACAAAAGTTTTCCCAGACCAGTGATTTCGCAGAACACCCGCCGTCAGAGGAATTAACTCTAATTTTCCAGACCAAGTCATAGAGGAATTAAACAAAAGTTTTCACAGGCCAGTAATTTCGCAGAGCACCCGCCGTCAGAGGAATAAATTCTAATTTCCAGATCTGAGTGATTCGAAGCATCTAATACAGAGTTGTGTCCAGTCTAAATCTGTGCAAGGAGATTGTGTATTCCCGCAATTATGGGTTCGTGGTTACAAGCTATCAGGCGATTTGTGGTACTAACGCCGCTAGTGTGAGAGAAAAGCATCCACCCTAACCGCCTACAGTGGAAGAGAGTGTGGAGAAGGCTTTCGTCATCACAGAATTGATGAACCACAGCTGCAGGACTTAGCTAGAGTTAAGTTTCTGGTAAAAAAGGCGAAAGCAACGGACTTTTGATAAATCCTCACCTACGTCTCCGTGACGAAAACTTTTATCTAAATTTCACCAATCTTTCCATATTTATTTTAACTGTTAAAGGCTAATTCATTATTAAAATTGTTACATGTTGTTTTAAAACTGAACAATCATAGTCGCTTCAGTTTTTTTATATGTATGAAAGCAAACGTATGAGCCAGAATATTTAATATATATATAAATACCTAGTGTAACCATGGGTAAGTTGCTTTATGGATAAAGCCTAACTTTAATTCTGATCAAGTGGTATAAGGCTACTGGCTATCTGCCAGAGATGTTGATTCTTTGATATGTATCTATTTGAACCAGGTTCGATTCAGTGGTTTATTCCTATATCGTATGTAGTGGTAGTATGTTAAGTATTTATCCTTCAGATCCAATTAGTGTTATTCTTTCATCCAGTTCCAGTAGAATTTACTAACAAAGCCCAGGTGAACAATTTAAACTCCAAAATGAGATTTTATTCTTGTATAACTTCAACTCTTTGTCGAAGTGGACAAAGTCACTTCCAAGTAGAAATCAATGGTACATGGTTTCATGGGTTTCTTTGTTAAATCAGTCGTTTTAACATCGTCTGGGGATTCCTAAAAGTATTTACGAAAAATGCTGTCTGAAATACAAGATCGAGATAATACTAACCTGATTATAAAGGTCTTTATGATCTATTAGTCAAAATTAATTGCCTAGTCTGTAATAGAAATAATCTCTCTTGGTCAGTCTTGAAAATCAACACAGGATCACTCTACGAAGTAGTTTGCAATACTGAATTGTTTTCTGTCTGTTTCGACAATATATTCGTAGGGTTTGGAAAATCTCTGAATTCTGATTGGAAGAGGTACTACTCTTAGGCCGCGTGCTCAGATAGCTATGACGTCACTGGTCACTACGGTGGTTGCTAACGGTCTCTTAGTTAAGGGAATACAGTGGTCAGTGTCATTTGTTGTGTCAGAAGAAGCATGATTTATGAAATTAATCTATTAATCTTTTAAACTAATCTAATGATGTCTTACACTATCCTAACATTCCAGTTACACTAGACATATATTTACCTTTAAACAGAGCTATACCTTATAAGAGGGATTTCGTTGGATTACACAAACTGGGGGCTTGAACGGGCTTGAACCATTGCTTAAATCTTCCACAAAAAGCGACGGACCAGATATAATGCATTAACAATTGTTCAGCCCAACATTGTTCGTAACTTCTGGAAATATCTTGTGAAGCCTCCCTTAAGGTAGAACTGTCATTAATCTTCTATCTACATCTCTGCCAAGAGTAATCTTGCGCGCAGGTAGATACATTGGAAGCCAATATTAGATACTCTTGAGTTTTGGCCATTGTTGGACCACTACTGCAAAGCAGGAGAGGCAATCCATGACAATTGGGGTCTTGTCGTGGGACATGTCATTGTTATTATGTTGGGCGACTCGAGCCGGGATTATTGAACTCGGACACGCATTTGCGATAAATCACAATTGTGGACCTCGTCTTGATAAGAAACCTGATGGTTAATTCCCCTAGAAATCTGACAAGAAATTTTAGATTTCTGAAAGAGTATTGTTAGTTATTATTTTATATAGATCTGCTCTTAGTTAGTTGCTTATCCTTTACAGAACGTTGCAATCAACCCCAGCTTTTATTGGCTGTTTTTGATTTTTCTAGGCAATTGTTTTCATTCAGTAGTTTGCCATTGCTTTCTGAACGGTACGGCGCTTATACCATTGTTAAAAATCCACACAAAGCGATCTGCTACCAAACCGCCTGCAGCAAGTTCGAACCTGGTATATCTGGATTATGAAACTGCGTTCATATCCATTAGGCCACAGACGCCGACTGTCTGATCCGCTCTTACGACTTGCATAGATAAATAAATAAATAAGGTGAAATATTTTAAGAGTAAAGTACTAATTGATAAAATCAAAACTTCTCTAAAAATAATTGGAAGTGGAATAAATTGTCCATTCTTCTTCTTTGATCCTTAGCCGCCGACCGTCAAAGCAGTCAGTGGCCATCACGCCTAGTGGCGTCTTGTAGGGCAACAACAAATTGATTCCACTTTGCTCGGTCGGTGGCCATCCTTCGTACAATGCCCAAACTCTGGTTCATTCTTTGCATCTCAGCCTCCACAGTCCTCCGCCAGGTTGTTTTTGGTCGGTCTCTCTTTCGTTTTCCTTCAGGGGTCCAAAGCATGGCTGTTCTTGTGATGGTATCGGGGTCTCTTCTGAGGACATGGCCAACCCAGCTCCAGCGTCTGCCAGCTATGATGGTGTGCATGTCCTCTTGCTTGCTCCGAGTAAGCAGATCTTGGTTTGTGATGATATTCGGCCAAAAGATTCGGGGAATTTTTTTAGGTATGTTGTGTGAAAAGAGGACAATTTCGACATTTCCTTCTCTGTAACTCTCCAGCATTCCGCACCATAGAGAAGCACAGAAAGCACACAGCTCTGATATAATCTTAATTTTGTGCTTGTGCGTTATTGAGAGGACTTCCAGATGTTGTTTAGGCTAAAAAAGGCTTTTCTTGCCTTATTCATTCTGATGTTGATGTCTTTGCCTCCCCCGCCGTCTGGTGTTACTATGCATCCTAGGTATGTGAAGGTATCTGTCTGTACCAGTTGCTGATTCCTTACTGATATGGGCTCAGGGTTGCTCACATTGAGCGTCATGACCTCTGACTTCTTTAAATTGATGTTCAAGCCCACTTGCTGGCTAAACTTATTAAGTCCATCAGTTTTTTCCTGGATGTGTTGATGTGAATGTGCTAGTAGTGCAATGTCATCTGCATATTCCAGATCTTGCAATGTAGAAATGTAGTCCATCTTATTCCTCTTGGACTGCACTCTGTTGTCTGGCGCATCACCCAATCTATGACTGTTAAAAATAGAGTGGTTGATAAGGGGCATCCCTGTCGTACTCCTGTCTTCACCTCAAAGGTTAGGTTGCTCTGTCCAACACTACACGTAAAGGTGGCATAGAGGCTTTTTATGATTGACACTATGCAGCTTGGAATTCCATAAGCCCTCAGTATTTTCCATAAACTGTCCCTATGTATATTGTCAAGCCTTTTCAAAATCAACGAAATTAATGTAAAGCTGTCTTTGCCATTCTGAGCACTGCTCTATAATGTTCCTGAGAGTGAATATATGATCTACACATTTTCTGTTCTTTCTAAATCCTGCTTGTTCTTTCCTCAGTTTGTGGTCTACTGCTTTTGAAATTCTCTGTATAATTATCCTGCCTAGTATTTTGCTGGAAACTGAGAGAAGAGTGATTCCTCTCCAATTATTACAGTCTGCAAGATCTCCCTTCTTGGGCAATTTGACAATTATTCCAAATTGTCCATTGCTGAAGCCTAATTTGTGTTGTTGGTGTTGTGTATTTTATAATTTTAATCAGCTAGTATTTTGACTTAGAGCGGCTAATTTTATTTTAGGCAAGTAGCAATTGCATTTTTCGTATCACCTGTAAAGACTCTCCTTGCACAGCATGGCCGAATCACAAAATCTGTGTACTTTTTATTTAAATGTTGCTAAAGAGATGGGCTTATCAGGCAAAGATTTATCAGACTTTTTTGCCACTGCTGTGAAAGAGGGAAAAGCTGAACAGGAAGCAGAGAAGGCAACTGAAAGAGAAGAACGGAGAATGGCGAGAGAATACGAAAAGGCCAAAGCAGAACAGGAAACAGGGGAGGCAATCCGTGATATCTATCTCTCTCTCTCTCTCTCTCTCTCTCTCTCTCTATATATATATATATATATATATATATATATATATATATATATATATATATATATATATATATATGTATATATATATGTATATATATATATATATATTTCACATAGTTAGAATCTGTTTACATGATAGCCCAATTACAACACTTGTGACTGAATTGTCCGTTCTCTTTTTCTAGCATTTATGTTTATCGCCGACATTCTTGCGCTACGTCTCATTTTCTGTACTTAATCATTGTTTACACTCCCTTCGTTCAATTTTTGTCATGTCGGGACTTCAGCGACCATCTTTTGCTGATGAAGGTAATCAATCATTTTTGTCTGAACCCATATTGACACCTGGGATCTGTAGAGAGAAGTGTGGTTTACTAATGTGTAATACATTTCCTGCCAGACCAGAGAAGTGAAGGAAAGCAACCGGATTAGTGAGTAAACAACCTTGGGATGACCACAGTCGATTATATTATCATTGATAATAGTTTATTGATAATGAAATAATCCTTTCTGGACAGACTTTATTTTTGCGTTTGTTACGGAGGAATTTTTCGCGAGAGTAGAGGAACTATATGCATCTTGCATGTGATTGGTTTGGCATTTGACATATAAAAATACAACATTTCTAACTGAAGCCTTGTCATGTAGTATCAATCTGGATGTGGGCCGCATGTTGCCTTATAATTTAGCGCCTTGTGAGTTTATCGCAATGTGAACTTCAACTCGTTAAAAAGACAGCCAGACAAGCCAGAATAAGAAATAGTATCAGGATTCCACTTTAAAGGACCGGACAACGTGTTTGAGCATCTTTTAGATGTACACAACGACAACTCTACCTTTATTAATACGGAAAGCCCGGAATCCTAGAAACCTGAACACTAAGTCATAGTGGGAGTCTATTGTAAAGTAACACCCCAGACCACGTGTAAGAGGCATCTTAATCAAGTTGCCGAAACTATTTCACTGAGCCAGAAGTCTGAATTGCTCAAGAATTTCGGGTGAGTTTTACATATTATAATTCTACATTTTGCATTTATTAACATGTGAAAATTACTACTGGATGTCCGAGTCATACGAGTCTGGCAACTTCAGGGTATAGAATGATGGTTTCATGAACCACTACTGCAAGATCGTGGAATGGAAAGGAAACCCAATAATTACACCACGATACTACGAGAGGCGTGTTGCGGCCACCAGACTTGACCAATCACGACATTGAACCAGTCTACAACCTGCAAAGAACCAACACCAGCTAGAGCAGAAGCCAACCGACATCTTACTGGCAGCTAACTACCCATTCAAATCTGCCATGTGTACTCTCTACTAATGGATGCTTTTTTTCAAATCAGACCATCCCCTGTGAGGAAATTTTAAGACTCTATCTAAATTCACCCCACCCTTATTTATTTTACATTTGTTAACGATAAATATTATTAAATTTTTAATCAGTAAATATAGAAATTTTTGCTGATGTTGTCATTTTGAATTAACTGCACCCGTATGTCTCAGTTATTTTAAATGTTTATAACAGAGCTATTATTAAATCAGTTGGGAGCTCATCTGAACGAGTAAAATCCTAACTCACAGAAGGTCAAGAAAGATAAAAAGTTTATACGGCTTGAATCCTATCAGCCGTCGTACTTGATTTCTATAAATTCTTATGAGGTTCTCTAGAATTAAAGCACCCAAATCTTCACTTCACATCTCTGCCAAGAGTAATCTTGAGCTAAAGGTAGACACCTTTGAAGACCTTCAGTAGATACTCTGAATTTTGGCCACTGTTGGACCATCACCGCAGAGCAAGGGAGTAAATCCCGTGAGAACAATAATCAACCTAGTGTCGCTTACTCAAAACAGAAAAAGTATCCGTTCGTTTCTAACAGATTTTTCGTGACTGAAATACGACGACTTCGAGTATTCACTTCACATAACAAGTCCATATTCGTTTGTGCTAGTAAGTAGGAAGGTTTCCGTGGATCTTTTATATAGGAAAAATGATCCCACTAAAAGTCTCATATCTCTGTCATCTTGCGTGTAGGTGGCCACAAAGAATCGGCGGGACTGCCCGTTACAAAGACACTGGAGAAAAGACGATTTTTCCCAATGCGACAGGATAAAAGAATTACGGTCTCTCGGTTGACGGGGAGTTTTTAGAAAATGATCCTAAAACAAGGCCGCTCAGGTGACATGGAAAAGCGCTGTCTGCCTCCTTCCGTCTAATTGAAAAGACATTTCAAGTAACATTCCTACCAACTACACAGAGTTTGATCGGCTAGTGGAACGAAACAAAAATGTACGTGACAGGAGCGACCTCCAGGGGCTGTGTCACGAAATGACCATGCATTTCATTTTATCGTGTTCTACCTGTTTTTTCTCTATATTGTGCCTTCCTTTTATTTCTTTTTAATCCGTATTTTCTCTCATATTGAACGCATGACTCAAGTTTCATGTTGTTATTTTGCCTGATCTACCATGGATAGAGATAACATTAAAACCCAGATGGGAGCAGGCAGATAAATCTGCCTATGTTTAAACACCTTCACATACCTAGGAAGCATAGTAACACCAGACGGCGGGGCAGGCAAAGACATCAACATCAGAATGAATAAGGCAAGAACAGCCTTCTTTAGCCTAAACAACCTCTGGAAGTCCTCCCAATACAGCACAAGCACAAAATTAAGATTATATCAGAGCTGTGTGCTTTCTGTGCTTCTCTATGGTGCAGAATGCTGGAGAGTTACAGAGAAGGAAATGTCAAAATTGTCCTCTTTTCTTTCACACAACATGCCCAAGAAAAATTCACCGAATCTTTTGGCCGAATACCATCACTAACCAAGATCTGTTTGCTCGTAGCAAGCAAGAGGACATGCACACCATCATAGCTGGCAGACGCTGGAGCTGGGTTGGCCATGTCCTCAGAAGAGACCCCGATGCCATCACAAGAACAGCTATGCTTTGGACCCCTGAAGGAAAACGAAAGAGAGACCGACCAAAAACAACCTGGCGGAGGACTGTGGAGGCTGAGATGCAAAGAATGAACCAGAGTTGGGGCACTGTACGAAGGATGGCCACCGACCGAGCAAGGTGGAATCAATTTGTTCTTGCCCTACAAGACGCCACTAGGCGTGATGGCCACTGACTGCTTTGACGGTCAGCGGCTAAGGATCAAAGAAGAAGAAGATGTTTAAACAAACACAGGCGTGGATTTTTCTTGCGTGCCAAGCTGGGCGACCATACTTCTCGTACTGACAATCCGGAGATAAACTACAAAAGTACCTTGGGTGTGGCAGCATATTAGGTCACATTACCACGGGTGAACTCTTGCTTGTTAGCATTTATAATAACTAATAATAGTAAAGTTAGTATAGTTATATTGTACACTTTAAATTAGTTAGTAAAGTTTGTATAGTTATATTGTACACTTTTAATTAGTTAGTGGTAAAGTTAGTATAGTTATATTGTACACTTTAAATTAGTTAGTAGTAAAGTTAGTATAGTTATATTGTACACTTTAAATTAGTTAGTAAAGTTTGTATAGTTATATTGTACACTTTAAATTAGTTAGTGGTAAAGTTAGTATAGTTATATTGTACACTTTTAATTAGTTAGTAAAGTTTGTATAGTTATATTGTACACTTTAAATTAGTTAGTGGTAAAGTTAGTATAGTTATATTGTACACTTTTAATTAGTTAGTAGTAAAGTTAGTATAGTTATATTGTACACTTTAAATTAGTTAGTAAAGTTTGTATAGTTATATTGTACACTTTAAATTAGTTAGTGGTAAAGTTTAGTTAGTGGTATAAAGTAATAGTAAAGTTAGTTGTTATATTGTACACTTTAATTAGTACAGTAGTAAAGTTAGTTAGTAGTTATAATTGTACACTTTTAATTAGTTAGTAGTAAAGTTAGTATAGTTATATTGTACACTTTAAATTAGTTAGTAGTAAAGTTAGTATAGTTATATTGTACACTTTTAATTAGTTAGTAGTAAAGTTAGTATAGTTATATTGTACACTTTTAATTAGTTAGTAGTAAAGTTAGTATAGTTATATTGTACACTTTAAATTAGTTAGTAGTAAAGTTAGTATAGTTATATTGTACACTTTTAATTAGTTAGTAGTAAAGTTAGTATAGTTATATTGTACACTTTTAATTAGTTAGTAGTAAAGTTAGTATAGTTATATTGTACACTTTAAATTAGTTAGTGGTAAAGTTAGTATAGTTATATTGTACACTTTTAATTAGTTAGTAGTAAAGTTAGTATAGTTATATTGTAGTATAGTTATATTGTACACTTTTAATTAGTTAGTAAAGTTTGTATAGTTATATTGTACACTTTTAATTAGTTAGTGGTAAAGTTAGTATAGTTATATTGTACACTTTAAATTAGTTAGTGGTAAAGTTAGTATAGTTATATTGTACACTTTTAAATTAGTTAGTTAGTAAAGTTTAGTATAGTTATATTGTACATATTTAATTAGTTAGTAAAGTTAGTTAGTAAAGTTAGTATAGTTATATTGTACACTTTAAATTAGTTAGTGGTAAAGTTAGTATAGTTATATTGTACACTTTTAATTAGTTAGTGGTAAAGTTAGTATAGTTATATTGTACACTTTTAATTAGTTAGTAGTAAAGTTAGTATAGTTATATTGTACACTTTTAATTAGTTAGTAGTAAAGTTAGTATAGTTATATTGTACACTTTAAATTAGTTAGTAGTAAAGTCAGTATAGTTATATTGTACACTTTTAATTAGTTAGTAGTAAAGTTAGTATAGTTATATTGTACACTTTTAATTAGTTAGTAGTAAAGTTAGTATAGTTATATTGTACACTTTAAATTAGTTAGTGGTAAAGTTAGTATAGTTATATTGTACACTTTTAATTAGTTAGTGGTAAAGTTAGTATAGTTATATTGTACACTTTTAATTAGTTAGTAAAGTTAGTATAGTTATATTGTACACTTTAAATTAGTTAGTGGTAAAGTTAGTATAGTTATATTGTACACTTTTAATTAGTTAGTGGTAAAGTTAGTATAGTTATATTGTACACTTTAAATTAGTTAGTAGTTAGTTAAATATAGTTATTATATTGTACACTTTTAATTAGTTAGTGGTAAAGTTAGTATAGTTATATTGTACACTTTTAATTAGTTAGTGGTAAAGTTAGTATAGTTATATTGTACACTTTTAATTAGTTAGTAAAGTTAGTATAGTTATATTGTACACTTTAAATTAGTTAGTGGTAAAGTTAGTATAGTTATATTGTACACTTTTAATTAGTTAGTGGTAAAGTTAGTATAGTTATATTGTACACTTTTAATTAGTTAGTGGTAAAGTTAGTATAGTTATATTGTACACTTTTAATTAGTTACACTTATAAATTAGTTATAGTAAACACTTTTTTAGTTATTATTTGTACACTTTAAAGTTAGTAAAGTTAGTATAGTTATATTGTGGATTTTTAATTAGTTAGTAGTAAAGTTAGTATAGTTATATTGTACACTTTAAATTAGTTAGTGGTAAAGTTAGTATAGTTATATTGTACACTTTAAATTAGTTAGTAGTAAAGTTAGTATATTTATATTTTGGATTTTTAATTAGTTAGTAGTAAAGTTAGTATAGTTATATTGTGGATTTTTAATTAGTTAGTAGTAAAGTTAGTACAGTTATATTGTACACTTTAAATTAGTTAGTAGTAAAGTTAGTATATTTATATTGTGGATTTTTAATTAGTTAGTAGTAAAGTTAGTATTGTTATATTGTAGACTTTTAATTAGTTAGTAGTAAAGTTAGTATAGTTATATTGTGGACTTTTAATTAGTTAGTAGTAAAGTTAGTATAGTTATATTGTGGACTTTTAATTAGTTAGTAGTAAAGTTAGTATAGTTATATTGTGGACTTTTAATTAGTTGGTAGTAAAGTTAGTATAGTTATATTGTGGACTTTTAATTGGTCAGTAGTAAAGTTAGTATAGTTATATTGTGTACTTTTATTACGTGTTAATGTTCTACATTGTATTTATAACGTTAGCTTACTTCTTATTCCGGGCAAAAGTGTAAAAAAGACTAACTACCTGATTTTCTTTTCCTTTATAAATGTGTTCCTTGTACTCTTTATTCGTCCACTTCATTGGCTGCCCCTCGATCGTTTACCCTTGCTGTGATCGACATCAACCAATCACTGTACAATCAAATAGAAGCTTTTATTTAATTTTATTTTCCTTTAAACTGTTTTACTCTTTTGGTTGGATTTTGTTTATGTCTCATTGAGGTATTCAGCTACTTCTGAATAAAATATTTGGAAATCTTTTCATATGCGCAGGTGCAAATATTCCCGTGTGTGCACTCGGACATAAATTTGTGCTCAAGTATTTACTGTACACATCCGTCGCAGTGACAATTATAAATAGCAGACGCTGTTTAAAAATAAAAATATTATATTGCGTGGTGCTGTTGTGGCACGTAGGCTTGTCTAATTTGAAATAGTGTTGTCTGCCATTTTTTTGTCCAGACCACTTGACTCTTTCCAGCCGGCCTGTGATCGAACCTCGGTCTCCTCAACATGTTTCCAGCGTATATTCTTTCTGAGCTGTCGTCTTTACCTCGTATTATGATGTATTTGTTGTTTTGGTGTCATGTTGTGCCCAGTTTATGTCATGTTATGCCCAGTTTATGTCATGTTATGCCCAGTTTATGTCATGTTATGCCCAGTTTATGTCATGTTATGCCCAGTTTATGTCATGTTATGCCCAGTTTATGTCATGTTATGCCCAGTTTATGTCATGTTATGCCCAGTTTAATTTCCAGATGGCTCTGACAAGACAAAGAAAAAACAGGGTTACTGCACCCCCAGGCATGTCGTAGAAGGCGTCTAATACGAGATTGTGCAAGAGTCTGGCAATCTCATCATGTGAAACATATTGTCACAGAAACTAAAGCTGCAAGAGCATGGAACTGGTTTAGTCAGGCTTCCTGCAAAGGGACCAGTTGCAGTGGTGTCGCCAAGCTCTGTCAGGAGCGTAACAGAACGTGATGATGATGTTATGTTCTATACACCTTCTCCATTTGTGTCTTGGTATCTCCACACACGTCTTCGTGTCATGTTCTATATATCTTTTCCATGTGTCTCTTGGTATCTCCACTGTCTCTTGGTATCTCCACACACGTCTTCGTGTCATGTTCTATATATCTTTTCCATGTGTCTCTTGGTATCTCCACACGCGTCTTCGTGTCATGTTCTATATATCTTTTCCATGTGTCTCTTGGTATCTCCACACGCGTCTTCGTGTCATGTTCTATATATCTTTTCCATGTGTCTCTTGGTATCTTCACACACGTCTTCGTGTCATGTTCTATATATCTTTTCCATGTGTCTCTTGGTATCTCCACACGCGTCTTCGTGTCATGTTCTATATATCTTTTCCATGTGTCTCTTGGTATCTCCACACGCGTCTTCGTGTCATGTTCTATATATCTTTTCCATGTGTCTCTTGGTATCTCCACACGCGTC
This sequence comes from Oreohelix idahoensis, assembly GCA_024509875.1. Lineage (NCBI taxonomy): Eukaryota > Metazoa > Mollusca > Gastropoda > Stylommatophora > Oreohelicidae > Oreohelix > Oreohelix idahoensis. Next base: position 74,348 of record JAMPIV010007248.1, on the reverse strand, counting down.
TTCGTGTCATGTTCTATATATCTTTTCCATGTGTCTCTTGGTATCTCCACACGCGTCTTCGTGTCATGTTCTATATATCTTTTCCATGTGTCTCTTGGTATCTCCACACGCGTCTTCGTGTCATGTTCTATATATCTGTGATGGGCCGGGAAGACACCCCTGAGGCCCCACCCCCACTTCAGTTCAAGGCATGTTTGTCGCCCATATATTTTCGGTCGGCCCACGTGACTGTCAGATCACGTGACGGCGCGAGCCTGGGTTGTGAAAAATCTGAAGTAGAAGATTGATGAAAATGCCATAATAATGCATTTAAATTAAGTTGTGGTGTAGAATTGTGTTATATTAAATAGATGTAGGTTTTATTTGTGTTTTCGCTATTCCTAAGCGATAATCGCGTGTGATATTTAAGTAGTCAAGATTAATACGCCTAGCGCAGTAAAGTGAGTGATTAGCCTAGTGCCTATAAAAAGAGATAGCGAGCTACCAGCGGACCTTTCCTAGTATCAGCCGCCAGAGAGAACAGACGACAGAGCCAAACTGTAAATGCATTGAGCACGTGAGTTAATTTAAATTAGAATTAATTTTATATAATTCTAGAATTATATTCAGCACGAGTCTGTTTTAATGTTTAGTGAAATAGATAGATGTGTTTCCAAAGGAAATGTCTTTTTAGGACATTATGATTTAGTCTTGAAGAATGGTAGATGAGTGAAAATAATGTTTGATAGGGTTTATTAGGCACGCAAAGCCTAAATCCAGATGTGAGAATTTAGTATCAAGTATTTCATCCATCAGACCGGGCAAATTTAGTAGGAGAGTATTTTATACATGAAACTGGACAGAAATGTTATCAGAAAGGCAGATATAGTATGAAGCTATTTCACGGGAATGTAGATAAGATTAACAATAGCAAGATTGTAGCCACGTGGCGAGGACTGTATAAAAAGCGGCGAATAACACGCCCCGCGTGGTAAACCTATAATGTTACGCCATGTGACACGTTGTGTATTTAGTTCCAGTTTGGTTTAAGTCGAGAATAATTATATTTTATTTTTCTAATGTAAAAGTAATTGAGTGTATTTCACGATAGCCTACTTATCATAATTCTACTGTATATATTTAATGGGTTACTGTGAGGTGAGAATATGTATTTAGATTTCTGGAGAGCGCGAGGCCACTCCTTTGTTGAGACATGTGTTTCTCTGGTTGCTCCCGGCGGAGCATGGAAACACCAATGTGGCTGGTGTCTATCACAAGCCGACAAGAAGCATTTTTATGCTATGGCAGTGATTTGTTTCGGTAGCAATCTGTGTTACATGGTGAGATTGCCAGCCCCACGCACAACACCTTACTAGTCTCATTGGACGACATGCATGAGTGTGTGTGTGTGTGTGATAGCTGAGTGTGTGCTCTTGCAGTAGTGGTTTCCGTAGCAACCTGTGTTACATGGTGAGATTGCCAGCCCCACGCACAACACCTTACTAGTCGCATTGGATGACACACATGAGTGTGTGTGTGTGTGTGTGTGTGATAGTTGAGTGTGTCAGGTGGCGGCGTAGGACAGTTTGACAGGTGAGAGCGTGGTGTTTCTCATTCAGTATTATATTATGATTTTAACTATTCTGTGCTTTGTTTGCTTCTTCAGATTAGCATCGGGCACTGTTGGGTGTTTTGTTTTGTTTTGTTTTGTGTTATGTTCCTTGGTTTATTCATTTAATGTTTGCTTTGTCGCTGAATGGGCTGTAGAAATAAATATAGCCCCTGCCTCTAGAATCAAGAGTTTTATTGTTGTTCGGGTCGGTGCGAATAGAAAAGAGAGTGATCACACATCACAATACATCATCATCATCATCATCTCGCCCACCCTATCACAATTGGCGTCGTCGACAGGATAAGGCAGACAGTGACACTGAGCAAACAGCAAACGAACAAATATTGTAAACACCCAGCAGTGCGGTCTTGCAGCAAGATGGCATCGATCAATGCGCCTGTGAAGATATTGTATGTGAAGGTGCCAGACATAAGGCTATTTAGTGGAGAGGGAAGTCCCACTTGGCAAGAGTTTGTGGAAGAGGTAGAGGCCGTGTGGAAGATGGGGTCCTTTAGTGCGATAGACAAAGTAGATTTAATCTGGAACAACGTTACACCATGGGTCGCTAGGGAGTTGCGGATACATGGCGGAGCCAAGGCCAGCCCTGAGCAGTTACTGGAAATTGTCAAAAAAGCCTATAGCGAGAAACCACAAGTCAGTGAGGTGAACAGGAATTTCCCTTGGGAATATGCTGTTTATGGTGAAAGTAAAAAGCCTGAGACACGGGTCCAGATAGCAAGTGCAGAAGTTAAGAAGGAGGAGGAGGCACTCAGGGCAGAATTATCCTTCCTAAAGTCCCAGATAGCACAGATGTCAGAGTCCAGTTCGCCAGCACAAGAGGAGGTGCAGAGAAAGAGAGCACCATGCCAGCCGCGGGAACAGCCAACGCAAGACAAGGAGGTGTGTCCGCGGGAACAGCCAAAGCACGACGAGGAGGTGCATGTTCTGGTATGTAAGAGTCAAGCTGTTGTTAACGAAAGCAGTGAGCTGACAGTACCGACCAGCGCAGCTGCACCGACAAGGCGAAAAGGAGTTTGCAAGTGGTACAGTGTCCGCAGGGGATGGGGATTCATCATGCCAGATGATGGAGGTATTGATGTATTCGTACATCAGACCAAGATCTACAGAAAGGGATTCCGGAGTCTGGCGAGAAATGAGAGAGTAGAGTTTGACAGCAAACCATCGGTCCAGGGCATGGAAGCAATTTATGTATGCGGCATTGGCGGTCAAGAGTGTAAGGGCAGCAGAAAGCGACCCATGGCACAGAGGAAGCCCAGAAAGATAAGGTGCTATAATTGTGGTGAGTTCTCAGGCCACATGGCAGCCAAGTGCCCACAAGGCCCGCTCCTGAAAAGATGCTTTGGATGCAAGTCAACTGAACATTTGATAGCCGCCTGTCCCTCAAGAAGCTCTTTCCCTAGACGGACTGCCACAGCCAGGTTGCCTTTAGGGCGCAAGCCAAGAGATGGCCACGACAACTGTCACACTAAGGGCGCCGAGAAAATTACGCGCCGTCTAGGGGAGGAAACCCGTCCTAAGCAGATAGGAGGGAGTGCAAATCAAGGTTCAGCAGAGGGGACTCATCAAAAGCAGACTGTGGGGAATGTAAGCCACCGTCCACACAAAATGAGTGCAGAACACGTCAAGAGCGATCCCCCTACAGATTCGACAGCTACATGCACTGGCAAGCAGATGTCACAAGCCAGCAGCGACGCGGCACAAGTAGGCGAATCTTCTAGACCACAGCAACTGCCAGCCCGACAAAGCACAACTAGGGACATGTCGACCAAGACAGTCCCCAGCCGCGTTGTACCGATGACAGAAGCTCAGCCTAAAGCATCGCCGCAGAGAAAGAGTCATACGCAGCACCAACGATCTAAGAGGCTACGATCGAAGCGCCAGAGGTGGTGATGTTGTCGGGACGACAACAAAAATCAGGAGGGAGATATGTGATGGGCCGGGAAGACACCCCTGAGGCCCCACCCCCACTTCAGTTCAAGGCATGTTTGTCGCCCATATATTTTCGGTCGGCCCACGTGACTGTCAGATCACGTGACGGCGCGAGCCTGGGTTGTGAAAAATCTGAAGTAGAAGATTGATGAAAATGCCATAATAATGCATTTAAATTAAGTTGTGGTGTAGAATTGTGTTATATTAAATAGCTGTAGGTTTTATTTGTGTTTTCGCTATTCCTAAGCGATAATCGCGTGTGATATTTAAGTAGTCAAGATTAATACGCCTAGCGCAGTAAAGTGAGTGATTAGCCTAGTGCCTATAAAAAGAGATAGCGAGCTACCAGCGGACCTTTCCTAGTATCAGCCGCCAGAGAGAACAGACGACAGAGCCAAACTGTAAATGCATTGAGCACGTGAGTTAATTTAAATTAGAATTAATTTTATATAATTCTAGAATTATATTCAGCACGAGTCTGTTTTAATGTTTAGTGAAATAGATAGATGTGTTTCCAAAGGAAATGTCTTTTTAGGACATTATGATTTAGTCTTGAAGAATGGTAGATGAGTGAAAATAATGTTTGATAGGTTTTATTAGGCACGCAAAGCCTAAATCCAGATGTGAGAATTTAGTATCAAGTATTTCATCCATCAGACCGGGCAAATTTAGTAGGAGAGTATTTTATACATGAAACTGGACAGAAATGTTATCAGAAAGGCAGATATAGTATGAAGCTATTTCACGGGAATGTAGATAAGATTAACAATAGCAAGATTGTAGCCACGTGGCGAGGACTGTATAAAAAGCGGCGAATAACACGCCCCGCGTGGTAAACCTATAATGTTACGCCATGTGACACGTTGTGTATTTAGTTCCAGTTTGGTTTAAGTCGAGAATAATTATATTTTATTTTTTCTAATGTAAAAGTAATTGAGTGTATTTCACGATAGCCTACTTATCATAATTCTACTGTATATTTAATGGGTTACTGTGAGGTGAGAATATGTATTTAGATTTCTGGAGAGCGCGAGGCCACTCCTTTGTTGAGACATGTGTTTCTCTGGTTGCTCCCGGCGGAGCATGGAAACACCAATGTGGCTGGTGTCTATCACAAGCCGACAAGAAGCATTTTTATGCTATGGCAGTGATTTGTTTCGGTAGCAATCTGTGTTACATGGTGAGATTGCCAGCCCCACGCACAACACCTTACTAGTCTCATTGGACGACATGCATGAGTGTGTGTGTGTGTGATAGCTGAGTGTGTGCTCTTGCAGTAGTGGTTTCCGTAGCAACCTGTGTTACATGGTGAGATTGCCAGCCCCACGCACAACACCTTACTAGTCGCATTGGATGACACACATGAGTGTGTGTGTGTGTGTGTGTGTGATAGTTGAGTGTGTCAGGTGGCGGCGTAGGACAGTTTGACAGGTGAGAGCGTGGTGTTTCTCATTCAGTATTATATTATGATTTTAACTATTCTGTGCTTTGTTTGCTTCTTCAGATTAGCATCGGGCACTGTTGGGTGTTTTGTTTTGTTTTGTTTTGTGTTATGTTCCTTGGTTTATTCATTTAATGTTTGCTTTGTCGCTGAATGGGCTGTAGAAATAAATATAGCCCCTGCCTCTAGAATCAAGAGTTTTATTGTTGTTCGGGTCGGTGCGAATAGAAAAGAGAGTGATCACACATCACAATACATCATCATCATCATCATCTCGCCCACCCTATCACATATCTTTTCCATGTGTCTCTTGGTATCTCCACACACGTCTTCGTGTCATGTTCTATATATCTTTTCCATGTGTCTCTTGGTATCTCCACACACGTCTTCGTGTCATGTTCTATATATCTTTTCCATGTGTCTCTTGGTATCTCCACACACGTCTTCGTGTCATGTTCTATATATCTTTTCCATGTGTCTCTTGGTATCTCCACACACGTCTTCGTGTCATGTTCTATATATATCTTTTCCATGTGTCTCTTGGTATCTTCACACACGTCTTCGTGTCATGTTCTATATATCTTTTCCATGTGTCTCTTGGTATCTCCACACGCGTCTTCGTGTCATGTTCTATATATCTTTTCCATGTGTCTCTTGGTATCTCCACACGCGTCTTCGTGTCATGTTCTATATATCTTTTCCATGTGTCTCTTGGTATCTCCACACGCGTCTTCGTGTCATGTTCTATATATCTTTTCCATGTGTCTCTTGGTATCTCCACACGCGTCTTCGTGTCATGTTCTATATATCTTTTCCATGTGTCTCTTGGTATCTCCACACGCGTCTTCGTGTCATGTTCTATATATCTTTATGTCTCTTGGTATCTCCACACGCGTCTTCGTGTCATGTTCTATATATCTTTTCCATGTGTCTCTTGGTATCTCCACACGCGTCTTCGTGTCATGTTCTATATATCTTTTCCATGTGTCTCTTGGTATCTTCACACACGTCTTTAAGTCATATTATATACATCTTCTCAATATGTGTCTTGGTATCTCCACACGCGTCTTCGTGTCATGTTCTATATATCTTTTCCATGTGTCTCTTGGTATCTTCACACACGTCTTTAAGTCATATTATATACATCTTCTCAATATGTGTCTTGGTATCTCCACACGCGTCTTCGTGTCATGTTCTATATATCTTTTCCATATGTCTCTTGGTATCTTCACACACGTCTTCGTGTCATGTTCTATATATCTTTTCCATGTGTCTCTTGGTATCTTCACACGCGTCTTTAAGTCATATTATATACATCTTCTCAATATGTGTCTTGGTATCTCCACACACGTCTTTATGTCATATCCTATATATCTTCTCCATATGTATTTTTTCTCATTCATTCCTTATATAAATACATATTTATATTTATATATATACGAGGAATGAATGAGAAAAAACAAAACACAATAGATCTTCTTGTCTATCTAGAGAAAAACAAAACTAAGTTTTATGCAATCACATATAAAAATAACAATTTGTTTTATAAAAAAAAAAAACATTGAACAAACAGTTCACACAGAGCCACGACACTGAAAAGGACAACACTTCTACATGAGGGACAAGTACAAAAATGGTCACAGGTGTTGGCTGGCCGAGTTAGCAGCGAAGGTTGAGCTTCCTAGAAGGTGAACAACAGCAATAAGTCCAATTCAATTGTGTAATCCGCTGTGACAATGTTTACTATTGTTAAAGGGGAAATGTATTGTAGTTATTTTTGTAGAGCTAATCATGCTATGAACACGAATGCATATGGGCAGTTACTCAGGAACAAAACCTTAATAGATAACAGATGAGCCGGCAAGTTGGCAGGTCCACGGCAAATATGGCGACATATTTATTTTTCATCAAAATTGGCTTCATCAATCAACAACATGTGGCATAGAAGTATGTTTCAATAGTGTTCAACAAATCGTCTACAGTCCATACATGACAATTATAGGCATCATAATACGTGGCAGGGTAATAAAATACAATTCTCTCCTCTCCTTCAATTCTGGCCGTTGTATCTAGAGTTTCGTGTAGATCACGAGAACCCAAGCAATGCGGCAGAAATAACTTAGATGCATTATTCGTAATAAAAATACTCCCTGGACATGGTAGTAACTTCTGGGCAAGTTAAAGTACCATCCGGCATAATACAAATACGTCGCGACCTCCGAGATAACAATGCCACAAAATTATCAGGATCAAAGTTTCCAAAATCTTCGGAGCTTGAAAAAATGTACGTCTACTCCGGACGACTTCAAACATACGAAAGGCCACGACGGCTGACCGTTAGAATGCAAAACACGTGATATATTACGTCATTACTGACCGGTGACGTAGCAAAATATGCGGCGTTCAATATAAGTGAAACATCGTACATAAAAAATGACTTTCACTATAGACAGCTATATCTCTTCAAATGAATGGATATATGCCTGCGTGTAGCAACATATTTCAACATTTTAATTCTAAACAACTTTCCTGGCTATCTGAAAGAACTCTATTTCTTTCGGTGGTTTCCCTGACGAAGAATTAAAGCTTCAGCAGATCTGCCCTTCTCCAGTCAATCACTAACTAGTTTCTGAAGGTGTCTGGCCAGAGAAAATTATATATATATCTTCTATATCCACAAATGTTAGCTGCCTAGAACACTAGGCTTTTAGAGCCAGATGAGATCTGGGCCCTAAAGGGTATAGTCACTATGCGACTCAGTAACCCGTCTATGCTACTATAAGGAACGCTTTAGCAAGCTCCATATAACGTGTATGGCAGCACAGCTGTAGTAAACAGACTCCTTATGACTGTGTGACTGCGTAGGTTACGAAGTGATGTTGGTTGGTTCTCCATTCTGACTTAAAGCGATGTATTAGCTCATTGACCTACGAGCAATTGAAACGGCTGATGTAACAAAAACAGAAAAAGTATCCCTTGGTTTCTAACAGACAAGGTATCCGTTGATTTTTTCATGACTGAATTACGATGAATTCGAATATTCACTTCACATAACAAGTCCATGTTCGTTGCTGCTAGTAAGTATGAACGTTTTTAGAGGAAAATGGCCCCACTAAGAGCCTTTGATTTCTTTCATCTTGCGTGCAGGTGGCTACAAAGGGTCACGGGACTGAATGTGACAAAGACACTGGGAAACGAAGATTTTCCCCCGATGCGACAGGATAAAAGAATTAAGTTCTCTCGATTGACGGGGAGTTTTGAGAAACGGCTAGGTCCGCAAAGGGTCTAAAAACCGAACAGCTCAGGGGATGTGAAAATGCACCGAGCCGCCGCTGCGCCCCTTCTCCCGTCTAATTCAAAAGATCTTTGAAGAAACGTGCCGACCACCAACACAGAGTTTGGTCAGCAAGTGTAGACGACCAAAAGATGCATGAGTGCAGGGACCTCAGCAGCTGTCTAAATAAGATGGACACTGACGGGGTCTGGAATTGTACAATAGACTCAACGGAAAAGTTGAAGAGAGGGGACAAAAATCAGAGATAAGAAAGAGGCGTTCTAACGTTGAGAAATTCGACAGAAATTCTGAGTCAACGTATCACAAATACTAAGGACCACATATGTTTGAATACTTATTTCTAGATTTCAAGGCCGAATGATAACATAGTACAAAGTCTATGTTAACATGTCTCCTTTGATTTAACAGCCTAGCAAATGTCTCTAATGTACTCCACATTGCCCATTCTATTAGCATACCCCTTACCCCCCACTGTAATTTCCTTACTTTCAGCTACATGCAACTTAACTAATATGCCTTACTTAGTTTACTTAAGATACGCTCATGGTGTAGCCTTGTCGGCACGGCACTCAGTGATGCTGATGTTACATACTCTGAGAGAAAATCTTGTGGAAAAAATATGCTCAGCTGTACCAGTCATCGCGGCAGTTACAGGTGAAATAGTTACAGGTGAAATAGTTACAGGTGAAATAGTTACAGGTGAAATAGTTACAGGTGAAATAGTTACAGGTGAAATAGTTACAGGTGGAAAAAAAAACAATTCTCATTGACAGAATTCGATTTTTAAAAAAAAAGTTAAGGTAGTTCCAAAGCAGATACTGCTGTAGTGGAGTTAAGTGTTAGAGATGTGACTATACTAAACCCAGCTTTATTCGGTAGGGTGACCAGTTCCCTTCCTCGCTGCCTTTGCTTTCAGGTTAGGTATCTATGACTTCCGGATATTGGTTCTCACAGTGTAGGATAGTCAGGTGTAGGATATCATGTTTGGTTTGAGTTCTCGTGTTCATGTGTATGATATTATGCTTAGTGTGTGTCCTCATGTTCGTGTTTGTAAGATATAATGTTTAGTGTCAGTCTTCAAGTTCATGTTTGTGGGGTATCATGTTAAGTGGGAGTCCTCATGTTCATGTTTGTAGAAGATCATGTTTAGTGTGAGTCCTAATGTTCATGTTTGTAGGATATCATGTTTAGTGTGAGTCCTAATGTTCACGTTTGTATGATATCATGTTAAGTGTGAGTCTTCAAGTTCATGTTTGTGGAGTATCATGTTTAGTGTGAGTCCTCATGTTCATGTTTGTAGGAGATCCTATTTAGTGTGAGTCATCGTGTTTGTGTTTGTAGGAGATCATTTTTAGTGTCAGTCAACTCAAATTTCAAATCAGTCCCTGTGACGGATAGGATGAAAATTGAAGTCCCTGAATTGATGAATGATAATGGTAGTACCCTCGAATAGCAGCAGTACCCCTGAATATTGTTGTAATTTTATCGTCAACGTGGAATCCTACCACGCGTGCAAATTAGTATGCACATTTCCACGTGGATTTTCACCACGAGGACTAATTAATATGTAAACAGTTATCGTGCGAGGATCCAGGAGTTTCGTTTTGTCTTAGGTTTAGTTAGCCACGCCTACAGCCTATCTCTAGAGCTATGAGCATCAGCTAATTTCTCGTTCTTTTCTGCCACCCCTTCAAGAAGGCGTTGCCAAGAGGAGACGTAAGCGGTCAGTATCAAAAGACTGTGGTGGTCCCAGAAGAACGAAGCAGTTTTTCACAAAAACAGAAAAGTTCCCTGATTTCAAATAAGGTGTGAATCTTCGCATGTCGCTATTACTTCTCATTTCATTAACTATATATTGGCATCGCCGAAAATGCAGTTTATCATTCGTTGCCCAGGGATTTGAAGGAGTACTAGCTTATAGTAGAATGTAACAAGATTTATTTTGGATTTTCTTCTATATTGGAGTCTAATTCATTCTGTGCTACGGTAAAATATATTAGTCTTGAGTGATTGAGTCGTTTATTTCCTTCATTTATTTCACTGGATTTTTGTGTTAATTTAAACTTATTAAATAACCCCATCGCAAAGTTTTCCAGTCGCAAATTAAATAATATAACTATCCGTTATTTCTCGAGAAATAGATGTGCAACATAATTTTTAAACGCTAGGCGAGCGAAATTGTTTAATAACCATAATTCTATTTCATCTTGCGTAAATTTGGAATAATTAACTGTTCAAAGCTAGTGTTAAAAAACAAACGATACATTAGCTAGTCACTCGTGTAGTCTTTAAATATAAATAATTTAATACCGGAGTGATTTTACAGATCTTACCGATTACCGCGGGTGTTAGAAATAATTATAGTAGTATTACCTGTTTTATATATTCTCTTTATACAGGTGATCAGACCTTGCGACCCAACGGTTTTATTATATAGAGAGTCAGGTTCAGATGGCTTATGGCATGCCAGTATTGTTCCAAACATAATAACATTGACTATACCAAAATCTGACTGTCGGAGACCCTTATAAGTCCACCTTCTAAACCCAGTAGAGCGGTTAAATAACCACAACGGTCAATTGTTCACTTGCGTTAAAAATTTAACTGGAACGGGACAATGCCAGATATATTATATTAAATCATATAAAGTTCCCTGGCCTGATGAAGCAGAACTGACAGCACGAAATATATTTAATCAAAACCCATATGACAGTAAAAACAGTGTTCCTAACACCAACTATACAGAGAACAGTTTCAGCTATTCATTTAGAGAACAGCCGGGTGGTGACATTCTGCTGTTGGAGATATTTCCCAGTCATTACGACAGAATCCTAGAAAAAAAAAACTTATTCCCAATTAAATACCTGCAGTCTGATAAAATTGCCAGGAAAAATTATAATCAACACACCATTTCAGCGAACTCTCCGAGCGAAATTAGCAGTGGCTATACGGAGTTTTTTGGGGCTGGACTGGACAAAATAACAGGACATCTAATAGTCTTTGTTTAAGAACTGTGTGCGATTTAATTCTATGGACGTATGCAGCCGACTGAGGGGTAAGTCTGAATGGATGTGAGCGCTCACTGCATGAATGTAGAGCGTGGAAACTGAACGAAAGAAATTAGTGTACTTAAGTTTACTACTAATATAACCCCTTCATTTTTTTTATCTATTCTCTCACTAAGTCAATCACTCAACCCAAGACAGTATTTTTCTTACACTCTGTAATCCTCGTAAACAGGACTATTTCTCACACCTTTCTCTCACATAGCTTTTCACTATCTCACCCCTGCTCGATTGGGACCATAAAAATAAAGCCTATATAAAACTCGCGACAGTCCCTTTGTCTGGCCCTTAAAGCACAGAGAACAACAAAAACCACAACCAAAAAGTTACATACTTTCATAAATGGGCGCTTACGCGAAACATAATTAAAAATGGTTTGACAGAATCACCAATGTGGAACTGATATAAAAATACCATTGGCACGTGTGAGGAAAATACCTTTATGTTTGGTATGACAGCGATAACATTACAATGCATTACTTGCTACACAATATCCAAGGTAAGATAAATACACTGCGGGATAAAAACTTGAACAAAGGAATTTGAGGCAGACTAATTATAGCACTTAAGACACGGGACAATTTAAACAAGTGACATGGGACAATTTAAACAAGTGACATGGGGCAATTTAAACAAGTGACATGGGACAATTTAAACAAGTGACATGGGACAATTTAAACAAGTGACATGGGGCAATTTAAACAAGTGACATGGGACAATTTAAACAAGTGACATGGGACAATTTAAACAAGTGACATGGGACAATTTAAACAAGTGACATGGGACAGAATGGCTTGGAATGATTTAGTTGAAGACCACGCTCCAGGGGGAGCCAAAGGATGGTGATTTTGGCAGTGAGGATGAGGATGGTGATGACGATGCTGATGGTGATGACGATGCTGATGTGGATGACGATGCTGATGAATTTTCCTAATACCAAGACAAATGAGACATTTTTTTTAAACCAGCTGTCTCAAGAAGTAGGAGACAAAAATAAAATGGCCAGGACTTAAAGTTTATATTAAACCACGTGATGTATGTTACACGCGCTGACAGAATTAGATCATTTATATCCAGCTAGTAAGACTGGTACCATAATAATGGTAGTAAGTCATGACCAAACTCTGAGCCTGGTCTTGATGGAAATATTGCGATAAACACGCGCCACGATGATTGATATGATCGAAATTAAATCGAAACGACAACAGGAGGACGCAGGAAGTAGTTTGCGCGGTAACGACTTGGATTTTGGGTATCGGCAAGAAAATCCACCATGATACTCTCCTATCAGGATGGTTGTAGCCTGAACAGGGGGTAGTCATTTGTCTTGGTCAACTTTCAGCTCTGTCTACACTCAGAATGATTACTGGATGCGTGTTTTCTTTGTTGAAATTGGAAAATAGTCTCGTGCGTTGTTTATTTTTTATTTATTTTTTTGCGAATAAATATTGATGTAGGATTTGAGTGAGGGTCTAAAATTCAGATGTGCAAACATAACAGATAAGAGGACGATAAGGACTGAGAGAGGTGACTGTTAGAACAAGACTTGTATTCAGAAAACAGTAAGAGCAGACAGTAAGTAATTGTTAGTTGATGCTTAATGACTACAGTTAGTTGACAATTAATGACTACAGTTAGTTGACAATTAATGACTACAGTTAGTTGACAATTAATGACTTCAGTTAGTTGACAATTAATGACTTCAGTTAGTTGACAATTAATGACTACAGTTAGTTGACAATTAATAACTATAGTTAGTTGACAATTAATAACTACAGATAGTTGACAATTAATAACTACAAACAGTTGACAATTAATAACTATAGTTAAGTTGACAATTAATAACTACAGTTAGTTGACAAGTAATGACTTCAGTTAGTTGACAATTAATAACTACAGATAGTTGACAATTAATGAATACAGTTAGTTGACAATTAATGACTACAGTTTGTTGACATTTAATGACTTCAGTTAGTTGACAATTAATGACTTCAGTTAGTTGACAATTAATAACTACAGATAGTTGACAATTAATGACTTCAGTTAGTTGACAATTAATAACTACAGTTAGTTGACAATTAATGACTTCAGTTAGTTGACAATTAATAACTACAGATAGTTGACAATTAATGAATACAGTTAGTTGACAATTAATGACTACAGTTTGTTGACATTTAATGACTTCAGTTAGATGACAATAAATGACTGTCATTAATGACTTCAAGAGTTTTTAGATCATACATGCGCTCTCTTATCTATAAGAACTGAATCAACTATGAATTTGTAAAATAACATATAACAAATTTATTAATCAATTAGTCTTTAACAAATTTAAATAAATATGGATGAAAGTGACTTAAGAGGATTGTAAAAATTGTCTTCACTGAGACTTCATTGGGGACTGATAATTATTGTCCGTTGCTTGCGCCTGTTACAAGAGACTTAACTGGCTGAGTACTGCAATGGGTCGTTGTCAGGTCTTTTGTGATGAGTGTCACAAAACGGTTTGTGCGCTCTCATGTCCACTCCGGCAGGATTGCATTACATTCCTGTGCGAGTGATATTTTGTTATCTTCTCTCTCCCCTGCTTTTATCTGTCAACACAGAAAACTCATCCGAAGGTCGATGTTTACATAACCTTCACACTTCAATTCACTTCAACTCGCCGGTCCATCCCTGAGGGACTAATTGGGTTACAAAAACGTGACGATCCCACATTTGATCCCAGGTGAAAGGCTAATGACTGTGTTTGCACAAGATGGGAGAAATTCTTTACAAGTCTACAGAATAATAGACTTGCATATTGGAGGTGCGGATAAACCACGAAATGTCCAGACAAGAATTGCGCCGTCATAGTCTGATAACGACGGTTGAATTACGTGGGATAGTGTAGTGGTTTTGATGGTATTGTATGATGGTGATATTACTAAGTGTGATGTATGAGGTCAGCTGTGAAGGCTCCTGAGATAAAATGTAGCTGTGAATTTTCAGAAGGCCTTTCTTGCTACCACTACGACCTCACACCTATCTTTTTTTCTAATGAATGTGGCTACGTTAAAATCTAGGGTACTGAATGTAATGTGTTGTATTGACATATACAAACACACACACACAGATATTAAATAATATAATATTATCAATAAAATTTAGAACACAATGAACTAAATTCAGCTGGTGAAATTTTAGAAAGTAAATCTTTTTTAAATTTATTTGTTCTGAACCAAGGTTTTATTTTGGCCAGAACATATGAAAGATTTTGGAATTTATGAGTGAATGGCATGAATAAATGGCATGATAAATAAAAGGTGTGTACGTATACAATTTTCACGATTAGTTAATATTTCTACAGTTCATAATTTTATTTTCCCTGGGAGAACGATGAATAGATGTGCTGTTGGGGTGGCTTCATCCCTCCCTGTCTAAGCCTACCAAACATTGTCCATTAATGATGGAAGGAAATGGGATGTTTTAGTAATAATTCACTTTGGGTGCTATGTCTATGAAGTTGGTGTAAATCCAGCAGACCAGCCTGCTTACGTAACTTTGAAAGAGTAGTTCTGGTGCTGGAATCTGGTGGCCCCACCTCTCCGTGCTTGGGGGCAATATATCGGGTGGCCCCACCTCTCCGTGCTTGGGGGCAATACAAGGCTGTTCTGCCGAGATGCGACACTGCACGGGTCCTCACTGTCAATTATTTACCCAGCATTTGACACCACCTTTTGGTGTCAACACAAAAAACTCACAGCTCTGAAATAAAGTATTGGTTTAGGTTCAGAACCTTACCTAAGGAGCCACTTCTACACGTAACAATTTACAATAACACCACTTAGACAGGGTCAGATCTCTCTGACCATACAACACATCTTACCAAGTTGGTTTCACATAGGATAAGTTCTCCCAGACTACATATTCCGAAATATGTTTATTAGCTTCTTGCCATAGGATAGGATAGGTGATATGTTCCACTGATCTCAACACTTGATCTGTCCTTCCTAATCCTTGCTGGAGTATATATATATATTGTTTGTCCCTAGACCCTGAACTAGGGCGGGGGGTCTAGAGCAAATCCTTACTTGTTGTAAGGCTAGATTTCGATATGGCAGTATCAAATCACTCGAAACATTAAACAATATTTAAAATATACAAAGAAATAATTTCAATCTTACCAGATTATGAATAAAGAACACAGAAATGCTAGCAAAACTCAGCTGAGCTGCTGGCTATAGTATGGCGTCCCTGAACTTATTTCAATTTACTTCATTGGAAATCACCACACTTAAAATTTACTGTGTCTATCACTGGACAACTATTGAGGAATGGCAAAAAAAGCGCGTCTGAGCGCTGATAATATGATTGTCTGTGGCCAATCAATGCCTTGTGTTTTTTTTTCAAATTCAAATTTCCTACACTAAAGTCATTTCAGTCATGCTTCAGTCAAGTATGGATTTTTATCTGTTAGTCCGTCCGTCTCTACTTGCGTTTTCACAAAAAACGTACTTGGTTTTTGAACCAACCTATCCGTCCCCTCTACAAATTTTGTCTGTAAAGTTATTTTTAGCCACAGCTCCCACCAATGTCCCTCTCTTTCATTCATTCTAACTAGATTTGAACACTTGAGTCTCAAGGTCGCGGTTTTTGTGCAAATTAGTGACATGTTTGATTCAATGCAGTCTTTCGCTGATGTGAACAACACAGTCTTTTGTCAATGTCTTCATTATTATCTATCCGTCTGTATAAATAAAAGCATATTATTTCACTGCTCAAAATGGGCCATCCGGCCAGCTAATTTTTATATTCCTAACATTAGTATTAAGAAAAAGTTACTTTTTTAATTTTGTAATATTTCAAGCATCTGCGTTGTAATGCTTTTGCCGCTGAATTCAAATAAAAGGCTTGGTATCGCATAAGCGTCCCTTTCCGTACCTCGTGTCAATTTGGGGACGTGAATTTTCCTCCGTTCCCCCCCCCCCCAATTGCATCTTCTAAGCCTTGCTAGTCTCACGCAATTTTTCAGTCATATTTTTTTTTCTTTTGATCCGCCGTTCTCATCCCGTTCAAATGGTAACCGTTTCAGCAATTTAATTTCCATGGCGGGTGATGACCCGCGGCGTGGGCGATCATGCCTTCTAGTAACTTACGCATTCTTTTTATCCCTACATTTTATCCTTTGGAGATATTTTTACGTTGTATCACTGTTAATTTTATGACACATCTCCCCACTTGAAAACATGCCTACGGCAAGTTCTAAAACCAGTGATACACATAGATAAAATCTCTCCTCACGTCTGCCATTACTCTAATTTTGATCACAGGGGTGCCGACTGAGGAAATCTGCACCGACATTCAATTTGCCTGGGATATATTGGATACTAAACTGATAAGGTTGAAGCAATAAAGACCACCTCAGCAATCTTGCGTTTTCATGCTTAGCCTGAGATAAGAATACGAGAGGCTGATGATCCGTCTCGACCACAAAAGTCCTACCATACAGATAGATTTGAAACTTCTTTATTGCCCAGATTAACGCTAAACATTCTTTTTCGCTTGTGGAGTATCCTTGTTCCGCCTTATTCAATTTGCGGCTTGCATAAGCGACTGGTTTCAGTTCCCCATCAGGTGAAGATGATCTTTGCAACAAAGCCCCTCCGAGTCCTACATTACTTGCATCGGTTCTTAAGACAAAGTCCTGTGTCAAATCAGGCAGTTTGAGAATAGGCTTGCTAGTGAGTTTTTCCTTTAAGTCTTGGAACGCTAGTTCACATTGTGCAGTCCAAATAATTTTATCTGGAAGTCCCTTGCGAGTCAGATCAGTCAGAGGAGCACAAATAGAGTTAAAATCTTTGATATATTTTTGATAAAATCCGCATAACGACACGAATGATCGCACGTCCTTTTTTGTTTGTGGTCTAGGTGCTCTCTGCAGTTTTTCCAAGTTCTTGGGGTCAGGGGTCATGTTACCCTGATATACAGTGTGTCCCAAGAATTCCAACTCTTTGCATCCAATACAACATTTTGTTGGCCTAGCAGTTAAGTTCGCCTCCCTAAGTCTATTAAATAACATCTCTAGAGCTTCAATGTGTTCTTCAAATGTCTCTGTGGCGACGAGAATATCATCCATGAAATTCGTGATACATGGGTTATTCAGGGGATCCAACAATTTGCGCATCATCCTTGAAAATACACTCGGAGCATTTTTCAGTCCGAATGGTAGCATATTGAATTCATAATGTCCATCCGAAGTGCTAAAAGCCAAATAAGGTCTCACTTCAGGCTTCACTGGGATCTGGTAATAGCCTTTACTAAGATCCACCTTTGAAAAGTATTTTGCCTTGTTTAATCTGGCAAATAACTGTTTTGTGTCTGGTAATGGATCCACTTGTCCTTCTGTGACAGCATTCAGTTTCCTATAATCTATGCACAGTCGGTGTTCCCCAGACGGTTTTCTCAACAAGACGACACTGGAACTAAAGGGTGATTCACTGTGTGAAATGATCCCCTCCTTCAATAAATAATCTATTTCTTCCTTCAATGCCTTCTCCTTCGCGAACGGAATAGAATAGGCTCTCATACAGATTGGGTTTGAGTCTACCAGTTTCATGTCATACTGTAGCAAATTTGTATGGCCTGGTTTATCTGTTAATACATCTGTATGTTCCTCCAGAACCTGTTGAACTCTCTCCCTCTGGTTTTTAGTCAGGTGCTTACTGACTTTTACCTGTGCTGCTGTTTCACAAGGATGTAATGGGTATTCATGTGAGGTGAGTGGTTCCTTTTGCATTTGAGTTGCGATAGCTAAGGTCAGTAAGGGGGTGCTTTCCTGGAGTGGTCTGTCCAGATACTTCTTTAACAGGTTTACGTGATAAACTTTCTCCTTCCCCTTTTTGTCAATTTTATAGTTTGTTCTAGACACCTTCTCTAGAACCGTATATGGACCTTGCCATCCAATTTGTAATTTATTCTGGCTACCGGGTAGTAGAAGAAGCACCTTCTCTCCCACAGCTAGTTCTCGGTCCTTTGCCTTCCTATTAAAATATGCTGCATGTTTCTTCCTGGCTTGTTTCAAATTATCATTTGCCAGTTTCCATCCAGCTTTCAGACGAGTGGTCAGTTCGTTCACGTATTGATAAGATGAGGTAACAGGTTCTTCCGCCTTCTCATCCGTCCAGGTCCTTAATAAAGCTTCTAAAGGACCTTTTATTGGCCTCCCAAATAGCAGAGTTGCGGGAGCCATCCCGGTTGAACTATGTGGTACCTCCCGATACGCAAACAATGCGGCGGGCAGGAATTGATCCCACAGATCCGGTTTTTCGTGTGCCAGCTTTCTCAGGATAGAAATGAGAGTCCCGTTGAACCTCTCTACCTGGCCGTTCCCTTGTGGATGGTACGGACTACAATGAAAGTGTCTGGCTTGAAATAGTTTAAAAACTTCTTCCGTTAGTTTCCCCTTGAACTGAGATCCATTATCCGTCAAGATTTGATGCGGGAATCCTAATCGGGTAAATATTGTAAGTAGTGCCTCTGCTACATGTTTTGAATCAATTGATGGCAGGGCTACCGCCTCTCCCCACATAGAACAAGTGTCCACCAGAGTAAGGATGTAACTGTTCCTCCTCTTGGTCCGAGTGAGAGGTCCCACAATATCCACTGCAACCCTCTCAAAAGGTGTTCCCACTATGGGCATTTCCCCTAGAGTTGCAGGAGCAGTCCAGTGCTTTGGAGCTACCCTTTGACATTCAGGGCAGGATTTGACATATCTTTTTATATCCTCCGTTATCCCTGGCCAGAAGTAATGACAAGCTATACGCTGTCCTGTGGCGCTGATCCCCATGTGACCACTGAAGGGAATCGCATGCCCGAGTTCCATCACTTTATCCCTATATGAAGTGGGAAGAACCAGCTGGTTGTGACCATTTGTTCCAGTTCCGGCCTTCCTATATAATAGTTTGTTCTTCATGAAATATTCCCCCTTGCTCGGAGGTGTGTGGCATTTGGGCAATTTTTTAAAACATGGCTTGAGTGTCCTATCCTCAGCCTGCGCCTTTCTCATCTCCTCTGGATGAGCATTTATAGGTTCACCTTCTTCCTCCTTCTTCTGTGACCTGGTCTGCACTGTCGCCATGATCACAGGTTTCTCGGGATTCCCCAAGAAGACGTATCTACACCCCAATATCAGAGGGTAGATTGGTTCATCTATCACTGCTGCTCTGATTTCTCCTTCCACATAGCGAGTTTTCACCGTTATCCTTGCGATGGGAAGTGTCATGAGTGGTATGTCCTTAGTCGCCCCTTGTATTTCCACTGTTTCTGTGGTATACTGACTTGGGTCCACTAGGCTAGACTTCACAACTGAATCATAATCCAAACCTGTATCATAAAGGCACCTTATGGTGACCCCATTACAAATAACATCCTCACAAACTGGGGGGTGATAAGGTTCCTGTTGTCCATTAGGATTAACCTTTAATCGTTGAGTCCCCGACTTCATTGCAGCAATGTTTGAAGGTTTCCTTCTACAAAATTCGGTGTTATGGTTATCTTTCTTGCACCATTTACACCATCTTTTTCCTTGGTTAAACGGTTTCCTTTCATTATTTTTTTGGTCATTGAACTGTGAGTTTCTGTCGCGATAGTCATTTCTTGGCCGCTCAAAGTTTGTCCTACCTCTATTACCCTGTTCTCTATTGTCAAATTTATTAAATGGCTGTGGAGCTTTAAAATTATCTATGTGCTTCTTTTTAGCACCACTTACCTCTGCCTGGGCTGCCTGATACCTCTCAGCGACATTTAAAACCTCCCCCAATTTCTCTGCACCTTGTTCCATGAGAAATTTTCTCATGTCTGGAGCCATGGACTCTCTCAATTGCTCAATCATGATCATTTCTTTAAGATCTTGGGTCTTCCCCAGAGCAGTCCATTTCTCCAAATAGGTTTCCAGTCTAGCAGAGAATTGGTGGTATGTCTCCCCAGACAACAGTTTGGCATTTCTAAATTTCTTACGATAAAATTCACCATTCTTCTCGTACCTTAATAACAGAGCCTGCTTTAACATGTCATAATTGTCTTGGTCTTCCCTGTTCATTTTAGCAAAGACTTCATAAGAAGTACCTCTCAGTCCTTGTGATAACTTTAAACTCCACCTCTCTCTCTCTAACCCATATGTAGTAGCTAATAACTCAAAACGTCCTAGGTACCCCTCTATGTCATCGTCTTTCTCAACAAAATGGTCTAAATGAAACCCCATAGCTGAGGTTGAGGCTCCCAGACTAGGCGTAGCATCTGAGGCAAAAGGGCTGGCACCATTTTCAGGAGCCTGGCCTTGTAACTCCAGCTCCCTTAGTCGTAATTCATGCTCCCTTTGCAACCTTTTATCTTCTGCCTCCCTTTCGGCCTTTCTATCTGCTGCCTCCCTTTCGGCAGTCAATCTTTTTTCTGCTGCCTCTAATGCTTTAGCCTCTTTGTCCGCCTCAATCTGCAGCCTCTTAATTTCTCTATCCGCCTCAATTTGTAACCTCTTCTCTTCAGCCAACCTTTCAGACTCTAATTTTCTTTCAGCCTCTTTTTCTAATCTTCTTTCTTCCCGTTCAATATACTTATCACATTCAGCCGTTACGTATTGAATTAAAATCTGACCATCCATTCCCATCTCCTTTGCCGTCAGCACAGCAGCTGATCTAAATTTTGCCAGCTCCGCCATACTTTTTAAACAAATCTAGCAATAAGCAAAGTAAAATTTCCAACCACTAAGTACTTATAATTACTCTAGACTAAAATAATTCTAATTAATTAATTAACTAACACTGGCTGTGAAGATTCACCAACTTCTAATTGCCCTTTTAATTTAAAGGGACACTTTTAATTTTAAGGGAATTTTACAAATTTGTTCCCCTAATTTTATTTCTCCCACCAGGAGATCCTTATATTACTGTTTATGCTAATTATCCCTGGACAAGACCCCAATATATGTAGTGGTTTTGATGGTATTGTATGATGGTGATATTACTAAGTGTGATGTATGAGGTCAGCTGTGAAGGCTCCTGAGATAAAATGTAGCTGTGAATTTTCAGAAGGCCTTTCTTGCTACCACTACGACCTCACACCTATCTTTTTTTCTAATGAATGTGGCTACGTTAAAATCTAGGGTACTGAATGTAATGTGTTGTATTGACATATACAAACACACACACACAGATATTAAATAATATAATATTATCAATAAAATTTAGAACACAATGAACTAAATTCAGCTGGTGAAATTTTAGAAAGTAAATCTTTTTTAAATTTATTTGTTCTGAACCAAGGTTTTATTTTGGCCAGAACATATGAAAGATTTTGGAATTTATGAGTGAATGGCATGAATAAATGGCATGATAAATAAAAGGTGTGTACGTATACAATTTTCACGATTAGTTAATATTTCTACAGTTCATAATTTTATTTTCCCTGGGAGAACGATGAATAGATGTGCTGTTGGGGTGGCTTCATCCCTCCCTGTCTAAGCCTACCAAACATTGTCCATTAATGATGGAAGGAAATGGGATGTTTTAGTAATAATTCACTTTGGGTGCTATGTCTATGAAGTTGGTGTAAATCCAGCAGACCAGCCTGCTTACGTAACTTTGAAAGAGTAGTTCTGGTGCTGGAATCTGGTGGCCCCACCTCTCCGTGCTTGGGGGCAATATATCGGGTGGCCCCACCTCTCCGTGCTTGGGGGCAATACAAGGCTGTTCTGCCGAGATGCGACACTGCACGGGTCCTCACTGTCAATTATTTACCCAGCATTTGACACCACCTTTTGGTGTCAACATAAAAAACTCACAGCTCTGAAATAAAGTATTGGTTTAGGTTCAGAACCTTACCTAAGGAGCCACTTCTACACGTAACAATTTACAATAACACCACTTAGACAGGGTCAGATCTCTCTGACCATACAACACATCTTACCAAGTTGGTTTCACATAGGATAAGTTCTCCCAGACTACATATTCCGAAATATGTTTATTAGCTTCTTGCCATAGGATAGGATAGGTGATATGTTCCACTGATCTCAACACTTGATCTGTCCTTCCTAATCCTTGCTGGAGTTTATATATATATATATTGTTTGTCCCTAGACCCTGAACTAGGGCGGGGGGTCTAGAGCAAATCCTTACTTGTTGTAAGGCTAGATTTCGATATGGCAGTATCAAATCACTCGAAACATTAAACAATATTTAAAATATACAAAGAAATAATTTCAATCTTACCAGATTATGAATAAAGAACACAGAAATGCTAGCAAAACTCAGCTGAGCTGCTGGCTATAGTATGGCGTCCCTGAACTTATTTCAATTTACTTCATTGGAAATCACCACACTTAAAATTTACTGTGTCTATCACTGGACAACTATTGAGGAATGGCAAAAAAAGCGCGTCTGAGCGCTGATAATATGATTGTCTGTGGCCAATCAATGCCTTGTGTTTTTTTTCAAATTCAAATTTCCTACACTAAAGTCATTTCAGTCATGCTTCAGTCAAGTATGGATTTTTATCTGTTAGTCCGTCCGTCTCTACTTGCGTTTTCACAAAAAACGTACTTGGTTTTTGAACCAACCTATCCGTCCCCTCTACAAATTTTGTCTGTAAAGTTATTTTTAGCCACAGCTCCCACCAATGTCCCTCTCTCTTTCATTCTAACTAGATTTGAACACTTGAGTCTCAAGGTCGCGGTTTTTGTGCAAATTAGTGACATGTTTGATTCAATGCAGTCTTTCGCTGATGTGAACAACACAGTCTTTTGTCAATGTCTTCATTATTATCTATCCGTCTGTATAAATAAAAGCATATTATTTCACTGCTCAAAATGGGCCATCCGGCCAGCTAATTTTTATATTCCTAACATTAGTATTAAGAAAAAGTTACTTTTTTAATTTTGTAATATTTCAAGCATCTGCGTTGTAATGCTTTTGCCGCTGAATTCAAATAAAAGGCTTGGTATCGCATAAGCGTCCCTTTCCGTACCTCGTGTCAATTTGGGGACGTGAATTTTCCTCCGTTCCCCCCCCCCCAATTGCATCTTCTAAGCCTTGCTAGTCTCACGCAATTTTTTAGTCATTTTTTTTTTCCTTTTGATCCGCCGTTCTCATCCCGTTCAAATGGTAACCGTTTCAGCAATTTAATTTCCATGGCGGGTGATGACCCGCGGCGTGGGTGTCATGAAATATTCTAATCCACATATATAAATTATTAGGTAAATATGAAGCCTAACAAATAAAATTAATAAAGAGAAGAGCAATGGTAAAATGACAGTGCTGTCACAAAGAATGTACTCGAAATCCCCCTTGTTTTCTGCTTCGTCTGCAAATTGTAACGCTTTCACGTTGATATAAAAGCTTACTGTATTATTACCCGCCTTCTTCAATGAAACGTGTGCTGCATTTCTAAGAAAAACATTGAGACGTACTGCGTAATGACCTAAATTAATCCTAACATTAATTATATTACGTTACCAAAACGAACGAACAGATGGACAAAAGGATAGCGAGAGGGGAGGGCTGAAAATCAGGAACGCATGCAACACGCGACGCGCGATATACAAATGCTGGCATCACGCGTGTAAGTCTACAAGCACTAACTTTTTTCAGACGGACAGTGATAAAATACACTACCCTTTCCCAGAGTTAGGTTTATAAATCATAACAAACTCTTATTAGAAAAGACAACATTAGATGGGTTTACGTTTGAACACATAACAGTACCCAGACAGCACATCTTCGAAACAGGAGGTAGAAGAAATTGCATATTTTGAACGCAGCCACGTAGCTCCTTTAAATTAGTATTTTTTGGGTTCCTTAGGGCTTGCTGACAAATAATATGTAAAACGTTACGCAAATAGTCCAGGAATTAATAAATTATACCCAAAATAAAATATTGGGGGTGCCTGACAGCATAAAATCATTTCTGCTCATAAGATTTTTTTTTAACGTGTTTGAAAAAAATTTACGTTACAGAAATAGCCTACCATGTAAACTCCAAATTGATTGGAGCGCAACAAATGAAAGCCTAACCACGATTGGTCGGGCTATAAATACTATCTTGGTTGTTAGGGGAGACGGGAAAAGATAACATTTTTTCAAACACTTGTCGAAACGTGGCTCATTGGCCAGTCTCGCTGATATACACACTTGGGAGCGTTAGTTCGAAACCACTTGTTTAAATACACTTGATAAAGCATCAGTGCGTTGAAGCCAGCTTATATTTGACTCAATAAAAGCCTGGAAGATAAGCAGATGGAAATTTGTGCCAGTTTGTGCCAGAATTCATTGCTAATCAACGTATCTGTGTTATTCGTATGAATTGTGGTAAGCTTGAACCATTTAATATCTTTTAATGAAAATTGAATGTAAATTGTTAATTTATGCCTGTATATATATGTGTAGTTCAGTGGCAAATGTGAGGTAAAGCCTGTAATGCTCCAGCCTGAACAGAGGGTGTCGGAGGGTAGTAAAACGGCATGGAATGGCCAAATAGTACACTGACACCTGGATGATTGATTAGACAGAAATAATGCTGGAAGTGCAGAGGCGTAGTGACCATTAAGGATGGTAATGCTGGTATAAAGTATTTCAGATGAAGCTGACTGTTGGCCTAACGCTCTGAACGCAATGTTTGTGATGTATTGTGATCAGTGTAAAAAGAAAATATAAATTAGTTATGAAGTAGAAGGTACATCCTTCTTGATTTCAGGGACAGTGGTCTTGATGGTACTGAGCAGCATCTGGTCAGAGATTTGCTGAATCCAGAGTCGGACAGCATACTCCTTGGTCTTTTTAGCTATCAGTGAGGTGTCTCCTGAGCCCAGAGGAGAATTCGAGCAGAGGAGTCCTTTCCTGCCGCCATCACTCAAGATAAGCAGAGTTGGCCAGCTGAGCTCAACATTATGTCCCCTCATCTTGAAATAACTTTATAAAAATACTATTCAGAGGGGAATTTACTTGTCTTAAAATCAGGAACTGTGAACATCTCCAATACTGGTCCCTAAAGACAAACTATTGAAGTCATGATGACAAATACCAACAGAGCTTGAACAAAACAAAACCAGTATTACCTCATTTTACTACTACACAACTGACACACATAGAACATTTGTAATAATATATGTCACTACAATATTCATATTAAATACATTCTGTACATAACTTGTAATTTAAATTGATTGTGATTCCTGGTTCCCTTGTAGTTGAATCAGGACACATATTCATTCATGCCAGTAATGAATACATATTGTTATTCCAAAGTTTATCAGTGACTCTTTTAAGATATCTTTGTAGAGTGTTATATGTATGTGAGTGTCACAGTGTTGTCAAGAGTAGTGGATTAAATTAAATTGTTTATCTGTCTGTTGTTGTGACTTACACTTCACCATACTCATACCCTAGACACATAACGTAGCATCACACTATTCCAGAATAATTCTGACTGAGATATATAGATATGTGGTAGCAAGTAAGGTTATCTATAATACACTACTCTTAATAGATATAGATACCTTCACAGCTGATCTCAGTCAGTACACTAAGTTCCCTATAAGTATTTATAACATCCCACTTCACCACAGTGGGCGATCATGCCTTCTAGTAACTTACGCATTCTTTTTATCCCTACATTTTATCCTTTGGAGATATTTTTACGTTGTATCACTGTTAATTTTATGACAGATAGGCAAGTCAGATAATCCCCCAATCTGGGAGGACATGTTGAAGTGGGAGAGACGTATCGTGACCAAGTAATAATCGGATGTTTACAGCCCAATTTTAGAAAAGTAACGTTTGAAATTTTGCAATAGATGAGTCATGCAAAATATTTCATCTTAAAGTGGCCACAAATTTAAACGTTCAAATAAGATTGGCTGATACTTTGAGGCGTGAATAACAATTGCGTCGATTGGGCGTTTGTCCCAACAGCCCTGCAAAGCGAGGGCAGGAAACCTACAATATAATCTTACATTTTTTGCAAGTCTAGTTCATTGTGAGAATCGCTTGCCAAGACGACAACCAGACCTTGCGAGAGTAAAGACTGTGAGAATCAGACTTCCATTTATCAGACCTGACGTTTGTTGCAGTCTTTTGAAGGACTTAAACGGCCCAGGAAAGCTCTTTCATTATAATAAGGAAAACAGGGATTTGAGTAAACAGTCTGTGAGTCTAGATTGGCGTAGGTTGTACATTTTATATTCTATATTTTTCATTACTAACATGTGAACTAATATGTTTATATTGCCATGTGAATATTAATATGTGAAAATTGCTAGTGGATGTCCAAGTCATGTGAGGCTGGCAACCTCAGCATATAGAATAATGATTTCATGAGCAACCACTGCAAGGGCTGGTGACTGCTTTATCGCTAGTTTCATAAAGAGAAATAAAAGCGTAAGTAGTCCCAAGTTTTATAAGGAGCAGGGAGGGAAAGATGAAAGAAATGATGTACATTCTAATTATAATATTTACATTTTCAAACCAGTATAAATGTCTGTGTAAACATATTCACTTTAAAATTAACGAGAAAGTTTCAAGCTTTTCAACCAGGGTAGATGTAAATAAAAACATATTCAATCTATATTATGAACATTTTTTCAAATAGTGAAGATGTATAAGTAAACATATTCTATCTATACTACTACCTTTTCATTTGAATGTAAAGTAAATATAAAGCTATTCAATTTAAATGTAAAGAAAGTTTTCTCTCGACGCGATTAAGCTTAATTCTCATCGAGGTAAATTCTGAGGTAGATAGGAGGTGGAATAGGAAGATGGGACACATAAGTATGTGTTGGGAAACTCAATATTCAGAGGTTATTCGTTTCTCTTCTTTTACCATATTAGTTGGTGGGTTCCAGCTGAGGGTACTAATCTCTGGAACAAAGTGAGGGTAGAAGTGGCCTGACGTCGAGCTAGACACCTTCATCAGAGGTCTTAGAGACGTGAAACCAGCTTTGCAGTTACTCCCTGATCTTACTTGGAACGTGCTGCGCCTTTAATCTTGACCAGAGACGCGAGAACTCCAGTGACCTATCTGCACAGAACCCAAAAAACCCAGCGGGAGAAGAAACTACCATTTGCAGGTAAGTCAAACATAAAAGCTGCCAAGTGACTTCTTACATAAAACACTATACCATCACACGATGATGAGTATTGTCTGTTAAAGATTTTTCAATGTTTTTTTTTAACTGTTAAAACTTAGTTGATTATTAAATTTGTTATTTGTAAATATACAAATTTAACGTCGAATTAATCATTTTGAATGTTTGTCTCAGTCAATTTACTAAATACACTCTAAACAGAGCTATACCTCTATAATTAGAATTCCACTGAGTAAATCAGGGTGGGGGCTTGAACGAGCTGAAAATAATAATTGCTTAATTCTTCATAAAAGGCGGCGGATCAGATATAAGTTAACAATTGCCCTTCCCAACTCAGCATTATTATTGAATTCTGAATTATCTTATCAATACTGCCTTGAGACAGAATCATCATTATCCTCCTATCTACAACTCTGCCAAGAGTAATCTTGTGCGAAGGTAGACACCTGTGAAGATCCATATTAGATACTCTTGAGTTTTGACCACTGTTGGACCACTACTGCAAAGCAGGGGAGGCAATTCCGTGACAATGGGGACTCTTCTCTAGAGGCGTCTAGATGAACTTCACTCCTAATGTCAAGGTGGGTGTCTTCACAACGTGTCCACTGTTGGTAGTTGGTGGCGACCCCTGCTATTGAATCACAAGATTGTGGCGAAGAATCTTACTTCAAACTGGTCTCTTGTAAGTGTAACTTCTTACCACGAACAGTTATGGAGTCTCGTACTACGAACTTTAGGAAAAATAAAAGAACAAATGCCTCTGCTAGGTACATTTGTGGGCTGCAGATTAACAAATTGCATTGTCTCGATGTCCACCCACCAATGTTAGCCTCTCTGAATAATTATTCTCCATGAGTATACATAGGATAACTCAGGGAATATGATTAGAAATCACCGTTATTCTTCTCAAATGGGGAAAATGTGTCTGGACAGCGCGAGTGCAATGATTTGTCTGAATTAACATTATAAAAGTACACCTATCTCACAAAATGATATTGTACACCCTTGGCACATGTGAGGTAATCATCTCATTGCTCCATTCGGAGTCTGGGGTCGCTTTTGCTTTCGCTTTCCTGAGCGAACTAGCATAAAGCAAATAGCAGTGCTTGCTGCAGTGGTTTATGAACATACTATTTTCATGTGTTGAGGTTGCAAGCCTCCTATGACTGGTATCTTCTTCTTCCTCGTTCGTCCTGAAAAGGACGTTGGTTGCGTTGTGTCTGTTTCCAGCGAAGCTGCGATATCTGCGCCTTTCGGCCGACACATCCGACTTCAGCACGGCATTTTTTAGGACCGGGTTTGCCTTCCCATTGCGATCCGCACTCGCTCAGCCAGCCTGCACTGCTGCAGACTGTTTCCAGGACCCCCACGTGGAGGTGGAGTGCGGTCTTGACCAGCTCTGGTTCGCTGGTCCTGACGCAGACAGTCAAGCTATGAGTCGCTGACTGCGGTCTCTATTCATGACTGGTATAACCACTTAGCAAATACAGATATGTCAAATTCACATTTTTAAAAATATAAAGTTACACTCACCCTGTGACGATACGGTTGTGCGATCTCAAGTCCACTCCGGCAGGATTGCATTACATTCCCGTGCGAGTGATAATTTATTTTTTTTCTCTCCCCTGTCATTATTATGTGGCATTTTGTATGCAACATTATTTACTCTCTTTGCTGGATCAGTAGGGTGAAGTCTCTAACACTCCACTCCCCTACGGAAATATTTGCTATGGGACTGTCTTTATCTTGTTTACCACTCCTCAGACTTATTTATGTTCCGCCAGGTGAACTGGGGTATTATCGTAACAATACCCAGTCATTATCACCTGTCAGCGAGTGATATTCCTATCATGAAAAGACGGTCTCGCCCGATCAACATCTATAGAAGCCAATGTTGTCTGTATGAGACAGCCGTCTGAGGAGGGCAGATTACACAGGTGGTAGATGCGTTTATCGTTTCACGGGACCATACCTGTGTGCGATTATCACGATAATCTGTCTGGAGAGACAATATTGGCAATAGGTAGCATCTGAACATCAAATGAGTTCACATATGGTGTTTATGAGTTGTGCACAAGATTCCGGCGGAAGTCTGACGCAACGATATGAAGAGGTCCCGCGTGGATATGAAATCTAATATTTTGAAACGCGTGAGGGTATTTTTTGAATTTGAAACACCCGTGCCCGCGCAGTGCTGAACGAGATTCGATTGGATTGGTTGATTTAAGAGGCCAGAATATACAATGCATCTCATTGGAAAATTAAGCGGAAACACAGCAGGAATTTGAAATGAGGATTGTGAGATATAATGTAGTAAAATAAAAGTCAGTACACGCACTGCGTCGCAAACGTCAGACTAGCGATTCCTAAAAGCCAGAAAGAAAAAGGAGATATTGGACTTAGAAATTCCACAACTATAAGTAACAGATCGAGTATTGGGTAACTTAGGAATTTACAAGTAAACACGCATTTTTAATACAAGACTGGAAACTTAGGAATTTGATCACAAGTCATAGAGGAATTAAACAAAAGTTTTACCAGGCCAGTGATTTTGCAGAACATCCGCCGTCAGAGGAATTAACTCTAATTTCCCAGACCAAGTCATAAAGGAATTAAACAAAAGTTTTCCCAGGCCAGTGATTTCGCAGAGCACCCGCCGTCAGAGGAATTAACTCTAATTTCCAGACCTAAGTGATTTCGAAGCATCTAATACAGAGCTGTGTCCAGTCTAAATATGTGCAAGGAGATTGTGTATAACCCAAAAATTTGGGGTAAGTGTAAACAATTTATTTACTAATGTAAATTTTACAGGTTTCTTGCTAAGTGGTTATATATGAGGCTGGCAACCTCAACATATGAAAACAGTATATGCATGAACCACTACTGCAAGAGCTGGTGATTGTTTCTGACTAGTCGTGCGGTAACCCAACTGCAGAGTTGACTCCAGGACTCCGACTGGAGCAGTAATGAGTGATGATTACATCATGTGTACCTCAAGTGTAGCATATCATTTTTGAGATGTATGTAACTCATTAATGTTAGTTCAGGCACAAATCATATTCTCACTGTCCAGACACATGTTACCCGTTAATCTTCAGAATAATATTGGTGAATTTTAACCATCTCGGAGTTACGTTGTGCGTGCTCGAGAATTAAATTCTTCTGAGAGTTTAACATTGGTGGGCGGTCAACGGGAACGTGAGCCAGTTAGTGGGCTCAAAACAAATGTACTTAGCAGAAGGCATTTGTTTTTCTATTTTTCTAAAGTTCGTGGTTACAAGCTATCAGACGATTTGTGGTACTAACGCCGCTAGTGTGCGAGAAAAGCATCCACCCTAACCGCCTACAGTGGAAGAGAGTGGGGAGAAGGCTTTCGTCATCACAGAATTGATTAACCACAGCCGCAGGACTTAGCTAGAGTTGAGTTTCTTGTAAAATAGGCGAAAGCAACGGTATTTTGATAAATCCTCAACTACGTCTCCTTGACGAAAACTTTTATCTAAATTTCACCAAATTTTCCATATTTATTTTAACTGTTAAAGACTAATGCATTATTAAAATTGTTACTTGGTGTTTTAAAACTAAAGAAGCATAGTCGCTCCAGTTTTTTTATATGTATGAAAGCAAACGTATGAGCCAGAATATTTTATACACACACACATGGAAATATCTTTTGAAAGCTCCCTTAAGGTAGAAGTGTGATTAATCTTCTATCTACATCTCTGCCAAGAGTAATTTTGCGCGCAGGTAGATACCTTGGAAGCCAATATTAGATACTCTTGAGTTTTGGTAACTGTTGGACCACTACTGCAAAGCAGGGGAGGCAATCCGTGACACACTCCAAATGGGATATACAATCTCCTGGCACAGTAAAATGGACACAGCAACTTTGATTTGATGCTTCGAACATTCGGTCTGGGGTAGTGTCAGAATCCATCTTTTGACTTGTGCTTTTCATTCCTTACGTTTCCAGCCTTTGTATTTAAAATAGCGGGTTCTCTTTTAAGGTATGAAGACGCCCAAATACTTCGATCTGTCACTTTTAATTTTGGAATTCTTTGTCCGATCATTCTCTCTACTGGGAGTTGTTACTTGACGTTTGTTGAAAATGCAGTCTGATTTGTGTCTCCGACTTCGCTAGATTATATTTCCCTTTCTCAGTCCACGTCCCAGATGGTATTTCCGGCCAGCTTTCCAATGAGAGCTAAAGTTTATTTCAGGCTCTCGATTTAGACCAATCCTGTCTCTTTAGCACTAAGTGGGTCGGAGTGTTAAATCATTACTATACCCGCGAGTTTTAAAATATCAATTTTAAAATTTAAACTCGTGACCTCTTTCAAATATGGCAGTAATACTTCCGATTGCATTTGTGCAAACTCACAAACACATCGGTGAACTTATTTCCTGGCTAATACCTTTCCCAACATAATCTCCCCAGACGGGTTATCTGTATTATTGATACAGAGATGGGCCATCGGAAGCGATTACATATTATCACCTGTGTTTACGTACATCTCCCAGTCGGATTTCCCAGACTGACAATCTGGCTTTCTCTCCGTCGATCGTACGATACCACCTTGTGTCAACAATGACCGTCTCTGTCAAAGGTGGCTAGACGACTTAAGTGATAGAAGTATTAACCGCAGACCTGTCCAATAAGCCTTGTAATACTAAGATTCACATGGTGAAACGTAAACAAGTCCGGGAGTGACTAGGTAAGAATGTATGTGCATAAAATATGCCAAATAATAGGACGATGAGTGAGAGAAACAAGGGTCGGAAAAATACACGCACAAGCGTATCGTCACAATGACTACAGTTGGTTGACAGTTAATGACTACAGTTAGTTGACACTAATAATAATAATAGCCCCTTCAGTCATAACTGACTATGGGACACTTAATTACTACAGTTAGTTGACAGTTAATGACTACAGTGAGTTGACAGTAAATGACTACAGTTAGTTGACACTTAATGACTGCAGTTAGTTGACACTTAATGACTACAATTAGTTGACAATTAATGACTACAGTTAGCTGACACTTAATGACTATAGTTAGCTGACAATTAATGACTACAGTTAGTTGACTAGGTAAGAATGTAGGTGCATAAAATATGCCAAATAATAGGACGATGAGTGAGAGAAAAAAGTGTCGGAAAAATACACGCACAAACATATCGTCACAATGACTACATTTGGTTGACAGTTAATGACTACAGTTAGTTGAATTTAAAGACTACAGTTAGTTGACAATCAATGACTACAGTAAGTTGACAATTAATGACTACAGTTAGTCGACAATTTATGACTACAGTTAGCTGACACTTAATGAGTATGTGACAGTACGGACTGTTACGTCGGATTAACACTAAGGTGCTGTCACTTAATTATAGTTAGGGTAAGAATACTTAGCAAGATTAAACACTAAGTATTTGAGCGTGTCTAGTTAGTGTAATAGCACTAGTCACAAATCCTATGAGTGATTTAATTAAAGTGTTCAGGAATGACGTCATCGAACTTGGGGTAGAATTGCTCAGTAGCTAGGACGGAAGTAATGATTGGTGAGAAGGGAGTTAAGTGAGTTGGTTTTAGGCACGAGACGTGCGAGGCAGTGATTTTGGGGTTTGGACCATCTTGTAAGTTCGATGGCTGTGTGTTATTTCTTGGGATGACTGGTTTGTATACCACAGAAGCACATGTATTTATGAACTATTATGAAGTTGTCAGAGTGTGCAGACACTTAATAAAGGTGTTCATTTATATTTAATCCAGCTTGAACTTATTTCCTGAACGTCAGTAGGAAGTGTCGTTTGTTTACATCAGGTAATAGAGAAAAGAATATTACCATATTTTCGACGATCATGCAGCCTAAAACATAAACACAGTTACGAGTCTCCAAAAGAATCACCTGGGTTATGTTCCTATTCTGTAATCACCATCTCTGGCAGTCGCCAGTAAAACAACAGATGAACATTGATAAAAGATTCCACCCCATTCTCACCCTGTCACACTAGACTTGATTTGTCACCGTGACCAAGCCCGGTCACATCTAACTTGATTTGGTGCCGTTCCCGTCCACTCTCCCGGCCACAAGTACAATTAGTTGACACTTAATGACTACAGTTAGTTGGTATTCAATGACTACAGTTAGTTGACAATTAATGACTATAGTTAGTTGACAATTAATGACTACAGTTAGTTGACACTTAATGAGTACAATTAGTTGACACTTAATGACTACAGTTAGTTGGTATTCAATGACTACAGTTAGTTGACAATTAATGACTATAGTTAGTTGACAATTAATGACTACAGTTAGTTGACAAGTAACGACTACAGTTAGTTGATACTTAATTACTACAGATAGTTGACAATTAACGAATACAGTTATGTGATACTTAATGACTATAGTTAGTTCACAATTAATGACTACAGTTAGTTGACAATTAACGACTACAGTTAGTTGATACTTAATTACTACAGATAGTTGACAATTACCGACTACAGTTAGTTGATACTTAATTACTACAGATAGTTGACAATTACCAACTACAGTTATTTTGATATTTAATGACTACAGTTAGGTTACAATTAATGACTACAGTTAGATGACAATTAATTGATACAGTTAGTGGACAATTAATGACTATAGTTAATTGACAATTAATGACTACAGTTAGTTGACAATTAACGACCACAGTTAGTTGATACTTAATTACTACAGATAGTTGACAATTACCGACTACAGTTATTTGATATGTAATGACTACAGTTAGTTGACAATTGATGACTACAGTTAGTTGACAATTAATGACTACCGTTAGTTGAAAATTAATTGATACAGTTAGTTGACAATTATTGTCTATAGTCAGTTGACAATTAATGACTACAGTTAGTTGACAATTAACGACTACAGTTAGTTGATACTTAATTACTACAGATAGATGACAATTAACGACCACAGTTATTTGATACTTAATGACTATAGTTAGTTCAGACAATTAATGACTACAGTTAGTTGACAATTAACGACTGTAGTTAGTTGATAATTAATGACTGCAGTTAGTTAACAATTAAAAACTACAGTTAGTTGACAATTAACGACTACAGTTAGTTGACAGTAAATGACTACAGTTCGGTGAATTTAATGACTACAGTTAGTTGACAGTTAATAACTACAGTTAGTTGACAATTAGCGACTACAGTTAGTTGATATTTAATGACTGCAGTTAGTTGACAATTAATAACTACAGTTAGTTGACAATTAACGACTACAGTTAGTTGATATTTAATTACTGCAGTTAGTTCACAGTAACTACAATTAGTTGACAATTTAATGACTACAGTTAGTTGACAATTGATGACTACAGTTAGTTGACAATTAAAGGCTTCAGTTATTTGACACTTAATGACTATAGTTAGTTGACAATTAATAACTACTGTTAGTTGACAATTTATGACTACAGTTAGTTGACACTTACTGACTACAGTTAGTTGACACTTAATGACTAAAGTTAGTTGACTAGGTAAGAATGTAGGTACATAAAATATGCAAAGTAATAGGACGATGAGTGATAGAAAAAAGGGTCGGAAAAATACACTCACAAACGTATTGTCACAATGATTACAGATGGTTGACAGTTAATGACTACAGTTAGTTGACACTTAATGACTACAGTTAGTTGACAGTTAATGACTACAGTTAGTTGACAGTTAATGACTACAGTTAGTTGACACTTAATGACTACAGTTAATTGACAATCAATGACTACAGTAAGTTGACAATTAATGACTACAGTTATTTGACACTTAATGACTATAATTAGTTGACAATTAACGACTACAGTTAGTTGACAATTACCTACTACAGTTATTTTGATATTTAATGACTACAGTTAGGTTACAATTAATGACTACAGTTAGTTGACAATTAATGACTACAGTTAGTTGACAATTAATTGATACAGTTAGTTGACAATTAATGACTATAGTTAATTGACAATTAATGACTACAGTTAGTTGACAATTAACGACCACAGTTAGTTGATACTTAATTACTACAGATAGTTGACAATTACCGACTACAGTTATTTGATATGTAATGACTACAGTTAGTTGACAATTAATGACTACAGTTAGTTGACAATTAATGACTACCGTTAGTTGAAAATTAATTGATACAGTTAGTTGATAATTATTGTCTATAGTCAGTTGACAATTAATGACTACAGTTAGTTGACAATTAACGACTACAGTTAGTTGATACTTAATTACTACAGATAGATGACAATTAACGACCACAGTTATTTGATACTTAATGACTATAGTTAGTTCAGACAATTAATGACTACAGTTAGTTGACAATTAACGACTGCAGTTAGTTGATAATTAATGACTGCAGTTAGTTGAAAATTAAAAACTACAGTTA
The DNA here is from genome assembly GCA_024509875.1 of Oreohelix idahoensis. Lineage (NCBI taxonomy): Eukaryota > Metazoa > Mollusca > Gastropoda > Stylommatophora > Oreohelicidae > Oreohelix > Oreohelix idahoensis. The sequence continues at coordinate 38,463 of JAMPIV010007248.1, read as the reverse complement.
GTTGACAATTAACGACTACAGTTAGTTGACAGTAAATGACTACAGTTAGGTGAATTTAATGACTACAGTTAGTTGACAGTTAATAACTACAGTTAGTTGACAATTAACGACTACAGTTAGTTGATATTTAATGACTGCAGTTAGTTGACAATTAATAACTACAGTTAGTTGACAATTAACGACTACAGTTAGTTGATATTTAATTACTGCAGTTAGTTCACAGTAACTACAATTAGTTGACAATTTAATGACTACAGTTAGTTGACAATTGATGACTACAGTTAGTTGACAATTAAAGGCTTCAGTTATTTGACACTTAATGACTATAGTTAGTTGACAATTAATAACTACTGTTAGTTGACAATTTATGACTACAGTTAGTTGACACTTACTGACTACAGTTAGTTGACACTTAATGACTAAAGTTAGTTGACTAGGTAAGAATGTAGGTACATAAAATATGCAAAGTAATAGGACGATGAGTGATAGAAAAAAGGGTCGGAAAAATACACTCACAAACGTATTGTCACAATGACTACAGATGGTTGACAGTTAATGACTACAGTTAGTTGACACTTAATGACTACAGTTAGTTGACAGTTAATGACTACAGTTAGTTGACAGTTAATGACTACAGTTAGTTGACACTTAATGACTACAGTTAATTGACAATCAATGACTACAGTAAGTTGACAATTAATGACTACAGTTATTTGACACTTAATGACTATAATTAGTTGACAATTAACGGCTACAGTTAGTTGATAATTAACGACTACAGTTAGTTGATACTTAATTACGAGACAGATAGTTGACAACTAACGACTACAGTTAGTTGATATTTAATGACTGCAGTTAGTTGAGAATTAATAACTACAGTTAGTTAACAATTAATGACTACAGTTAGTTGACAATTAATGGCTACAGTTATTTGACACTTAATGACTATAGTTGGCAATTAATGACTACAGTTAGTTGGCAATTAATGACTACAGTGTTTTTGACAATTGTAAACTTCTCACTAGTGTATCCAGTAGTTGTGGTCTAGCAGAAGGGGTTTAAAAGGCACTTAAATCGAGATCAAGCTTCTTCAGTCTTTCATTTAAACTTCCTAAAATCGTCAAAGAAATCCTTACTGTGGTAATACGACAAGGAACTATTCTCAAGGACGTTAGTGGCTACGAGAAGATAAGAGGACGCGCTATTTTGGCTGGTCGTCAGTACTTGTGATGATAAATGAGCGTGTGTTGCTAGGCGACACAACCCATTTTTCTCATTAGATACTTGCGGCGTTTTTTAAATTGTTTTCTCTGTGTCACAAACATGTTGGTGTTTTAATCTAACGCCTGTTTCATAAAGAACAACATGCGTCACAGCGAGGTCATCTTTTTTAATTGCTATTTTTTTATGATTTTTCAAAAGCTGAAGACTGCGTTTGTTTCCTATGTAACAGGCCTTCTGGTCATCTATTTTTTTTTTTTTTTTTTTTGGTGCCTGCACGAAAGAGGCCCCATATAGTTTTATCTGCTTCCAGCCTTTCCTACCTAATGTGCAAACAAACTAAATTTTCTCTCCCCCCCCCCCCCCCCCCACCAACTCGCGACCGCCCCCCCCCCTTTTTTCCCTCCCAACTTTTTCTACTTAATAAATTAAAACACTACATTGTCCTTATTTTCTAATTGACCTTATGTTCTATGTTCTACGAACATAATAACACTATTTTTTAAAATTAGTTAATTAAGTGCATATGCACTTATTTTCTGTTTACTGCAAAGTAGAAAACCATTTTAAATGACATAATCAAGGGAAGACTTTACGTTTCTTCAAACGTTCAGAAATTCTGACAGGATAAATTTAAGTAAGCCGCTGTCAGTTGTTGGAAGTTCAAACACTGAACGTCTCTAAAAGAGATTTCTCACTTGTCTGAGGTTTAAACACCGTTTATGAAAGCTAAATATCTCACTTGTTTGAGGTATAAACACCAACTTTTATGTAAACTAAACATCCGACTTGTTATGATTCATCCCGGAGATTGATTGACCGTAAAAGAATTAAATTTCTTTTATGTTTGCATACTCTCATCAAACTTAAACGACGGAGCCACGTCGTCTACGCATAAGCTGATCCCTTTCATGGCTGTGATTAATGCCACCTTCCAGCTGGGCTCTGGACGGGATAATGGAACTTTGAAAAACGATGTACATTTTAAACGCTGCACAAGGAAAGAAAAACACAACTTCTAATGGACTCCAGTGTCAAAACCGCCTCTACAATGTTATTCGGCAAATTCAAAGCAACGTTTTTGGTAAGTCCAAGAGTTTTGATCACACTTGTGACGACAGAAAAGTGAAATCGAAAGTTTCATCAGAAATACCATTTGCCGAATTTGTGTTCTGTAATCTTCTGTGTTGAATCTGTCAAGGAATTGCCTCCCCTGCTTTGCAGTAGTGGTCCAACAGTGGCAAACTCAAGAGTATCTAATATGGGTTTTCAAAGGTGTCTACCTTCGCACAAGATTACTCTTGGCAGAGTTGTAGATAGAAGGATAATGATGTATTCATAAAATATTTCAGAAGTCAAGAACAATGATGTGTTGGGCAGGGCAATTGTTAACTTACATCTGATCCGCCGCCTTTTATGAAGATTTATGCAATGATTTATTTCAGCTCGTTCAAGCCCCCACCCTGATATACTCAGTGGAATTCTTCTTATTATGGTATAGCTCTGTTTAGAGAGTATTTAGTAAATTGACTGAGACAAACATGCAGTACATTCAAAATGATTAAATCGACGTTAAATTTGTATATTTACAAACAACAAATTTAATAATCACTTAGGTTTTAACAAGGTTTTTAAAAAATGAATAATGATTTATCAGAAAATTATCATCACTGTGCGATGTAATGGTAGTTTGTAAAGGAGGTCACTTGGCAGCTTTTATGTGTTACTTAGCTGTCAGTGACGGTTCTGCTCCTTCTGATGTTTTGGTTCTTGGTAGACTGGATCGCTGATCCCGCTCGTCACTGGTCAAGGTTGTAGGGCGCAGCACGTTCCCAGAAGTGTCAGGGAGTGTCTACGAAGTTGGTCCCTCGTCTTTAAGCCCCGTCTGATGATGGTGTATAGCTTCGACTTCAGGCCACTTGTACCCTTCTTGTTCCAGAGATAGTACCCTCAACTGGTACCACCAACTAGTATGGTAATAAAAATAAAAACAAATACCTTCTGAGTATTGAGCTTCCCGACACATAATTATGTGTCCCCTTCTTCCTATTCCACCATCCAATCTACCTCAGACTTTACCCTCGTTGAGAATAAAGTTTAATCCCTCGAGAGAAAACTTTCTTTACATTTAAATTGAATAGCTTTATATTTACTTTACATTAAAATGGAAAGGTTAATAGTATAGATAGAATATGTTTTCAGTTACATCTACACTGGTTGAAAAATTTTCACATTATTGATAAAATATGTTTACATAGACATTTACACTGGTTTGTATAATATTATAAGTAGAATGTACATTATTTTTTTTTCATCTTTCCCTCCCTGCTCTATATGGAACTTGGGACTACCTATGCTTTTTAGTTCTCTTTAAGAAACTAGCAATAAAGCAGTCACCAGCCCTTGCAGTGGTGGTTCAAGAAATCATCATTCTATTTGCTGAGGTTGCCCGCCTCAAATGACTTGGACATCCACAAGCAATTTTCACATATTAATATTCACATAGCAATATATACATATTAGTTCACATGTTAGCAATAAAAATTATAGAATGGAAAATGTACAACTTGCGCCAATCTTGGCTCACAGACTGTTTGCTCAGATGAATAAAGGCACTTGACTAGGCCTCTTACATGTGTTCTTGGGGGTCGTTATTTTAACACTAGATTTCCTCTATGACTCCGTGTTTTCAGTTTCCTCAGATCCCGGTTCTTTATTAAATGATAGAGATTTCCTGGGCTGTTTGTCCTTCACAATACTCCAACAAAAGTCCGGTCTGAAAAATGGAATTCTGAATTATAACTTCTGGCAGTCTGGTTTCGTCTTGGCAAGCGATCTTCACAGTGTCTTAAAACTGCGAAATGGTCAGGTTATATGGCCCTTCCTCCCCCGCCTTTGTTTTGTTACGATGCTAAGAAAGCTCCAATCGTTTCAAACATGCGTGTTGTGTGGGGTAATTTCACAATTATTTCCGCCTGAAATAATATGCGTGATGCAAAAGGTCACGTCTCCCATATATGAAATGAAAATATCCGATCCTCTCTCGGCCATGTTTACAAATAACTTATTATTACTTTAATAAGTAATGTCTTTGTAACAAGGTGTGCCGGAAACGATAATGGCATGCATGTCTGTCCAAAATGTGTGCACAGACGAGTAATCTAGTTATCTGTCGCTTGAGCACACAAAATCCGTCTCTTTGCCATCTTGGCAGAGATTGCCTTATCAGCAATTAAACAACTGCGCCGGGCGATTTTAATGTTACTCCGTAGGCTGATGTCGGGCACACCCGAAATTAACCAACACTGCAACCGGCCAAATAATACGGCTGCCCTAAACCGTTGAAATGGAGCGTGTTAGCAACATGCGTTATAAACAGCGAATTGTGATAGAATTTCTCGTTGCAGAGAAGGAAACTGTTGTGAATATTCACAAGCGTCTATGTGATGTGTATGGAAGTTTTGCAGTCGACAGGAGTACAGTCAGTCGCTGGGTTCAGAGAATCAAAGAATCAGGAAGTGGAGGTACGGAGCTGCTTGATCGGCAGCGCTGTGGACGTCCTGCCACAGCCACCAACGCAGAAATGTTGAAATGCGCTGAGGGCATTATTCTTACTGATAGGCGAATCACTACTCAACAATTGGCCTTACAGCTGTCAGTCAGCATTGGTAGTGCAAATGCCATAATAAAAACTCTCGGATTTTCTAAGGTTTGCGCAAGATTGGTTCCTCGAAGGCTCACAAATGACCACCGATTGCAAAGGAAAGCAAATTCTTCTGAATTGTTGGAGCGTTTCAATGCTGATAGAGAGAACTTTTTGGCCAAAATCGTTACAGGTGACGAAACCTGGGCACATCATTTTGAACCTGAGACAAAAAGACAGTCAATGGAGTGGCATCATCCCCAATCACCAAGAAGAAAGAAATTCAAGACAATTCCTTCAGCTGGAAAGGTCATGATCACTGTCTTTTGGGACATTGAAGGTGTGATTCTTGTGGACGTTATGCCAAGAGGAGAGACAATCAATTCGAAAGCTTACATAAAGACATTGAAAAAACTCAATCAACGTTTTCGCAGAGTTCGGCCGCACAAGAATCAACCTGCTTCTCCTTCACGACAATGCGCGCCTTCACACAAGTCTGGCAACACGGGAAGCAATCACCAAATTGGGTTGGACTGTACTACCCCATCCACCCTATAGTCCCGATTTGGCACCCTCTGATTTTCATCTATTTGGTCCACTTAAAGATGCACTCCGTGGGACAAGGTTTGAAGATGATGAAGGAGTGATTCATGCAGCGAAGAAATGGCTAGTTGATCAAGACAAAAATCTGGTACGGGCTAGGAATACATGCACTTGTTTCGCGCTGGCATAAAGCCGTACGAGTTGATGGGGATTATGTTGAATAATACCGATGTTTACATGAAATATCCATGTATATTGTGTATAAATTTCATGCTTTTTTAATAAACAGCTCCTGAGAAAAACGATGTGGTGCATTACTTTCTGAACGCCCCTCGTATATTAGTTCTCTAGAAGGTATTTTCACTTTTTAGTTATAGTTCATATTATTTTATTGTTAAAAAAATGGAATTGTTTAACTGGTTTTTTTTTAATTTAATGTTGACTGGAGGTTTATTTATAGTCAATCCGTATTTACACCCGTGTGTTACCGGGGCCCGAAAGGGGAACAAAGAATAGTAACACTGTACCCTATCATGCATGTCGTAAAAAGCGACTA
>JAMPIV010007248.1:15000-25000 GCA_024509875.1 Oreohelix idahoensis | reverse complement strand
AGAATGTGATAGTGCTGAAGTGGCCCAGCAATAGTCCCGATCAAAACCCAATTGAAAACGTTTGGGCACTACTCAAGAATCATTTAAAAAAGAGTGGACTCAGAGACGTTGAACAATTGAAGAAGGTAGCTGAAAAATACTGGGACAGTCTGACTCTCAATTACCTACAAACATTTGTGGGAAGTATGCCTCGCCGCATCCAGGCTTGCCTTGCTGGAGAAGGCAACATTATATTGTACTGAAACCACTGTTAATAGATAGGGGAGATACCAATCTTCCTCTGGACATACAGTTTTTATTATTATTTGCTTCTATGAGTGTGCTGCGTTGCGAAAATATGACTGCCATTTTTTTTGCAAAGTACTGTATATATATATATATATATATATATATATATATATATATATATATATATATATATATATATATATATATATATATATATATATATATATATATATATATATATATATATATATATATATATATATATATATATATATATATATATATATATATATATATATATATATATATATATATATATATATATATATATATATATTTTTTTTTTTTTTTTTTTTTCATACGTTGCTTTCGTACATACATAATACTGAATCGACTATGATTGTTTAGTTTTAAAACAAGTAACAAATTTAATAATCAGTTAGTATTAACAGTTTAAAATAAATAAAATACGGGTGACTTCTATACTGGAATCAAATTCTCTCTTCACAGAGATTTAGGGTGAGGATATAGTTCAGAAAAATTATGTCCTTTTTGCTGGTGCCATTTTATAAGCACTTAACTTTTAGGTGAGTCCTGCAGCTGTGATTTTCGTCACTGCTTTGTGATAAGGGCACTTCTTCACACAACTTGTCCGATTTAGGCGGTTGGTGTTGATTCCCTGCGTTTCACTCACAACTAGGTTCGTTCCATGAACTTTCGGACAAAATAGAAAGAACAAAATGCCTCTGCTAAGTACACTGAGTTGGAAGCTTTACAGGCGCATCTTCTCGTCTTCCACCCACCAATGTTAATCTCTCAGAAAAATTACATTCTTGAGTATACACAGTGTAACTCAGGAAAGATGAATATAAATCACCACTATTCCTCTTGGGGTTAACTGGGAAATTGTGTCTGGACAGCGCGAATAATGATTTGTGCCTGAACTAACATTGACGAGTTACATATATCTCATAAAATGAATTGCTACACTTGAGGCACATGTGATGTAATCATCACTGCTCCAGTCGGAGTCTGGGGTCACCTCTGCTGTCGGGGTTTTCCGCACGACTAGCAAGAAAAAATCACCAGCACTTGTTGTAGTGGTTCATGAATATTGTCACGGATTGCCTCCCCTGCTTTGCAGTAGTGGTCCAACAGTTACCAAAACTCAAGAGTATCTAATATTGGCTTCCAAGGTATCTACCTGCGCGCAAGATTACTCTTGGCAGAGATGTAGATAGAAGATTAATGACACTTCTACCTTAAGGGAGCTTTCAAAAGATATTTCCAGAAGTCACAAACAATGTTGCATTAGGCCGAACAATTGTTAACACATTATATTTGGTCCGTCGCCTCTTGTGAAGGATTTAAGCAATGGTTTAGCCCGTTCAAGCCCCCCGTAGGTGTAATCCAACGAAATTCATCTTATACGTAATAGCTCTGTTTTAGAGGTAAATATATATCTAGATGTATATATATATATATATATATATATATATATATATATATATATATATATATATATATATATATATATATATATATATATATATATATATATATATATTCTGGCTCATACATTTGCTATCATACATATAAAACTGAAGCGACTATGATTGTTTAGTTTTAAAACAACATGTAACAATTTTAATAACGAACTAGTCTTTAACAGTTAAAATAAATATGGAAAGATTGGTGAAATTTAGATAAAAGTTTACGTCACGGAGACGTGGTGAGGATTTATCCAAAGTCTGTTGCTTTCACCTATTTTACAAGAAACTTAACTCTAGCTGAGTTCTGCAGCTGTGGTTCATCAATTATGTGATGACGAAAGCCTTCTCCGCACTCTCTTCCACTGTAGGCGGTTAGGGTGGATGCTTTTCTCTTACACTAGCGGCGTTAGTACCACAAATCGTCTGATGGCTTGTAACCACGAACCCAAAATTGAGTTATACACAATCTCCTTGCACAGTTTTTTGAATGGACACGAGCAATTTCGGTGCATATGCTCTCGAATCACTTTCGTCTGGAAATTTTGAATCCGTCTTATGACGGGTGAAACACTTGGCCTGGAAATCTATAATTCCTCTTATGACGGTGATCCAATTCCTTAGGACTCCAGTCTTCGTATTTATAACTGTGGGCTTACTTTTTTTTAAGTTTTAAAGTTTCCCAAATACTTAGATCTGTCCTGGTCCTTTTAAGTTTCCAGTCTTGTATTTAAATATGCGGGTTTACTTGTAAATTCAAAAGTTGCCCAAATACTGAATTTGTCACTTATAAGTATGGAAATTTTTTGTCCGATCCTTCTCTTTCTGGCTTTTTTTGAGTTGCTCGGGAAGTTGCGAAGCCGTCTCTCTGTGTGTCTGAGTTCGCTAGATTATATCTCTCACTCTCAGTTCAAATTCCAGCTGTGTTTCCGCCGAATTCTCCAATGAGATACATTTGTATATTTCGGCCTCTCACTTCAACCAATCCAATCCAATCTCGTTCAGCACTAAGTGGGAAGGTGTGTTTCAAATTCAAAAAATACTCTCACGTGTTTCAAAATATTAAATTTAATATCCACGCGTGACATCTTCATATCGTTGCATCAGACTTCCGCCGGCATCTTGTGCACAACTCATAAACACCATTTGTGAACTCATTTAATATCCAGATGCTACCTATCGCCAATATTGTCTCTCCAGACAGATTATCGTGATAATCACACACAGGGATGGTCCTGTGAAACGATAAACGCATCTACCACCTGTGTAATCTGCCCACCTCAGACGGCTATCTCAGACAGACAATATTGGCTTCTATAGATGATTATCGGGTTAGACCGTCTTTTCATGATAAGAATCTCGCTCGCTGACCGGTGATAATGACTGGGTATTGTTACGATAATACCCCAGTTCATCTCGCGGAACGTAAATAAGTCTGAGGAGTGGTAAACAAGATAAAGACCGTCATATAGCAAATACTTCCGTATGGGGAGGGGAGTGTTAGAGACTTTCCCCTACTAGATTCAGCATAGAGAGTAAAATAATGGTGCATAAAATATGCCACATAATAATGAAAGGGGAGAGAAAAATAAGAAAATATCACTCGCACGGGACTGCAATGCAATCCTGCCGGAGTGGACTTGAGATCGCACAACCGTATCGTCTCAAATATACTCTTTTCATATGTTGAGGTTTCCAGCCTCATTTGTAACCACTAAGCAAGAAACATGTAAAATTTACATTAGTAAATAAATTGTTTACACTTACCCCAAAAGTTTTGGGAATACGCAATCTCCTTGCACATATTTAGACTGGACACAGCTCTGTATTAGATGCTTCGAATCACTTAGGTCTGGAAATTAGAGTTAATTCCTCTGACGGCGGATGTTCTGCGAAATCAATGGCCTTGGAAAACTTTTGTTTAATTCCTCTATGACGTGATCAAATGACTAGGTTCCAGTCTTGGTAATTGAAGTTCTGGTCCTTTTAAGTTTACAGTCTTACATTAAAAATTCGGGTTTACTTGTAAATGCCAAAGTTGCCCAATACTCGATCTGTCACTGTTTATAATGGAATTCTAGGTCCGATCCTTCTCTTTCTGGCTTTTTGGGAGTTGCTCGTATGAAGTTGCAAAGCTGTCTGTTCTGTGTCTCTGAGTTCGCTAGATTTTTTTTCTCACTTCTCGGTTGAATCACAGATTGCGTTTCCGCCGAATGTTCCAATAGAATTCATTATATATTCCGGCTCTCACTTCAAACCAATCAAATCTCTCTAGCACTACGTGGGTTGGGGTATTTCATTTAAAATATCCCCTCGCGTGTTTTAAAATATTAATTTTAATATTCCACGCGTGACCTCTGTCTAATCATGTAGTAATATTTCCGGTGACATCTTGTGCACAACTCATAAACACCATCTGTGAACTCATTTGATGTCCAGATGCTACCTATCGCCAATATTGTCTCTCCAGACAGATTATCGTGATAATCACACACTGGGATAGTCCCGAGAAACGATTATCTCATATCGTCTGTGATCGTGCGTTCTCCAGACAGACAATCTTGGCTACCTAGTCATCCTCGTACGAGACCATATTGTGTTAAACGAGGATCGTCTCCTATCAAAGTTGGCCGGCGACTGAGTCGATTGATAAGCGTATTATCGCTGACCGAGAGTAAAATAATGAATGAAATGGCATAAAAAGTATGCCAAATAAAAGCGATTGGAGATAAAATGAAGAAAAGAAATGATACTGCCGTAGTGGCTAAAGCTGTGAGAGAGCCACAAAAAGAACACGTACAGACGTTTCGTCACAAGAAGAAACATCAAACGAGACTAGAGGGAATATATTGAGAGATGGCAAGGGAAGCAGAGGAAGCTGCAGCCAAAGGAAATATGAGGGACCTGTACAACAACATAAAGAAGTAAACAGGGAAATATAAGCAAGCAAATTGCCTCATAAAAGATAAGAATGGAAAATTGCTTAGTAATATACAAAAACAAATGAAGAGATGGAAAGAACATTTTGAAGAACTTTTCAATAGACCAGCTTCAACTAATCGCCCAGACATCCAGCCAGGAGAAAATGAGCTACAAATCAGCTGTGAACGACCAAGTAGAGAAGAAATAAAGAAAGCCATAAAGCTTCTGAAAGATGGAAAAGCAGCTGGTCCAGATTGCATTCCAGCAGAGGCCATCAAAACAGATATTGGTACCTTTACAAAGATATTATACAAACTACTTGGCAAAGTCTGGGAGAGAGAGGAAATACCTGCAGAATGGAAGGAAGGTTATCTGGTCAAGTTGCCTAAGAAGGGAAATTTACAAGAGTGCACTAATTATAGAGGAATAATGTTACTATCAGTGCCAGGAAAAGTATTAAACAGAATCATCCTTGAGAGATTAAAAGAGTCCATAGACAAGCAACTGAGAGATGAACAAACAGGTTATCGACAAAACAGATCCCGTATAGACCAGATAGCCACATTGAGAATAAAAGTTGAACAAAGTCTAGAATGGAATTCACCGCTATACATCGGATTTGTGGACTATGAAAAGGCATTTGACAGTGTAGACAGAGAATCACTTTGGAAATTGATGAGGCATTATGGAGTTCCCATGAAGATCATTAACTTAATAAGGAAGACCTATGAAGACAAGACATGCAGAGTTCTTCATGAAGGACAACTTACAGTACCGTTTAGGATTAGAACATTTCTTTTCTTACTAGCAATAGATTGGGTTATGAAAACATCGACATCACACAACAGAACTGGAATCCAGTGGAATCTGACTAAACAGCTTCATGATCTGGATTTTGCAGATGACTTGGCTCTTCTGTCCCATGACCATAATCAGATGCAAGAGAAAATGAAAATTCTCGATGAGAGGTCACAACTAGTGGGCATGAAAATACACAGGGAAAAGACAAAGATTATGAGAATAAATGCAAGAAATTATAACAATGTTGACCTTGTAGAAACACCACTAAAGGATGTAAAATCGTACACATATCTTGGCAGTAATATAGGCAAAGTTGGAGGGACAGCCAGTGATATCAAAATAAGTATACAATAAGCAAAAGGAGCTTTCATTGCATTAGGAAACAAATGGAGAACAAGAGAAATCAAGTCCAATACGAAAATAAAAATCTTCCTCAAATGTCAAGTCAGTCCTATTGTATGGCTCAGAGACATAGAGAGCAACAAAAACAACAACCAAAAAGCTACAGACTTTTATAAACGGGTGCTTGCGTAGAATAGAAGGACTGAAATGGTATGACAAAGTCACAAATGTGGAATTGATGACAAGAACTAGACAAGTGCCAGTGGAACAAGAGTTGAGAAGAAGACGCTGGCGATGGATAGGACACACATTGAGGAAACCTATTGATAGCATTACAAGGCAGTTCTTGTTCTGGAATCCACAGGGAAAGAGAGACAGAGGTAGACCAAAAAACACATGGAGAAGAGAACTGGATACAGAGGTGAAAATGATGAGAAAAACCTTGAGCGGATGGCATGTGACAGGAAGACTTGGCATGTGTATGTTGAAGGCCTATGCTCCTTGGGGAGCTAAAGGGTATTGATTGATTGATTAATTGATGATGTCCTCATCATCCACTACTTGCTGCTAATGGATCCTGGGGCTACCTCTGCTCTTGGTCCCTTGTGGGGAAACCTGCAGACAGCAGTTACCAGCTCTTACAGTGGTGGTTCATGTGACAGTTATTTTATCTGATCAGTAGTGATATTCTTTGTAGTTCTCCTCAGTAGTGATATTCTTTGTTTTTCTCCTCAGTAGTGATATTCTTTGTTTTTCTCCTCAGTAGTGATATTCTTTGTTTTTCTCCTCAGTAGTGATATTCTTTGTTTTTCTCCTCAGTAGTGATATTCTTTGTTTGTCTCCTCAGTAGTGATATTCTTTGTTTTTCTCCTCAGTAGTGATATTCTTTGTTTTTCTCCTCAGTAGTGATATTCTTTGTTTTTCTCCTCAGTAGTGTTATTCTTTGTTTTTCTCCTCAGTAGTGTTATTCTTTGTTTGTCTCCTCAGTAGTGATATTCTTTGTAGTTCTCCTCAGTAGTGATATTCTTTGTTTTTCTCCTCAGTAGTGATATTCTTTGTTTTTCTCCTCAGTAGTGATATTCTTTGTTTTTCTCCTCAGTAGTGATATTCTTTGTTTTTCTCCTCAGTAGTGATATTCTTTGTTTTTCTCCTCAGTAGTGATATTCTTTGTTTTTCTCCTCAGTAGTGATATTCTTTGATGGAGCTGGTAACCGTATTATGTAAAACTAATAGCTTTAATGAAATGAGGAGGCCTACAGAATGGTGGCGGTAAACGGTGGAGTGACGGGCAACAAATAGATACAGAAATATCCGTTGCAAGAGCACGTAAGTACAAAGGTGCAGGCTTATACAGGACCAGTTGTAGAGGTTGCCCCATGCTCCATAAGGAGCGAACAAGAGAATTAATGAATGAAGGATAGTAAGTGGTGCTTGTCTACTCTTGCTCCTTACTGGACTTCATACCAGGTGTGCTAGTCAAAGCTCGTATAAGAAATCATTTCTTTGGTTTTCGTTTCATTACTGAGGGCTGTGTCTCCCGGTGATGGCTATCACGTGTCTCCACTTTTGTGACAGTAAGGCCTACTACCCCAGCATTATCCGTGCCCAATGAAATAAGTTCATACATTTTAGTAGCACCAATCGAAACCATCGACGATGGAAAGAACCCACACCACCTGACAGCTAACTAAAGTTTGTAAAAAGAAATCCTAAGAGTAATTCCGGATAGAAGGCCTCGGCGAAGGTTGTGTCTGTACCTGTGTGTTGAGAAGCCATGTTTGATCGGTCTCATCTATGCAGAACAACCAAGGCATTTCTAAGTTCTGATTTTTGAAGATTTTCAAAATGAAATTAGGTTGTGATAAAGTTTAATGCTATCATTCACAGAACAGAATAACGGCAGTCGTTATATTCTGAACTAGGAGAAAAGATTGAGTAAGATAGTAACTGAAGTAAGTACATCTCCATTTTATTTCTGTTGTAAAAAAAAAATAAAAAAAAAACAAAAAATGCAAAAAAAAAAAAAAAAAAAAAAAAAGAAAAAAAAAACAAAAAAAAAAAAAAAAAAACAAAAAAAAAAATAAAAAAAAAAAAAAAAAAAAAAAAAAACAAAAAAAAAAAAAAAAAAAAAAAAAAAAAAAAAAAAAAAAAACCAAAAAAAAAAAAAAAAAAAAAAAAAAAAAAAGAAAAAAAAAAAAAAAAAAAAAAAAAAGAAAAATTTAAGAAAGGGAGAAGGGAAGGACCAACCAGTAAGGGAAACAACCCGGCCACCAAAAAAAAAAAACAGAACCCCCCGCTTTAACAAAAAAAAGGAGAAAAGTAAATAAAAGTTAATAAAAAAAGATAGAAAACAGGAAACCATAAGGACAAAAACCACCGATTTTAAAAAAATTAAAGGAGGGGTTTGGAGAGTGGGACAGGTCCAGTGCTAAAAAGTTGAGATTGGACCAGCGTGCAAAAAAAAAAAGAAAGCAAACGACCAAAGATAATTGTAAAAAAGAGACCAAAACGTGCGTGCGCAAAAAAAACAAAAGCGTTAAAAAAACGCGACCCAAACTTCAACAACTCACCCCCCCCTTGCACCCCGTCCTCGGTGACCACCATTACCCCAGTTGTAATCCCCCCCCCGCCCCCGATAATACCAAAACCCTCAGAACCTGATCCCCGAGAACCCCCCAGCAAAAACTTTTCTTCTGCAACAGTGGCGGCGAATATAGGGACCCTCCACTTGCATTCCTTCGTCCAAAACCGTCTCCCCGGAAATTTCGTAATTTCGTAAAAATTTACAACCACATCATCACCATCCCCCGGGGTTCCAATCGGGCTGTGGGCACTAAACAGACGTGGTGGGGAACTTATGGATGAAAAAAGGTTGGGGGTGGTATGTATTTAGGGTATTTGGGTTTTTTGGTGTGTTGAGGGTGGGAGGGGAGTTTGGCGAGGAGGCCCGAAACGGTACAGAGAGTTGCGTTGGACAAAAAAAAACAACCTGGCGGGGGGTATATGTGGCGGAAGGATTTAGAATGGTGTGAGGGGAACTTCCTTTTTTGGAGAGGGTGAGATTATTTGAAGAGGGGAAGGAAGGGGGGGGGAGGGGGGGGTGGGGGGGGGGGGGGGGCGGTGGGGGGGCGGGGGGGGGGGTGGGGTGGGGGGGGGTGGGGTGGGGGGGGGGGGGGGGGGGTGGGGGGGTGGGGGGGGGGGGGGGGGGGGGGGGGGGGGGGGGGGGGTGGGGGGGGTGTGGGGGGGTGGTGTGGGGGGGGGTTGTGGGGGGGGGGGGGGGTGTGGGGGTGGGGGGGGGTGTGTGGGGGTGGGGTGGGGGGGTGTGGGGGTGGGGGGGGGGGGGTGGGGGGGGGTGGTTGGGAGGTGGGGATGGGAGGGGTGTGGGGTGGGTTTGTATTGGTGGGTGGAAGGGGGGGGGGGCGGGGGGGGGGAGTGGGGTTGGGGGGGGGGGGGTGAGCAGGGGTTGGGGGGGGGGGGGGGGGGGGGGTTTTGGGGGGAGTTACGGGGGGAGGGGGGGTTGGGTGGGGTGGTTGTGGGTTCTTGTGGGGGGGGTGGGTTTTGTGGGGATGGGGGTGGGGGGGGGGGGTCGGGGAGTATAAGGGTGTCTTAGCGTGGGGGTGGGGGGGTGGGTTGGTGGGGTGGGGTGGTTGGTGGTGGGGGGGTGGGGGGAGGGGGGGGGGGGGGGGGGGGGGGGGGGGGGGGGGGCGGGGTGGGGGTGTGGGGTCGGGGGGGAGGGGGCTTTTCACTGGGCAGGGGCGGGGGTTAGGGGCTTGGGGTGGGGGGGGGTGTGGGGGGTGGGGGGGGGGGTACGGTTTAGGGGGGGGGGGGGGTCTGGGTTGGGGGGGTAGGGGGGGGGGCGGGGGGGGGGGGGTTTGGGGGTGGGAGGGGGTGGGGGGCGGGTTGGGGGGAGGGTGGGGGGGGGGTGGGGGGGGGGGGGGGGGGTGGGGAGGGGGGAGGTGGGTGGGGGGGGAGCTGGGGGAGGGGGGTGGCTGGGGCTGGGGGCGGGGGGTTTGGGTTGGGGGGGTGGTGGGGGGGGTGGGGGTTGGGGTACGTGGGTTGGGGGGGGGGAGGTGTGGGGGGGTTGGGGGGGTGTGGGGGGGGTGTGGGGGTTGGAGGTGGGTTGGTTGTGTTTTTCGGGGGGGGTGTGTTTGGGGGTGGTGGGGTGGGGGTGGGGGGCGGGCTGGGGGGGCGGGTGGGTGGGGGGGTGTGGGGGGGTG
>JAMPIV010007248.1:0-12500 GCA_024509875.1 Oreohelix idahoensis | reverse complement strand
GGGTTCCTTAGGGGGGTGGGTGTGGGTTGGGGGGTTTGGGCTTGGGGGGGGGGGGGGGGGGGGGGGAGGGGGGGGGGGGGTGGGGGGGATGTGGGGCTGTTTGTTGTAGAGGGGGGGGAGGGTTTTGGGGGAGTGCCTTTTGTTCTTCCACAGAAGGGGGCATTGGATTGAAGACATGGTTGGTGTTAGGATTTTATTCGTGCAACTGTGGGCACAAGACCCAATTATGTGGTACCCTAATCCTGCCACCTGTTCAGTGGATTTGCGTTTTGGGCAACTTAAATTGGATGGACCGTCGGAAAAAACAGCTTGAATAGGAGTTTTATCGCCTATAGGGCGGCCGAAGCAGTTTAAGAAGAAGCGTGTGCGGTTTGCTGGAGGGGACTTTGTTAGGTCCTCGTTATTGGTTAAGGTTGGTCGTCCTGCTGACATTAGCGTATGGTCGAGGGGGTTGGTTACGCCGGGTCACCTATTATTTTCGTTTGTGCTATGGTCGTGCTTTCAGATCTTTATAGTGGGGGGTTACTGGATTACCCCAAACCCACCCCCCACCAACCCTGTTAGTGGGTGACATTGTGTTAATGGTGGTTTATTTATACTTTGAAGGACGGTGGAATTTAAGGTAGGGCTTCCGATTGGTTTTTAATGGGCTTCGACAATAAAAACTCATTACATTATATTTTTAATACTGTTCCCCCAACCAAGTGAGTTTGGGGCAGGAAGCTACATAAATCCTTTTTTAATATTCGTGACCTGGCTTGTTTGGGAAATTTTGGAGTGTGGTTTGGTGGTGTTTTGGGTTTGGGGTGGTTACAGTATCAGGTTTGGGTGGGGATTGAGGGTGTCGGGGGGCACCCAGGGCCTAGCAGGGGGGTAAATGGTGGTGGTAGTGGTTGGGGGGGATTTGGCCCAGGTGTTGGGGGGTATTCAACTTAACTAGGGGCATGTACCGGTTGGGATGTTGGTTGGTACACCGAGGTCGGTAGGGTTAATGGGTATTTCCATTATGTGGGGGGGGAGTGGGGTTAGGATGGGGTCGCGTGCTCAGAAATGGCGGGGGTGTATCGGGGGTATTTAAGGGCTAGGATCCTGGGGAGTTGGGGGTCGGTATTTGGGGCCTGTGGATTGTCTGGGTCTGTGGGGGTAGTTTGATTGGTGAGGGGGGTTGTAACAAGAACGTATGGCTTGGAAAAAATCTTTTGGAAAAAAGTTTGATATTGGAGCTAACAGCAAATTAAGATTTATTGAGTTGTTGCGATGGACCCAATTTTAGTTTTTGGGATTTGGGAGAATCTCCTGGTTATTGTATTGAGGGTTTTCCAAAAGCATCCTTGGTGTTTATGCTGACGTGGTCACTCTAGGGCGTAGGTGCGTGGCTGTGATCCCCATGGCAAGTTATATTCTTAGTACCTTATTCGGGGTTGGGGTCTGATGTCATTTTAATTAAGGGTTTAGGAGTTTTGGGGTCAATAGGGGGAAAGCAGTGTGTAGTCGGGGAGTTTGAATCATGTCTTTTTGGTTTTTGAGGTTTGGGGTGTTTGAAGTTAGATGGGGTGGGTTGGTTTTGGTCTTGGTTGGTGGGGTTTTGTTCACGGAGAGAGAACCCCCGCGCAGTGACATTAGGTTGTGTTGTTATTGTCCAGGGGTAACCAACCCAATACATCACCCTCCAGCCTGCCAACAAAACGGTAAGCACGACCGCCGCCCCCTCAACCAGGCGCCCGAAACCCCAAAAGTACAACGAACGAAGTGTTCTACAAACAAAACTACGTGATTATCAAGCCGATCAGCCACAAAAGGGAACAAGATCAGCTGGTGATTCACTTTTTATACGAGGACCAAGCTTGATGCTCGATGGAAGTGTTTGTTCGGGCAGCGTGAATGGTGCTGATATTGACGCTGTCGCAACTGGAACCTTCTTGTCGGACTGCATGTGGGGGGGTTAGGAAGGTGACGGGGTCTATTTCTAGGGTTAATTCTTAGCGTTTACTGGTCATGCTTAAGAGGCTGATACGGGGGGGGGCAAGGGTAGCTTGTGGTGTTGTAATGTACCAATCGGATTTGTTTTTAGGGGTAGTTGTCGTCATGGACAGCGAGTGGGAAAAGATAGAAGCTTCAGTATGCTGTTAAGGTGATGTGTGATCCGGCTAAGATTGTTGTATTTTGTTTTTAACTTGATCTCTTTAGTTGTAGTGGCTGCACTGTTTTTTTCCTGAATGTTGGACTAAAAGGTCCTTTTGACTTCTATTTTATACTGTTTTATTGTGTAGTTGCTCTCGCAGGGGGGGATGTGATTCAAAACTAGGAACAAGTGTAGAATGTAACGACATCCAGAGAATTTTATCAAATACTTTAACATCAAAAAGTATTTCCAAAAATCTCGCACTAACTTAATTAAACTGAATAGGATTAGGCGGTGGTGATAAAAGGTCTCTTTGGTCTTCGCAGGATGCGCGCGCAATGCTTTTTCCTCTACAGCTCAGTTATATGTGCTGGTTCGTCCCTGTTCTAGTATATGCTTGAACGTGCAGATAATTTGTTGGATTTTCATATGTCCGTTCAATAGTTCTTTTTTTTTTTCTTTAATTTTTCTAATTGTCTATTATTTTGGGTTTCTTTTTTTATAGTTATGATTTTTTGTAGCTTGATTATCATGAAGAGTGACCAATACCAGCAACTAACTAAGGGTGGAGGGTCCACCAGGGTAAAAGAGATTTTTCTCTTGAAAAAAAAGGAGAAACTAGGATAAGCAAATATCTCACATTCATGGTTTCTTAATCACTTCTGGTCTGTGTTTTCAGGGTCTATTGAAAACTGGATCATCCTATCTTTAGCTCACGGTCTTTGGCAGTGAAATTTCAGAGGGATTTCTTTGAAAAAGGTTAAGCCTCTTGTGAAAGCTAGAGATTGGAGAAGTGGGGAGACAACAGAAGACAAGAGAAGGAAAACTTTGTTGTACGGGAAAGACGAAAAGCCAAATTAATAAAAAAAAAAAAGAAATGTATAGCATAAGAACAACTCGGAAGAAAGAAAAAGAAGGGAAAATTGCGGAAACAAACATAATGGGAAAAGATCCTAAGAATAGCAAGATGTGTTTGATCAAAGCGATAGGGGCGGCTAGAAGAAAGAAGCAAGAAAAGAAAAACTTGTAAGGCGAAAAACTAGAGGGGAAAAGAAAAAGGCGAGGAAAAAAAAAGATTTGTTGGAGAAGAATTGTCCGCCCTTTGGGTGTGGGGATGACCTACTGCCCTTTGGGTTCTCCCCGGAACACCCTAGCGGCAGCACCGCTCCACTCGGGGTTTGTGGTGGGCGCTTTCTTTTGTTGTTATTGTGGGTGTTTTGCGATTTGGGTGATGAAGCGAGGGGGCACCCCGGGTTCTCCCCCCCGCCTCGTAACCGCGGTGGTGTGGTTGGGGAATTTTCTGCTTTGACTTTTTGTGGTCTGAGGTCTGCTTTTGGTAGATGTGTGAAGGGTAGGGGCGAGGGGGCGCGGATGGGGAAGGGGGCGGCGGAGATGGCAATTAGGCTGGGGGGGATGTGTGGGGTACCTGGGGGTGTAGGGAATCGTGGATGAGCGGAGGGGAGGTGAGCTTCGGGGCCGATGGCCTGAAGCCACCCACGGCGGATGTGAACCGGTCGGACGTCAACGGAGGGATGTGCCCAGGGGAGGGAGGGAACCCCCTGGGCGCGGAGGCTGGGGGGGGGATCGGAACTGACCGGGCATCTGTTCGTGAGGAAATTCAATGGGACAATGGGGCGCTGGGTCTATTGATTCTACATTTGTTCAATTTATTTTTTATGTATCATATAATAAGCGAGTTAATTATAACTATGTTATTTTTATTGGACTCGGCTGTAATTTATTTATTCGCGGGATATAATTAAGGAAGTTTGTCGGATTTCCTGCATATTTTATTGCCATCTTGTGATGTAATTATTTTTATACTTGCCTGCCCTGTGAATTATGGCAGATTTCTTATGTGACTCTGGCTGCTTTGGTGCTGTTCGTTTCGTGAGTAGACCTGGCTGTGTTTGTGAATTTTGGAACCTCTGATCGATTTATGATTTTTTCCTTTGTTGTAGATTTATTACTGCGCTGTTTTTTCTGGATGGGGTTGGATTTTTTCGGTCGCTGTGTGTTGTCGCGTTGTATGGTTTTTTGGTTGTGCTGGGGTTTTTTTCTGTGTGGTGATTGCAGTGCTCCGGGGTTTTGTTGGGGGGTTTGGTGTGGTGGGGTTTGGTGGTGTGGGGAGGGGATCGGGCATTCGGGTGGTGTTAGGGCTAGGGGTGGGGGGCGGGGGACGGTTTATGTGGGGCAGCGGAGGGCCGGGGGGTTGGGCAGTTGGGATTAGTTCTGCTGTTTTTCGATTTTTTTGTTATCTAACACTACTTTTTCTTTTCGAGGAGTCGATATCGTAACGAAGGTTTCTAGTAAAGTATTCGTTCACCAGGGGAGGTGTAGGTCGTCGTGGAGGGGCCTGTGTGTTTCATTTTTTTTCTCTATACTCTACAAGAATAAACATCTCTAGCGGGAACACGGGGCTAGGCTAGTTTGCCGGCATCGGCTACTCTTAGTTCTAGCGGTGGACGGCTAGTAAGTAATAACGGCTAAGCCCGGCTTGTAAAACTCTAAGTTTGCAAGAGGTTCAGTTAGTATAGTAAATACAGCAATTTACTTCTGTAACTAGTTGCAAACATGTTCCACACAGAAGTGACACGGTAGAAGTGAGAGTGACCCGATCTATTATTTAGCGAAGCGGACTTCTTACCCTCGGCACCTTTTGTCCTGGTATTTTGCGAGCGGTTGTGGGACGACGCCAGGGTTAATAGGGC
Organism: Oreohelix idahoensis; assembly: GCA_024509875.1. Taxonomy (NCBI): domain Eukaryota; kingdom Metazoa; phylum Mollusca; class Gastropoda; order Stylommatophora; family Oreohelicidae; genus Oreohelix; species Oreohelix idahoensis. The sequence continues at coordinate 7,667 of JAMPIV010007248.1, read as the reverse complement.
ATCATGGTTGGGGGGCGGTCTATCTTTCTGCAAACAAGTCCTGCTGTATTATAATGAGGGTTGGTTGTATTTTTTGGTCTTGTATTTGTTGCTGTTATGTAATGGCCTTCTTTTGTCTCCATTACCGTTCGGTTTCAGAGCTTGACATTCTACGGTTGTCGGTTTTCCGTCGGTTTTGGTCGGTCTTCAGCTTTTCTTGTTCTTTCACTCTCGCTCTCTCTCCTCTCTTCCTCTCTCCTCTCTCTCTACCTCTCTCTCTTCCTTCTCTCTGTCGCTCACACATCAAAAAACCCCACACTTTCCTCATACCGGTTTTTCATCTTTCTTTCGAATTCAGTTTACATCCACATGTTGTTATTGTTATCTAATGGTTTAATTCTCCATTCAGTTTCCTCTCATTGATACTCATAAACTTGGAATTATGACCACTCTATTATCCTTGTTATTGAGCTCTCTTTGGGGACCCCCGTATATCGCGTTTTTATCGCTCTCACTTAAGATATCTTGTTGCCACTCAGTTTGTCAAGCAACCACATCACATTTCTTACATGTCTCCTGGTCTTTCATTCCATCTCTCGTCTCTTTAACTGTTCCCATGATCTCACGTGCACATATAGTTGTATGACATGATCTGCTATGAGCTAGCATACGTATATTAAATCAATGTCTAGTATATAAAACTGTATATGCAGAGTGGTGACCATCCTTTCACTTATTAGCTGACTCCTGTTGTAACCCATTATCTACCTTTCACCACACACACAAGTCTAAAGCAACCACAGAGGGACAGTCGCCCTTCCCAAAACACATAGGACCATCTATATCTATGTATTCCCTCTTTTACATAACAGTCTCTATCACATATTTTTTTTATTTTTATATATATAAATTACATAAGTTTTCATTAATTAACATCTGGGCTTATATTAACTTTTCCTCATACACTTACATCTTCTTTTTCGTTCTCTTGTCTGAATCTCGTTCTTCCTCAATACACAAATCCCTATTGTTTAATCTACATTAATTATAATTTTCCTTATTCCTCTCGCCTCACTTACACATTTCCTGTCCTCTATTAATAATCCTACATAATTTTTGCTGGACATCGGATGTATTTACACTACTATACCATCGTTGTCCCTTACAACAACACTCATTTTCATAATTCGTACTTCATATTTAGCTCCCCCCGTCTATATATATCACACCTTTTTTCCCTGTCGAACTGACCTCCTCCCCCCCTACTTTCTCTGTTCTATTTTTAAATTACCCCTCCTCCCCCCCCCCCCCTACCTTGACCCTGATTAATATTCACCACACCCCAACCCCCCCCCCCTATAATATAATATTTATATTGTTGTGATCCCTTGACCCAATTTTTTTTAGTAGTGTCCGTTCGTTTTTTTCTTTTTTTTTTTGTGCTATTGCTTACGTAATATTAACCTACCTAATATAATATATTCGTATGACGCAGTCAGTACAGTCATCCCGCCAAAAACAGTTGGCCCCACTGTGAAGGGAGGTATATCTTGGTCCGTGCTTTTTTCTGTTGTTGTTATCGTCTCCATGACGTCCTTGGTTCTCCGTGTCGATTAATCTCATATCCTGGAAAGCATCTGGTTTTCTGAATTGCTTTGTGTTGTAATATTGCAGTATAAAATATAATATAAATGTACATGTGATAGTGGGTGAAAAAAAGGGGCGCTCCACTGGAATTTTATATTTTTTTCAAAAATTTCGATTGTTGAAATCTTACATTACTTGTCTCTTCTGCTGTGCTATTTTTTTTTTTAAATTCACAATATGTATAGACCAACATTATGTTATACTTTTGTTAAATTCACCATAATATTTAAGATATCCCCTCATTTTCACTTCTTACAATATTTTATATAATATTAGATCGCTTATTTTTATATACTTCAGACTATTCATCACGTAGTTTGTCTTGTTATCTCGACTCTTTTTCTCTTCCCTTAATTAATAAACCTTTTTTTATTACATTTCTGGCGCCACATTCCATTAGACGGGGCTACTACCGGCATTGCAGTCGGTCGTTCAGCACCCGCCTACCGGGCCCCAAAGAACTGCACCCCCTGCCCTTGCATTTTGTATAGTCCAACCACTTATATTTCAATATCCTTTTATATTAAATCATATTATTTATATTATATTCATTTATCATATCAGCAATTATACTAAGCCCAGTGATGTTCCATCGATACTTCTCTCTCATAAATGTGCCTGGAACTTTCTATGATTGTCCTCTATGATTTGATATCTTGTGAAACATTCCACTAGGCAAATATTAAATCATTTTTATGTCCCTCCGTACTTTATATTCAATTAATAGTCCTTGTTTAATTTTCTTTCTCCTAATGCCCTTGATAACTTTTGATTTTATTTATTAATTTTATTATCCGTTCACACACATTTATCATAAACACCTTAGTACATCGGCCCTCACCAACAGATACGTGTTTTTTATTGCAAGGATTTCCAAATCCTTTGCGGTCGGTTGCAAGCCCTCCTATGTGCTGTTCGCTTTATTGATTCTGTCTTCATGCTGTTTACACCCTTTGTTTTTTTTAACTCATATCCCCTCACCTGCCTTCGACTTTCGAAATTAATTTGGGGGCTATCTTGGTCAGGTAGACGCTTCCATGTGAAAAATTAAAATATCTTTTTAGAGCTTCCCTCTCATAAATTGTTTACTATGGGCATGACCCTCTCAAGTAATTAATAAACCAACAGAAAACCCTTTCAAGTAATATAAACCACACATCGGAACCCTTCAAGTAATTTAGAACCAACGGCAATCTCTTCAAGTATTAATACCCATCGGTACCTCCTTTTAGCTAATCTAACCTTTCAAGTAATAAGACCAACGGAACCTCTCAAGTAATTAAACCAACAGAACCTTTCAAGTAATTAGACCAACAGAACTTCTCAAGTAATTAGACCAACAGAACCTCTCAAGTAATTAAACCAACAGAACTCTCAAGTAATTAGACCAACAGAACCTCTCAAGTAATTAGACCAACAGAACCTCTCAAGTAATTAAACCAACGGAACCTCTCAAGTAATTAAACCACCGGAACCTTTCAAGTAATTAAACCAACGGAATCTCTCAAGTAATTAAACCACAGGAACCCTTCAAGTAATTAAACCAACGGAACCTCTCAAGTAATTAAACCAACGGAACCTCTCAAGTAATTAAACCAACGGAACCTCTCAAGTAATTAAACCAACGGAACCTTTCAAGTAATTAGACCAACAGAACCTCTCAAGTAATTAAACCGACAGAACCCCTCAAGTAATTAAACCACCGGAACCTCTCAAGTAATTAAACCACCGGAACCTCTCAAGTAATTAAACCAACGGAACCTTTCAAATAATTAAACCAACGGAACCTCTCAAGTAATTAGACCAACGGAACCTCTCAAGTTATTAAACCACCGGAACCTTTCAAGTAATTAGACCAACAGAACCTCTCAAGTAATTAAACCAACGGAACCCCTCAAGTAATTAAACCACTGGAACCTTTCAAGTAATTAGACCAACAGAACCTCTCAAGTAAATAAACCAACAGAACCCTTCAAGTAATTAAACCAACGGAACCTTTCAAGTAATTAGACCAACGGAATCTCTCAAGTAATTAAACCAACGGAACCTTTCAAGTAATTAAACCAACGGAACCTCTCACGTAATTAAACCAACGGAACCTCTCAAGTAATTAGACCAACTGAACCTCTTAAGTAACTAAACCAACGGAACCTCTCATGTAATTAAACCACCGGAACCTCTCAAGTAATGAAACTAATGGAACCTTTCAAGTAATTAAACCAACGGAACCTCTCATGTAATTAAACCACCGGAACCTCTCAAGTAATGAAACTAATGGAACCTTTCAAGTAATTAAACCAACGGAACCTCTCAATTAATTAGATCAACGGACCCTCTCAAGTAATTAAACCAACGGAACCTCTCAAGTAATTAAACCAACGGAACCTTTCAAGTAATTATACAAACGGAACCTCTCCAGTAATTAAACCAACGGAACCTCTTATGTAATTAAACCAACGGAACCTCTCAAGTAATTAAACCAACAGAACCTTTCAAGTAATTAAACCAACAGAACGTCTCAAGTAATTAGACCAACAGAACTTCTCAAGTAATTAGACCAACAGAACCTCTCAAGTAATTAAACCAACAGAACTTCTCAAGTAATTAAACCAACAGAACTTCTCAAGTAATTAGACTAACAGAACCTTTCAAGTAATTAGACCAACAGGACTTCTCAAGTAATTAGACCAACAGAACCTCTCAAGTAATTAAACCAACAGAACCTTTCAAGTAATTAGACCAACAGAACCTCTCAAGTAATTAAACCAACATAATTTTTCAAGTAATTAAACCAACAGAACTTCTCAAGTAATTAGACTAACAGAACCTTTCAAGTAATTAGACCAACAGAACTTCTCAAGTAATTAGACCAACAGAACCTCTCAAGTAATTAAACCAACAGAACCTCTCAAGTAATTAGACCAACAGAACCTCTCAAGTAATTAGACCAACAGAACCTCTCAAGTAATTAAACCAACGGAACCTCTCAAGTAATTAAACCAACGGAACCTCTCAAGTAATTAAACCAACGGAACCCCTCAAGTAATTAAACCAACGGAACCTTTCAAGTAATTAAACCAACGGAACCTCTCAAGTAATTAAACCAACGGAACCTCTCAAGTACTTTTTTTATACTGCTAAAAGATGCATGACATATGTTACGTTATATTTCAAACAGTTACTGTATTTTGAAATAATTCTGAGTGAAATATGGCTTCTAGAAAGTTTGTAGAAATTTCGGCTGATCTGGTTCTGTTCAGTTACGTGTGCGGATATTTTACCGATCGTGTTCACCAGAAAAACTTTACACCATTGCTCAAGAAAGCATATGAACTTTATTTCGATTCGAAAGTTGATGATGCAAATAAATCTTGGAAGCCAAATGCAGTTTGTTCGACTTGTGCAAATACCTTGGCAGGTTGGTTACGAAAATCGCCGAAGCATAAGTCGATGCCTTTTGGAGTGCCAGTAATATGGCGTGACCCCACAAATCACGCTACTGATTGTTACTTCTGCTTGACAAATAATCTATGGTTTCACTTTAAAACTAAGAAAGTCTGTGGTTTATCCAAATATTGTGAATCGGTTTTCTGAACCAGTGCCTCATGATCCAATCACGTGTCCGATCCCCATTTATCATATAGAACAATATCCTGTTGTGAGCGTCAATGAACCATCAGAAAAGTAACGATAGTTTACCGTTCTATTAAAAACATAAACTCATCGAACAATGATCCAATCACACGTGTCCGAGAAACGTGCAGGATACGCCATAAATAGTTTTTACCTGCATTTAAAAACTAATTCTGACTCGATTATAACCGGTGGTTGAATGATGGTGTTCACTTAATTAACCATTCAGAACTTTCAGATCTAATACGTGATCTCCGAGCTCTCCAACCAAAGACAAGCGGAATTACTCGGTTCGCGACTCAAAGAATGGAATCTTTTAGTGCCCAATACTCCGATATCTAAATTTCGTCATAGACACAGAGAACTTGTTCAATACTTTGAGATGGATGATGACATTTGCTATTGCAAAGATGTAAAAGGTCTAATGGTGCACCTCGGTCATGAGCACATAGTCAACGAATGGCGACTTTTCATCGACTCTTCCAAGACTAGTCTAAAAGCCGTGTTATTGCATAATGGAAATTGTATTTAAGCATTCATCAATTCCAGTCGCCTACCTCTGTTCATATGAAAGAAACTTATGACAATAATGGCTATACTTTTTGGCAAAAATAAAGTCAAGACAATATGGCTATACTTTTGGCAAAAATAAAGTACAATGACTACCAATGGCGGATTTGTGGAGATCTAAAGGTCATTGCAATTCTCACGGGCATGCAGACTGGGTATACTAAATTTTGTTGCTTCCTATTGTCGTAGATTTCCGATAGGAGAATTAAGACTAGGTTTGGTCCCTTCTGAATAGGTTTGAATAGGTGATAGACTCAGTGAGAGTTAGTGAAAGGTAATAGAATTTCCACACACGTGAGATGATAGATTTGATATAGTGGCTGTCTCTGAAAGCGAAAAGAATTCTTCTCTCTCTCACCTATCTTCTACAACAGTTGTTACAGCGTCAGACAGACTACACCAATATACATATTACGTATATTTCTATCACTCACAGGCCTACGCACATACACGTGACGACAGGTAAACAACACAGACGAGGGAAAAACTATAAACAATTGATATATATATTATCTAGAACGAGCTGACCAAACACGATTATTAAGTTCAAGAGCGATTTTATTATCAGGAAAAAATCGGCTCACAACATCAAAGAAAGTACATCAAGGAAAATACATATACACATAGACATAAAAAAATCAAGGAAATGTTGCAAGGATGATAGCCCCGTTTAATAGAGTGTTTAACTCTAGGTTGATTGTAGAGCCGGCCCCGTTAAGTAGGTGTTTAGTAATCTAGATGATAGCGCGCCAGTTAAAGAGTCAACATGATACATAGGGCAGAATTACAATAGGGATTTGAGTCTAAAGAGTTTTTCTTTGTTTTTATCTCGTAATTAATTATGCACATGAGTGATTTTAAAAAAAAAAAATCTGATTTAACCTAAGACACAATAAACACAAGAACTCTAGCCTTAGGCTAACAAATTTATGCAGATTGAAAAAAAAAAGATTAGGACAAGGCAACAGGGTGAAGTGTCAAAGAGTCTATAATGTGAAAAATATCACTCATACCAGTGAAACGTACAATCGCATTCTCATTCCGCTCTGCCATGGCTTCTCACATTTCATGTACTCACGACTTTGCTTGCTGCCTCTTGGAACACATTGATTTTAGATTTTCACACAGACTCAAAAAATGCAGTCTTCTGCCAAGAAGTCCCCAGTTCCAAAAAGACGTATTTAACTTGGAGTCTCCGGGAACGACTACTTGGGTATGCAAATTTGTTCAAATGTCTGATTAAGTCACCTAACAATTATTCCAGGCGCGGGAGTTAGCAGAGCACAGTGTCAATAGCGTAGGTTTCTAAAAAATGATGAATGTCAGGTCGGTGCCTTCTCTCAGTATAGGATTCACTTTAGTCACACCACAGATTTGTCCACAAGATATAATCTAGTCGGGAAATGATTGTTAATATTCACGCCACCAGGCAGCAAATTATATAGAGTTTCTAGAAGAAATTAAGTGCTGGCTCCAAGGTCCACTATTTATAATTACAGCCTTTGAAATCCCGTTATAGGGATATTACTATTACTGTCTAACTTGCACCATCAAATCAGTGTTACTTGAGAGACCCCACGTTGTTCAAATTTAGATCTGTCTATTTCTTCACAAGTATGTGAAATTACGAACCCCCCCCCCACCCCACACCACCTTCCCCTTTGTTTTTTTTTTTTTTTTTTTTTTTTTTTCTTTTTTTTTTTTTTATTAATTACCAACAAAAAAAATAACTAATACTAGGAGCGTTGGTGTTGGTGAGGTGTCACACACCTACCAAAACTCGCTTTCACTGTGTGGAGGAAAAATAAACACATATAATATAATAAAAACAAGAATCT
>JAMPIV010007247.1:0-127601 GCA_024509875.1 Oreohelix idahoensis | reverse complement strand
ATTTCTGATGCTTCTCCATGCTTACCATCCAGGAGTTCTGAAAACTGAGTCGTTTGTCCCAAATTCTTATCAGTTTGTGAAAAGGGCGTACTTAAATTATTTGACACTTTATGCGGATTCTAATTTTGACACCCCTGTGATGAGTTACTGTTATTTCTATTTTCAACTCACCCCATTTTTGGGTTCCATTTATTTTATTTTTGTTCTCTAATCATTCGTAGGCGTTCGAGTACGTTATTTATTAATTCTGGGTTATTTTTATGGCGGTTGGATTAATCAGACAACCTTCACCAACCTTTCATTTGTGGGAATGGGGGAAAGCACTACCCAGGTTGTAACGCGGAATCAGTGATTCATTCTGGTAGATAGGAGGTCAGAGGCGTTACAGAATATTACATATAATTTCGGCGAGTGAGCAGAAATAATTTTGCGATTTGCTCGGTCAACAATGAGTCAGAGGTTTTCTTATGATATGACTGGGTGGGTTCGATTTAATTTATGTACTGACATGATAGTAGGTCAAAGGTTGGGTAGAAGCGGTTCCTGTGAGATGGTGCCAGACGCGATGACTCACCGAGTCTGTCTTGCATCAGCCTATTAATTATATATATATAGTGAGCGCCAAAAGTAGTTATCGTTCACTAGTCCAAGAATTTTGTGCCGTGAATACGCACCATTGCAGTCTGCCCGGTTCGGAGAAATTCTGTAAAGTTGGGTATGTTCATAACTTAATAGTTGTGTAGGAGGTTTTTTTTCTATAGGATTTTAGTGCGTTAGAGTAAGCTTTCTTCTGGGATTAAATTTAATTTTTATTAGTCAGGAGTTGCCATCAATTGCTGACTTATACAAAACTAGAGCCAGTGTAGTATAAGTTTTGTCTATAATTTTACTATGTATAAGCTAGCAGTATCTATGATTAGTGAAGCGGGTTTTGAGATAATTAACTGTATGAGGTTAGATGCTAAGTTAGACGGGAGCTCTGTGTAATGTAATAATGAGGTCCGTGTAACCGCATTTGATTATGATAATTTGTAGTGAATATACGCGGGTGTGGTTTGTGTGTTAATTAGTTGTGCTATTTGGTAATGTAGTCAGAAGACAAGGGGTGAAGGGGATTTAATATTAAAATAGATGGTGTATGTATATGTGTGTTAAATAATTTTGTTAATTTGATAACCTTCCCGGGGCAGTCTTTAAGAAGAATAGGGCTGGAGAATTATTCAGTACAGTAGGATATTGGCTTCAGGGAAGCGATGGTGTGACGCCTACGAGATCACACACGCTTCTGGGTTTAGAGTAACAGACAGCGAGTAAATTGTGAGGGAGAGATAGGAGGGAGCGGTAATGTAATCTGACCCTCGACAGAAATATATGTTTTATTTCTTGTGCGTAGCTTGTGTGTAGGGGAGATTTATTAATTTAGGGGACACCAGGGTGTAGATTCTTCTTCTTCTTCCTCGTTCGTCCTGAAAAGGACGTTGGTTGCATTGTGTCTGTTTCCAGCGAAGCTGCAATATCTGCGCCTTTCGGCCGACACATCCGACTTCAGCACGGCATTTTTTAGGACCGGGTTTGCCTTCCCTCTTCGATCCGTGCTCGCTCAGCCAGCCTGCACTGCTGCAGACTGTTTCCAGGACCACCACGTGGAGGTGGAGCACGGTCTTGACCAGCTCTGGTTCGCTGGTCCTGACGCAGGCAGTCAAGCTATGAGTCGCTGACTGCGGTCTCTATTGCTGCGTCTTCTGGTCCCCGGGGTGTAGATGAATTTTCAGTGTTAAGGTGTTATGTATTAGGTAATTATGAATTGTTGTATAGATGTTGTTATTTTTGTTTTACAGCGATTCACGGCGAAGAGGTTGTAGATAACCCTAAGCCTACCACGGACTTTGCCTTCTCAAGAGAAGGAGGCACGAGACATCAGTGTAGTTGAAGAAAACTGGGTACGCGCTTGTACCTGGCGCCTAGTTACGTCTGCAACACTGAGAGGAATTAGAAGTTCTCTTGACGTGAGGAAACCTATGCCTCAGCGGGAGACTTGCCTCTAAATAAGGAGCTCTTAGCTCGTAAAGGCCAACACGCAAAACAGGCTACGTTGCATGGTGTTGTTTACATACTGCCACAATAATGCAGTAGGCCTAACCCCGAAGCGGGTTAACTCGGCGTTTTGAAGAATTGAGTGTTATCAGCAGTGATAAAATCTACAGCCTTAGCAATTAAATTTATATCAAATTATTAAGGCTCTCTTCATCAGTATTCGGGAAAGGAGAGAGGGAAAACATGAATTTCTAAATGCTAACTGGAGGAGGTGCGTGACGAAAATCAACTCATCAGACGAAGACGATAGCGTCAGAGAAACACTGAACAGAAACAGATCAGAGAGAGAGAGGAGTTTAGCGAGGAACAGTAGGGTTAGATAGAAATACTTAGAGGGCAGCCTCTGAGTTAGCGCTGCAGAATCCATTAGTGTAGCATTTCTTGATGGTGTATTAGTTAGGAGTGTAGGACCGCCTAGAGCTCTTAGAGACAGTGTAGTCATTTAGTTTATACATCTTCAGCGGTCAGTGTGTTTAGTTAGTAACAATAGTGTAGTCAGGAGTGGTGGCTCTTTCTTAGAGACCCCCACCAAGTATATGTCATTATCTTTAGTTGTTTTCGTGCAGGTGTGAAAGAGAGCGTGGTAATTGTTACATTGTTTCTTTCACTTGATTTGTTCTTTTTTCAGGTTATGCGAACTCGCACGTTATTGTTGTTTGCTGTGGTTTCGATTTGTTCTTTAATAAACTATAAAATGAACACTGGATCAGTTTATCTTTAACTATACTGTACTTGTATGCTTTGACTGTATAGTGGTGTCTGTGGATCATTTAGTGTAACCTTATCTCCTTTCTGATAGTCAGAGGTGGTGAGACAGTAGCGAGTAAATAAGTCACAAGTGGCGAGGGGGAGTCAATCTAGGTTCTCACCCTTGAAGCTATAAGTCTCATCCTTCCACATTCACTGTACTTCTCTTCTAAATCTATCTTCTCAGACTTTCCTCAAAACTGGTGTCTTGTATCTGTACTCAGACAGACTCTAATTAAAGCCACTTTGTGACAACCCCCACCTCGTCCTCACCTCTAAAACAAATAGAAAATCATATTATCATTGCACGTGGATTTGTAAAATGTAAAATAATGTCATAATAATGTCCGATGTCACACCCCCCTCTTTTCTCTTCTTGTACCCCCCTTTGAAGGGACTGAGTGTGACATCCCAGTAGTTCCATATAGTACCGAGCAATTTGTCGTATTTGTTAAGTCACGATTGTCGTACATATAGGTTGTGAGTTATTTTTTCTGAGGAGAGTGGATGGTGATGGGTACGCGAGAAAAGGTGTGAGAAATTTATTTCACGGACGGTAGCTTAAGGAACAAAGATATGTCTCTGAAATGAGTAAGTTTCTCTATTCCAGCCTATCTATACGACTATAATTTAGTACAAGACAACCTTGCCCTCCTCATACATATAAATATAAGTTTAACTATGTGACAAAAATACACACAAACGAGAAAAACTACGGTTACTTGGGTATGGGTCTGACCAACACAAAAAGTTAAGTTTCTTTGTTGTTTATTATCATTAAACTTGACAACACCTATATCTAAAGAAAGATCAAATAAAATCAGATTTATATACATTTGAAATATCAGAATAAATGCGCCCTCCCCCTATGGAGAAAAGAACCCAAAAGTTAATAACCCAAAGGTCGAAGGTTAGCACTATGTTACAGAGTAGACAGTAAAGCAAACAAGTTTCTACTATTTGCTACCAGTAAAGTAAACAAGTTTAAGCAAATCCAATGTTGGTAACTTCCCTGAAACAAAGAAAAATACTCACGCACTCTTTCATACAGTGGTCACTCCATCACTATTATCTACTCTTGGTGATATCCCTTGGAAATACAATTGTTCCTGAATATATATCATGTCAGGTTCACTTCCCAAATTGGCCCCAGTCCATCCTCTAACAAATAAAGACTTGTGAGGTGAACGCCGAATCTGGTGTTTTGTTCTTCTGGATGAAAAAAAAAATTTCACCGCCAATAGTTGATATAGGAAGGTGCTCTTGGTGTTCACAGTTAAAAGAGGAAAATACTTCCAGTATTGGGAAACATCTGGTTGCAAAAAATGTTACAAATGATGATGATGATAATCCTATCGGCGGACTCTATGTTAGAGCGCCGATTTCTGAACAGCGTAGATTTCTGGATGCTTCACTTGAATACGACTGTCAGAAGTCGGGAACAATAATGTTATTTTGTACACCCCTGTGGGCTGGTAAAATTGGAAAAAAATATCTGGGTTTGGTAAGTCCAGTTAAACTTATAAGTTAAAATGTTTCTCAAGTATCTTGGCGAATACTCGCTCACAAATGAAATTGGTGACGCACAAGCCAAGAAAAAGAGACAACATTAACCAATCAGAAAAAAAAGACGCTGGACGCTCTTGGTCAGGTCTGCTAGGAATCTAAGAAAAACATTTATGGAAAAATGCTACTTTTCTATATAGCTTCATATATGCACACAGACGGGGAAAAGACGATCTCTTATCCACTCCGTCAGTCCTGATTAAATTTAAAAGGCACACGGTGTTTTCCTTTATGCCTAGATGGTCAGCCTTCGCTAGCGCTGAGTTTTTAGGTCGGAGGGAGTTATGCAACTCTCCGGCCCCTTTGCTCGCGCTGGCAGTCAGCGTACAATGCTAATTATTATTTAATTATCCATATGCGCACTTACACAAAGTATGGCCTGTCGTTAATAGCAATTAACCTGTCGGCGTCTGTTAGTCATCATATGGTATTAAAATAATAGGCACTTATAATAAATACACACAATGAAATAAAGCGTGAATTCTTTTCTGTCACTATCAGTGGCGCCTAGCATATATACCAGTCAGCTAAAACCACCTCTTCTTGTGTGAGAAAGCGTAAGGTGAAAATTAATATTATAACTGAACATCTGGTATGAAATAGCTACGCGTTATTTTATTTCACTAGTTTTAACAGCTAGAAAATCTATGTGAATTATAATGGTAAAAGCTAACACTTTTAAGTGGTAAAAGCTAACACTTTTAAAACGTAAGCACTAATTTCTATTACCAGAAAACAGAATGAAAAATCCCCTCGAATTGCTAATAACACATTTAACAAAATGGTTCTAGAACTGCGTGCTTAGACTATCCAAAAATTCTGAGTGACAACTGATAGCAGGTTTAAGAAAACACAGTTTATTTATCATTATATTTCTCTGATCTATAGATGTTGTTAATTTTCGCGCTACCGAGAAACTCTGTTTCTGATTCTCCGTTACGTGTTTTGGGAGCCAACGATAGAAGAGAAACATTTTAACTTGTAAATTTTAACTGGAATTACAAAACCCAGAAATATTTTGTTCAATTTTTATCAGCGCACTAGGATGTGAAACAATAACATTACTCCCGACTTTTGACAGTCGCATCCAGGTGGATTTTATCCAGAAGAGTTACGCATGTTTCAGAATCGGCACTCACCATAGAGCCAGCCGATAGGATTATCATTGTCACGGCGTATTTTCTGGTGGCAGAAAAATAGATTCGTGACATCGTTATCAGCGAGTTTTGGCAACCCTGATAACTTTTGAAAAAACCGGTTAGTCGGGCGACACCGGAAGGCGGAACAAGGAAGGCGCGAAAGAGGCAGTTGACGCTGGGCCTTTGTCCGAGAGTGACGGACAGTTTGTGGTTCCATTTTCATTGAGTATGGAATATGGTCTATAGTGGTTTATTCTGTTTGACATAATTATAATTCTGAAGTGGTTTAGTGTCCAGTGATATTATTGTCAGGCCATCTGGTATAATTTGCCAGTGGATTGGTTTTTCCATTGTGTAGTTTCCAGTTCGCCATAGTGAGCGATTGTTCAGTACTAAGTTTGTACAGTACTGTTATACTGTCACGTGTAAGATTAATTTGATATATTAATTAGAGAAGTTTCTCGGGCAGTGTTTTATGTATTCCATACTGTTTTCAGCCGTGTGTGGCTATACTGTGTGTAGTGTCCTATTAATAGGGAATTCCTATAGAAAGTGTTATCATTCTGTGTCAACCATTTCATGTTGTGGTCATATTCTTAGATAATGAGCCAAGTATTAAATTAGCGTCAGTATTAAATCCACAGCATAATTTAGGAGTTGACAATCATCATCAACATAAGTATTTTCCTCTGTTTACTGTGAACCCCAAGATCTCGGTTTTTCGACACTAACTATTCGAAGTGACATTTGTTCATCCAGGAATAAACCACCAAATTCGGCCTCCAACTCCTTAATCTTATTTGTTAGGGGATGGACTGGGGCCAATTTGGAAGATAAAAACACTGGCAATTTTATATTCAGGATAATTGTATTTCCAAGGGATATATACCAAGAGTAGGTAAGGAGTGATTGAGTGGCCACGTATGACAGAGAGAGTGAATATTTTTCTTTGTTACAGAAATTGTACCAATCTGAATTTTGCTTAAAAAAATTGTTTAATTTACTGGGTAGCATATAGTAAGAACTTGTTCTTTACTGTCTATTCTGTACCATAGTGCTAACCTTTGACCTTTGAGTTATTAACTTTTTTTGGTTTGGTTCTTTTCTCAAGAGGGGAAGGGCACATTTATTCTGTTATTTCATATGTATGTAATCTGATTTTATTCGATCTTTCTTTAGATGTTTGATGTTGTCAAGTTTAATGACAATAAACAACAAAAAGAAACTTAACTTTGTGTGTTGGTCAGATCCATACCCAATTAACCGTAGTTTTTCACGTTTGTGTGTCTTGGTGTCATATAGCTGTGTGTGTGTGTGTGTGTGTGTGTAGTTAAACTCATATTTATATGTATGGGGAGGGAAAGAATGTCTTGCACTAAATTATAGTCGTATAGATAGGCTGGACTAGAGAAACGTACTCATTCCAGATCTTCTCCTTAAACTATTCACCCGTGTAATCTATTTCTCACACCTTTATTTCTCACGTACTTATCACCATCCACTCTACTCAGACGGGACCATAAATAACTGCCAAACCTATCGGTACGACATACGCTAAACCTGTATGTGCGCAAGTTCTATTCGAGAGAATTCGAATATGCGCGATTTATCTTTTACATCCTTATTTTCTGTGCTCGAACCAAATTTAATTATACACGGAGTTGAATATTACAACGTTAATCACATGACACATTTTAATTGTATTTTTTAAATTAAATAAGATATTATACGGCAAGTCAATGAAGTGAATGCGCTGACTTGTAACGTCTTCCAAATTACTCTGTAGTATAAATACTAAGGAAGTTATTGGATATTTTCCTATAAAATAATTTAATACCATATAACCAAATAAAAAAAAAATTAAAAAAATTTATAGCGAACAATAAAATCAGGTAGACAAGGAAGTAAAACGTCAAACCCAAGCCAAGAAAAGGAAATTTCCATAGTCCGTTCGGAAATTCGTGCCCACACATTGAACGTTGTAACTTTGCAACCCCTTGACGGATGTTATTGAAATTTGCTACGTGCCCTACTGATATCAATGCAGGTATTAATATATTTTTTGCCCTTACAAAACTCAAGTCATGTTCGAATTTTATTCTTTAAGTTATATAAAAAAAAACTCTTACCGTTGTCTGGGTTAACTTTTATTAGTTCTACAGGAAAGTTACAAGATCCGTTCAAAAATTGCGCACTTAACTTTTGTTACAGCACAGCACAAGCGATGAAATGTGCTATTCAATATTTTTTTGGTTTGAATTAGTGTAGTGACTACATGTCCGCACGTGTGTGCACCTATTGTACACAGTCGCGAGTAATTATTTCAGCGGCGTATGCTAATTGCAATGAGTTGGCTGCAACGAAACAAAACGACACCAGCGTATAATATATTAATAAACTAAACTGCATAATTATGAAAAGCGCAATGAAGCTGGAATGCAAATTTATCACTTTGCAGAAGGTAACTGTTATATAGTACAAACATTTTCGCAGAGAGGCTAAGATGGGTTGTTTATACCACGACATCCAAGAACCAGGTAGGAGAACACGAAAGGCCCTGGGTGTGGATAGAAGATCTTGTCGACGTTGGATACAACAGGACGGTGATTGTACAGAGGCTGCGGTTAAGCAAGGAAGGAAGAAAAAAATTGATGATTTTGACAAGGATGTCATTAGACGTTTGATTTTGAAGATGTTTAATAATGCCAATCAACGTGTTACTCTCCGCATGCTGAAAAGTCGGCTGCAAGCAGAATGCGATATTAACGTCTCAAAAACAACTCTTTGGCAACTTGTCAGAAGTGTCGGCTTCACTTTTAGAAAAACGTCTGGCGGAAGGAATTTTTTATGTGAAAAACCACATCTGGCTGCAGCTCGAAGCAAATACCTTAGGCAGATTCGTGAGAGAAGGCAAGACGGCTGTGATATAGTGTATTTGGACGAATCTTTGGTTAATGCTAATCATACGAACGAGAAAGAATGGCAATCTGTTGACGGAGACCATAGAAGGAAAATTCCCAGCAACAAAGGTCAACGCATTGTATTAGCACATGCTGGCAGCAGAATGAATTGGCTTGTCCGTGATGCAGAGCTTATTTTTCAATCAAAGTCTGTAGATGGTAGGAACTACCACAGTGACAAGAATGGGCAAATTTTTCGAGATTGGATAGTGAATACATTCCTCCCGACTCTAGATAGGCCGTCTTGCCTGGTGATGGATAATGCGTCCTATCATAATGTTCTAGCGCAGGAGGATAAAGCTCCCACTTCGGCAAGCACGAAAGACGAAATCAGGAGGTGGCTTGTGAATGAAAATATCTTCGCTGACAATAGCTATTTAAAACCAGAGTTGTTGCAGCTTGTGAGACAGAGGAATAAGACAAAGTGTATCTGATTGATAAAATCATCCAAGAGCAGGGTCATGTTTCTCTTCGACTCCCACCTTAACATTCTCACCTTAACCCAATAGAGCTGGTTTGGGCTAGAGTTAAAGGGCAAGTGGCCGCCCAGAACACCACTTTTAAAATGTGCGATGTTAAAGACATGACTCGTGAGGCCCTTTCACGAATAGACACAGAGTACTGGGCTAAATGTGAAGAACACGTGCTACAGGAAGAAGAAGATTACTGGCAGCGAGATGGCTTGCAGTTTATCCAACCAATAACTGTTGTGAACTTATTGGAGTCGTCCGATTCGGAATGAGGCACGTCGATCGCATTCCTTCGTTTGTGATAAACTAATTTCTTATGCCAATCTATAATAACACATAAACAGTTACGATTTGTCATAGCTTCCTGATGATTTACTGCTATCATGGTTCATTATCAGAACATCATTCCTCGTATCAAAATCACGTGAACAACCAATCACACATTTAGGACACGCCTTTGAACCGTCTTGTCGCACAAATGTTGTGATTTACTGTAAGGATTAATGTTACGGGCAGATTTAGGCAAATGTTCCAAGAAGATCAAAGAAAATCTCCGTTTTGCAAATTTCGCGACAGCTGTGGATGTAATGATCTCAAAATCTTAACTGCATGGAAAATCTAAGACTGCATGCAAAAATTCATGTCCATACAACAAACAGTTTTGGAGAAAATTGACGCTTTCTGTGGGCACGAATTCCCGGACGGACAATAGACTATTTTGTAAGACAGATAGAAGAGGCATAAAATAACTAAAACCAAATTGGTGCAAACAATATTACGTTAGTAAGAGATAAGCAAGGAAATCTCATCACCACAGCACAGGGGCAGGAAACAAGATAGGCAGAGCACTTCAGAGAAACGCAGCTGAATGCTCTTGAGGCTGAAAATGACCTAGACGTAAATACACACATTCCACGAAGGGAAGAAATCATCAAACCGCTGGTTAAATAATGGAAAAAGGTCCTGGTCATGACAATTTAAATGCAGAGTTATTTAAGACAGCCCCTGAACTAGCAACAGAACTATTAGAACCACTATTTGCACAAGTCTGGAAAACAGAGGCAACACCAGCGGAGTGAAATACAGGAATAATTGTCAAATTGCCCAAAAAGGGCGACCTTGCAGACTGCAACAATTGGAGAGGAATTACTCTCCTGTCAGTTCCCAGTAAAATATTAGGCAGGATAATTATCCAGAGAATTTCAAAAGCAGCAGACCATAAACTGAAGAAAGAACAAACCGGATTCGGAAAACGAAAGAACAGAAGATGTGCCGACCAATATTCGCCCTCTGGAACATTATAGAGCTGGGGTTGGGTCGGCCACGTCCTCAGAAGAGACCTCGATGCCATCACAAGAACAGCTATGATATGGACCCTGAATGAAAGCGAAAGAGAGGCCGTCTGGAAACAACGTGGCGGAGAACTGTGGAGGCCGAGATGCAAAGAATGAACCAGAGCTGGGGCACTGTTCGAAGGAAGGCCGTCGACCGAGCAAAGTGGAAGCAGTTTGCTGCTGCCCAACAAGACACCAGCAGGCGTGACGACCACTGACTGCTTTGACAGTCCACGGAAAAGGATCAAAGAAAAAACAGTAATAACAAAAAGACAAATACGACCAGCTAAAATAACATGAACACAATAAAGTAATATTAAGATGACAAATACAGACAGACGAGACAGCTTGAAAAGAATACAGTAATAATAATAAGACAATTGTGAACGGTAATAGGCATTATCCACAGCATTATAACACGGTTTTAAATGCAACTCCTTCTAGACAATGTTATCGCAAGATTATAGGGAGAGAGGGGGGAAGGGGGGGAACAACTCACGAAACGTTTAAATTTAAACAGCAAGAACAGATAAAAAAATCACATAAATAAAGGAATAATCCCAAATTTAAAATACAGGGTGGTCATAAAGTCTTTCCCTGATTTCAAATTTTTTTTGCAAAAAAAGTATCATGCGCAGAAACATTGGGTTTTTTGGAAATTTCACCAAAGAGCATTAATTTTTTTTTTTGCTACCTTTGTAGGTTGCGCACAAATCATCTTTTTCCACATGGCGTCAATGAAGGAGAAAGCGCAGTGTGTTTTATGGTATCACGAAAGTAAATCGCCGTTGACAGTGCAAAACAGTTGAAAAAAAAAATACACACACCCACACAAATAGTAATACGTCTTACAAGGAGAAGGACAAGAAAAACCTAAGTTGCGGCCACAAGGCCTTCGTCAGGGACAGACAAACAAGAGACAGGAAGGAAACCAGATGTTAAAAGCATCAAAGCTTGGTATATAAAGTTTACGGACCCTGGCAGCGTCGGTGACATGCCCAGAGCAGGTAGGCCTCGTGTGAGTGAAGAAACTGTGGACGCAGTGCGCACGGCGTTTCAACGCAGTCCCCAGAAATCAACCTATCGTGCCTCAAGAGACCTTGCAATCCCTCAAAGCACAGTGTTGAGAATCCTACACAAACGGCGCAAGTGTTGAAATCTACAAATAGCATTTAAAAAACTGTTTTAGTTCTGGAATAATTTCCAAAAAAACCAAGTGTCTCTGCACAGAATACTTTTTTTTTTTAAATGTTTGAAATCAGGGAAAAACTTTGTGACCACCCTGTATTTGCAGAAGGGAAACTATTAACGCCATTGAATCAGTGTTATAAATAGGATCTAACGCGACGTGAAATGGCGGTGCTTAACTTCATCTTCGTAGTTTGCTGTCATATAATCACACCTATTTCTCTGATAAATTTGACCGTCTGTCTCTGGTTTCTCTCATCGTCACGTAGTTTACCCCTTAAAGGGGTTGATGATGGCCATGCTATCAATCTATTCGTTTAGAGGAGTCGACATTCCTACTGTTTGCTTGTCCTTCGTACATAGATACTGTACATTTCTGTCTGTCCGATTTTAATCTGTTGAGCAGACGGTATTTGAGTCTGCAGTGGCCGGTTCTCATTCTGAAAATTAATACCCGATCTCTTGTTGGTATACACTTCTGTTATTACTCTGTGTGTTTTTATGCCATTTACTTTGAAGCTGTTTTTGATTAGTGCTTTGATCTCTTCAAATGTAGCCTAGTCCTCAGTTTTCCGCCTTCTTTGGGAAGTCTGTCTGCTTTCTCACTTTATTATATCTTACACTGTGCTCTCTCTCTTTTTTTCTTTTTTTTTTAACTTTATAGCTGATTTCTATTTCTGCTTCTGTGAGGCTGTCCAATTAGTTATTTGTATGGTGCCTTGGGGCAGTTATGACTAACAGGAAATCTGTGCGAAACAACGTCCTGGCTTTAGCGTTATCCGTTTTCCACAACGGTTATAAAAGGTAAAGGATCCCGTTACATATCCATTGAGGCATATTGGGAATATGGTGTTAGGCCCATACTTTATTGACCATCGGCACACTAGGGGTGATGTGGTCAGCATCACGCCGGCCGCCTTAACCTTTCCACATTTACTTTGGTACTCAATTCATGAGGTTGGGTCGACCCCGGAGCCGTTTGAGGTCTAAAAAATCCCACCTCAACTGGAAATCGAACCATGAATCACCGAGCTAGGAAACCAGTGCACTAACCACTGTGCCACCACAGTTATAACGGGGAATGGGACCCAAAGATGCAGCAATAGAGAATGGAGTCAGCGACCCATAGCTTGACTGCTTGCATCAGGATCAGCGAACCAGAGCTGGTCAAGACCGTACTCCCACCTCCACATGGTGGTCCTGGAAACAGTCTGCAGCAGTGCAGTCTGGCTGAGCGAGTACGGATCGAAGAGGGAAGGCAAACCCGGTCCCAAAAAATGTCGTGCTGAAGTCGGATGTGTCGACCGAAAGGTGCAGATATCACAGCTACGGCGTAAACAGACACAACGCAACCACCGTCCTTTTCAGGGCGAACGAGGAAGAAGAAGATAACGGGGAATATTTTTTAAATACTTCTGCTTCATCCGTAAAGGTGTTTCAATTTTTCTAGTGGCTACCGAAATGTGCATGTGCCGCCTATTCTTTAGTTTTGTGTTTACACTTCCCCTTCCTGTTTTTTTAGTAGCTCTCGTCTGTTTAAATACCTTGTATATGGGTCCATGATCCTATATTTCTGCATCCATTGGTTACCTTGTTTCATCACTTCTGGTATGTTGTCAATCAGCTCTGGGAATCTTGTTCGCTATGGTCGGAATGTGCTGCTTATCGTTAGCAGATCTGCCTTTTGTCTGTGGAAGGTCTATAGTAATGGTGGTGAGTTCTAAAGTGTGTTATATGAAGAAGCTTCTCTGGTGTATACCCCGGCCACATCCTTTTAGTCTGTCATTCACTGGGCGGTTTGTGAGTCGTTAAAAACAACTTGTCTGAGTTAGTGCTTTTTAATCTCTTCTGTCATTTATAGATTTAAAAAAAAAAAAAATTAATGAAGAAAAATATCCCGTTCAACCTCTGATGGGTTATAATTAGGATATATATTGTTTTCAATTCCAAATAATATGAAAAACTGCCGATATGAGAAAGTGGCATCACATTTGTCAAACTTATTAATTTCGGTTGATTTCATTGTTTCAGTGAAAGTCTTAGCCTGGTTTTTTTCACTCCGGCTGTTTCAGTAATAATACTCCTAGACTGGTTTTTTTTTTTCACTCCGGCTGTTTCGGTAATGATACTCCTAGCCTGGTTTTTTTCACTCCGGCTGTTTCATCACAAGTAGGATCTTTAAGCAGCTGCCCAGGCTGGCATGCGATATTCCAGGGTCAGACTAACATTTACATTGTGTGATGGTCGTAACCCCAAGCAGTTCCTGCTACTTTTGTCATCACAGCCATTTGCTGTCTAGCTTTTTGCTGGCACTTATCAATTTGCTAATCTGCTGTCCAAGGTATTCGGGACTATTATCTTCTGGCAGCTCATGTTCATTCATTTCCAGCACACACCATTCATTTCCAGCACGACTTTGTGTTCCTCGTTTGAGAACGTGAAAGTTGTAAATGTTTCTCTTCTCATTAATGTTTAGAAACAAATTCTTGTATTTATTTATTTCGTTCTTGTGCTGCTTGCTGAGTGCTGCTGTTTAGAATTGTGCTTTTGCTGCCCAAAGCGCTGAGGGGTTCAGTGGCAGGGTAGTTACTGCGCTTGCTTCTCGAGGAAAAGGAACAGGGCTCAAAACCAGAGGCCGGCACGCTCCAGTCTACCCAGCTGTAAATGAGTGTATGACGCTGTTTTTTGACTTGAGGAAAGCGAGAAAAGGAAGTGATCACTCCCACCTCATAATGCAGCGAGTTATTATGGGTTGTCTCTAACACTTCACTTCCCTATGATAGTATCTGCAATGGAACTAAATACTCTTAGCCCTAATCCATCATCTTAAAGCCCGAAGTGTTTAATGGCAATCAAGATAAGAAATACAAAGGTAAAATTAGCTTACAGCATGAAGAACAGTAAGGAAGAGATTATTACGATGTCATGTATCTCCTGTAATACTTTATGCATGTGAAATATGGACAGTAAACTAGAAACACAATTGAACGCTGTAGTGATGTGGTTTATAGGAAAAATGCAGCGGATATCTGTGACATCTGCACAATCAAGTGTGGAGGTCCTCAGAGAGACATAGAAATGTGGTCAATTAATAATAAAATAATCAGGCATAGATCGCCAAAGTTTTCAGGTCCTGAGACGAGAAAAGTTAGAGAATCTGATAACAATTGGTAAAATCAACTCAAATTGAAGAAGAAGAAAACAGAGAGAGAGAGAGAGAGAAGGAGGGAGGGGGGGGGGTGGGGGGGGGGGGGGGAGGGGGGGGTGGGGTGGGGGGAGGATCTACCGTGAAAATCTGACCACATGGAATGGGCAGATATTGAAGATACAACTGATATAAAACACCGGAGACGCTATAAAATGTAAAAATATGATCGCTAAAACCAGTCGTCCCGGCACTCAATAAAATACAACTCCTAAATCAAGAATATAAAAACAGGAACGAATGGTAAGAATATAAACAGAGGAACGGAACAAAAATTGCGCATACACATAAAAACATAAACACGGTTAATAACAACATTTAACAAAGACATCTAAAATAACAGAAACAGAATATAGTAATAATAATAAAAAATATAGCCAGCTAAAATAAGATAAACATAGTAATATTAAGTACAGACTAATGGCATAACATGAACAGAAATCAGTACTAATAAGAAGTCAATTGCAAACTGTAATAGCTGGAAGCACATCAAAGATAACAAGCTAAGCAAGAAGAAATCGGGCTACAGTTAAAATAACTATAGAAGCTCAAATTCTACGATAACTAACTTTGCAGCGAGACAAACAGTAACATCTCAGCAACACTAGCAACTGCAACCAGAAGTTATAATTGCAAAAAAAACAAAAATAAGGACTAATAAATCATAGCAGAAATGATTTTGTTTCGTTGTTGTGAATCTCCATTCAACTACTAAGATGTTGTTGAGTCATGCACAGCACTTGAAAGATGAGTCACTTAATGTAGCCATTAATCAAATCATGTGACCGCTGCATAGTCTGGTATCTCATTTATTCTGGAAGGTTGAGGGGCGCGCGGGGAGGGAGGTTGCGTCTAATTGTGTTATCGCTAGGGAAGCGGAAACTCTGGCTGAGTGATTTGAATTTAACATAATTTTGGGTAATGTTCCGAATATATCTGTGGCAGTAGGGATGGTACCAAATTTAAGTTATTTGTTCGACTTTGTGTCTCCATCTGTTTGGTCATTCATTAGCTGCTGTCATGCCTCGAGGAGAAAAACCAGGAAAGCTCCTGGGATGTTAAAAAAGATTATGAGCTAGCTAAACAACGTCTGTAAAATATTGCTGTCACTCTTTCGAACATGTTTTTGTGTGGTTTTATTTGATGCTGGTTGTCATGGATTCATTCTTTCATTTACTCGTTCGTTTCCCTTGTTTGTTCTGTATGAAACACGGAACCACAACTGCAGCTAAACCCATTACAGTTGACATTCAAAAATCCGGCCATCAATAATCCGGTTCCTTCAGATTTCCGGCATGGATTTCGGAGCGCATTTTTAAATTTACCGCGTTGGCGCGCCACTGTTTTCTGGAGCCGTTTATGTTTTGATGCAGCTGTTGGGTCTTGCTTGCACGTGTTAACAGGATTCCTGCTCATTCCTTCTCATTTTATCATTTATTTGCTGCTGTATAGCCCCATTATGGATTCAGCAAATTAAAAGAAGTGGTGTAAAACGTAAACATCGTGCGTTGTCGATTTGCTTTTCATTTAGTTTTTAATTTTCTTTCTTTAAAGGACTGTACAGGTAGTCATTTTCTGTTAAATATATACAGCATATATAACCATAAAAAAATCCGGCATTTAAAAAAAATCCGGCACTCCTCAGGTCCGGAGGTTGCCGGATTTTTGAATGTCAACTGTACTAGAAACGTGGTCCAAAGTCATCATATGTTCTTGTGGCAGTGGCTTCTATAGCAAATGTTTTTACACCGTGAGGTTGCCAGCTGCCTCTTACGACATGCTTGAAAAAGCCGGAACATATTCTGTCTCTGAGACACTAGATTACTTCACGGGGCGCCCGGTCACTTGATATACAGGCATACCTCGCTTTATTGCGCTTCGCAGATATTGCGCTTTTTTTCAAATTATTCATGTTTATTTATTAGAACGTGCCTTGTTCTTCCGAAAGATTTTGGCTCAGATGATGAAGATTAGCATTTTTTCTTTTAAGCAATAAAGTATTTTTAATTTTACAGTACATTTTTGTATAGACCTAACGCTATTGCGCACTTAATTTAGACATAGTGTAAACATGATTTTAGGCTTTTATTGCACTGGGAAGCCTAAAAAATAGGTGTGATCCGCTTTATTGCGATATTCGTTTTATTGCGGTGGTCTGGAACCGAACCCCCAATATCTCTGAGGTATGCCTGTAATGTTATTCTAGTCTAGAAGGTAAATGATTGATGTGGTACATACTAGAAGCGTATCTACACCATTTTTATTAATTTTGTCTAAAAATATAATTTTGTGTGTGTTGACAAAACATTTGCTATGATCAAAATGTACTGACAACCAAGTGACCTTTGTGGAGCATAACTCTAACACCCTTGCTGCACTGGCGTACTGATTAATGCATTTTCCATTATTTTCAAACATCCATTTCTTAGCTACTGCTTTTGCTTCAGCTGGCATAACCATGTGTGCGTTCTATGTTCGCAGTCCATTCCAAGTGTGCTTCGGGGAATAACCTTTGCGACGAAGCGGCAAATTGTTCTTTGAAGTCGGTGGGTTACAGACAGAATCCGGCTCAAATGTTTATTTTTCCTCCTCCTTCCGGTGTGATGATTTCCAGCTCCGGGGTTACTGGTGGCTGATGGACGCCTCACGGAGTCTTTAACAATCCACGAAGACCCTGTTTTAGTTTCCGCCAAAAAGAAAAAAAAAGGCGGTAAAACAATGAGCTGTCCCCAGTAGCGAAACGCCTGAAGCTCTTGAGGTAAGTTTCGTCAGAGTTAGAGAAACTGGCAGTTCCGTATTTGTGCACAGGAGACGGTTGGAAGCAAGTTTAGTATTGTTTTTGTTGTTTCTATAACGTGGAAAGGGAGAATTTTCCCCGCCTCCTATAGACCTTTTTGTGTGCAACATTAAAATATCTAGAATTAGAACTGAAGCCAGAGTAAATCGAAAATAAAGGTAAGTAAGAAGTAACAATGAAATCCAAACTCTCAGTCGTAAACAAACCCAAAGACAAGCAAATTATAAACGCTTGGAAGACTCACAACACAATTAGGCAACAAAAAAGGTGTCTAGTGTTTAACTGTGTATGGGAAATAATCTGGGAAAGGGAGATAAGGCGGATAAGTAGTTATATAACAAAAACGCACTTGTAAGATTATTATGCTTTTAGAAAAGACTGAATGAAAGAATTTCTTAGCATTTCCGAGAGAGTGTGGTCCATAAGCATTAGGCAACAAATGGAAGTGAAAAAAGTGAGCCAGAAGTATGAGGAGGAAGGTGTAAATTGTATGAGTGCAAGTAAAAGACGAGATTGATGAAGGACAGCGGTTACTCGTCGGTACTTGCGAGGGAAGGCTGTGAGTCCTTCTTTAGCTCATGTGGAGACAAAGTGAGATTCTATGTTGAGGGAAGTCTGGATTACGTGTAATCATCCTATTAATCTGATGTGCTTTAGTTCAGGTCTGCACCGTTACGATACATACAGTTTACCAAATAGTTATTTTGTATTCATGATCGTCAGAGCCCTTTGTCACATCTGATTTCATGTGTTCGGCAAAACAGTTAATTGTTGAGGGTTTGTTTATACTCAGTTGGGCGGTTTGTTTAACTTTAATGCTATTACAAATGAGCTTGATGTTTTGATGGAACGTCAGTAATATTATAACACTAGCAATGACCCGTCAACATTGTCAGGTTATTAATTATAGTGTGCTGTTTCTGTTACATGTATTACAGACGGTACTATCACTACTGTGGTCATTTCATTGCAGGCGACGGTCATCAGATATTTGTAGTGAAAATTATATGGATGTATTAAATTTGAAGACATGGAGTAACCTAACCTAAACGACACGTGGAGCAGTGAAAATGATCTAATGGACCGTAAATTGACTAAATAGCTAACATTTCTTTTATGACAACATGTCTGGTAATTGTTCGTGCATCTTTTAAAATCTTGCCCTGGTCGACTTACTGCCTCTGAGAAGCCATGGTCGACTTACTGCCTCTGAGAAGAATGTTTGAAGTTTGACGAAACTCCAGTTCATGCACTGTTTATCAATCGTGTTGTTGGGTTCTTTCCATAACGAAACTGTTCATGCACACCTTCATTTGCGCACTTTTTCTATTTTCGGGAGAGTACATATAAGGGGAAACAGTATAATTTTTGTCTAACTTTCAACCACAGGTGCACCCCCTTAGCTGTGGTTGAAAGTTAATGTACTCTATCGAAAATAGAAAAAAGTGCGCAAATGACGGTGTGCATGATGTGACTGACCGACCGACCGACTGAAGTACTTACGGCGGGTATTATGGTATTGAAAGTGACAAACTGACCTAGACTGACCGTTGCTAAACTGTATCATTACATAGCAAAGTAATGAGACAGAGCAATAATTTTGATGAAAGAACATTAATTGTTGTATCAAAATAAGTGGAGAGAAAAAGAATTTCTTAAGAACTTCATCGTTTCCCATCTGTATGAAATTGTATATGATTACAAATTTCGTATTATTCTTGATCTCCTGTGGTGAAACATGTTGAGAACCCAGCATTGCCCACTAAGCTTGGAGGCGGCACTTGAGCCCCAGATGTAACTCTAGCTTTTACCTAGTTGGCTGCATGACCAACCTTACTGAGGACCAATTGTAGGCAGAGGAAGTGAGAAGTGGCTCTGCTTAGAATGTGACAATTTCTTTGCATATTTGGAGAACCCACTTGGATGGCAGAGATGGCACAGTATACCACGCATTTCGTCATCCTAGCTTGAGACCAGATGTGATGGTCCTTTAAATGCAAGCCAAGCTGGAGTCACTGGAGCTCATGACTTCAACTTAACACGTTTCAGAATGACAGAAAAGTCACAGGAAAAGCTTAGGTCTACGATATAGATAATACCAAGGAGTCTTCAACTTGATATTAGCTGCAAAAGAGTGAGAAGCTCAGCAGCCCTAGTTAAACAAGAAGAACAACAACAACAAGTCAACGCCATCTTCTGACCAGTAAAGACATTTTGATTCCTGAAATGTTCAAAGTGAGCTAAACGTTGAGGCATTCTACGTGAGTGTATATGTGTTTTACAACAGAGACTAATATAGATCCTTACAAGAAATTATGGGCCATCAAAGTGGTTAGATATGGCGCTAGTCGACTACTCAGCGGTTTAACTGGAGATACAAAAGTACATCGTTGTACCCCGCATAGTTCCCAGGGTTATCTGAAAGGTCAAAGAAATTAAATACATTTCCTCCAGTCCTAAGGGTCTTTTATATTTGGACATGCGCCCTAATATAACCGACTAGGTTGAACGAGACGCGCCTCGCTAAAACGAGGCAAAAGTTTTACATAAAAAAAACAAAAAACAAAGAAATAATAGGACTGCTGAACACTCAGGCATGTCGTAGAAGGCGACTAATATAAGGCTGACAAACCTCAAACAAAAATGACCATATAAACCACTGACGTAAGTGCATGTGACTGCATGATACCAGCTTCCTGCAAGGGCACCAGAAGCAGTGATGATTCCATGCTCCATAAGGAGCACACAGGAAAATAAACGAAGCGCAACAGAACATGAGGACATAATTATCTCTATGTATTTGATGAGAACAGTTGACTAATGACTTACCACAGAATACGGTGACATCGCCAATGCAGAATCCAAGCCACTCGTTTAAATCGCGTGGGGAAATAGAAATACAGTCCGCGGACACCATATGCACACCTGCCTCAGTAGAATCATTAAAAATTGCCCATACTAAAGTGATATTTAGATCTGTTCATTGGATAAAAAATGCTAAAAACAGTGTTTCTAGACCCAACTGTAAGACTCTATAAATACTCCAGCTCAACAAGTCAGAACAATTAGTGGGAGATGGAGAAACTATGTATGCAAGCACTGACCAGAATAAATAAGTAATGAAAGGGAACTTTAGGGACTAAGACTAAAGCTCTCGAAAGGAAAACACATAGTTAAATAAACTCACATTCATGTGGTCAAGACATTACTTATAAACATTACTTACAAACATTACATACAAACATTACTTACCACTCTTGTCAATCTGAAGGACGTACATTTAAATAGTGTACCCGCAGGCAGCACACTAAGAAGAAAAAACAACAACAACAACAAAACGAACAAACAAAAGTTATAATGCTTTGGTAGCAGAAATATTGACCACAAAATATAACTAAAAAAGTAAACTCGAGTCGGGTCTGTAGTAAATAAATAAACGAATGTAGGTAACCATCAGGCACCCGTAAGACAGGAAGGACGAAGACAAGGTACAGAAGTTATAGGCTAAGTCGGGAATCGAATCGGGACCCTACAATTGCTGCTGGAACATGGAGAATGCGCTGTTGTGAATCAGTATTGTTCTGCATTTTCCATTTACGGGTTCGTATCATTTCTGTATTATTTATTTATTTGTCGTGCATTTAGCTTGCTTCTTCCTTTCTTTTCTCTACTGTTTTGGTTTGTTTACCCCTGACATTGTCCTTGCCGTCATAACGAAGGCACCTTCATTGTCTTTTATAATAGTAATACAAACATTACCGATTTTCGTTAGCCAGATTTATCTTTTTTTCTCTTGAAGGTTTTATCTTGTTGTAGAGAGGCCCGTGCATTTCAACCTGGACTTAAGTCGGTCGTTTATATCAGAGCGCACTTTGCCATTTGAAAGTAAGTTAAATCTGTTGACTCAACTGTATATAGTGTTGATTAAAAAAACAGCCTAAACTGACAAATAGTTTCTATCAGCAAGCATGAAGAAGCCATGATAAGTACTGCTGGCCTGGAAAGCGTTTATAGATACTAAATCCACAAAAGGACTAATAGTATCTATATGCTAGGCTGATGAAGCCCTAAAAAGGACTTGTCCTAAAAACAGATTGCCAGCTACGCCAACGCTGTCCGTATCTCCTCACTGTTCAGCGAACACCGTGTGAAAAAACCGATTATCATTCTAGGTGCGTGTAATCCAGGGTGACCTCAGGCGGGGTAGGGGGGGGGGGGGGGGGGAAATAGCGTATTAAGGGGATGAAATGGGGTGGTCCTCCCCGGGTAATAGCCAGAAATGGGGTGCCGTCGACACTATTATGACTACTGCACTGTTTAAAAACACACTTACAAGCATATGTTTTTCTTTGCGTTCGTGTATGGGGTGGGGGCGCCAAAGATAGAATCTGTCCCCGATGCCACATACACTATGTACGTCCCTGTGGGTGGGGGTGGATGATTATTATTACCTTGGAGGTTTTTAAACATCTTGACAGGTCTAAGTGTATCTCTCAAACGTTATTAGTGACTCCGAGAGCTTTCTTCGTAGATACACCCATTTCGAAGCTACTTGACACCTGAGGTGACTGGAGAAGTATGTTATGAGGATACTCGAGGTAGCTGTCAAACTAGGGAGAGTTGTTGACAGCAGGAGTGAAGGAAAATTGTTTTGTCACATTTGTGTTGGTTGTGCGAGTTAGTTCAGGGGAGGGTAAGCAAATATAGTACAGCAGATGGTAATTAAAGTGACTGAGATAAAGAGGTGCCATGACGGGTAGTTCTCAAGTGGTCTGTGAGTGGACAAGGAAAGATTACAGCTACTACTGCTCATTCAGATGTGTTGTAGGATGCAACTAATATGATGATGTGTATAATCGTGGCAACGTCATCATGTCAAACAAATTGCTACATAAACCACTGAGTGATATTGTTACGTGCAGTCTTTGATATTTTGCAATATTATACATTTGTAGGCTTGTTATGTTCGCAAATATTTTGTAAACAAAATAGAAACTCTTTTGCTTAAGGAAAAGTCAATATCGAGTTACTTCCCCTTGAAAGGAGTCTCAGATCGAACTCCGCGGACGAATCCAGTTTTACTGCGATTTATTCTTTGTTTGGGTAGAAATAGATTGTTCTTGCTTCAGAATATCTATGGCCTGAATTTATGTGTAGTGTTTGTCTAGGTAGGACGAGTCTGTCTTATATCTGTATATCTTTACATATCTAAGTCGAACTATATGTTCTTTGTCGCTAGAAAGGTCAAAGGCTGTTCAGCGGATGTGTCGCTAGTTAGTTGTGATTTGGCTTCGCCCTGATGGGCGCTGTTGTGTTTCTGTATCGGCTTGTCGCCGGGAAAAGTGATCTCAAGATTGATGGGGAAAGTGATAGACGTTTAGACCTATCGTGTATGCTTTACCCCAGTGTTTATTCTTATTGCCAAGGAATGGCAGAATCATATTTCTGACACCAAGGTAACAAAAGCACTTTTTATGAACTCTCTTACGAAGCCATCGTTTTCGATAAGCAGACGCACGATTTGTACGTCTGAGAGAATATTTAACTAGATGAAGAAGACATTCATTTCTAGCAGCACTATATCTTGTATGATGAAGTCAATTGTATCATGATAGAATCTACAGAGCCATGAGAACATTTAATGAATGACTAACTTTAATACAGATTCATTGTCTGTATCCAAACGTGAGTGACAGCTCACCAGAAGCCATCTTGTATCCAAATATTTTGTGACTTTCAAGAAGAGAAAAGGGATGCCCCGTACTATCGCTTGATGAGTCCAGAGATCACTGCTACAGATGAGAACCCATTACTAGCGGTTCAAAATGATTATATGAAAAATATGTGCTGAACATTATTTAAAGGAATCTTCGCTAGACGAGGTTAGGTCTAGAAGCCATCTTGAATATTGTTTATAAACTGACGTGCTTTGTCAGTAAACTCAGATGATATATATATGGGCAATACTGAGTGCTTGTCTACTGACATTCCATTGTGCTATGATTCAACGAGTGCCCATGTATCATTGCAAGACCATTTATCAATTGTACCATGATGTATTATGCCAACCGGTGATTTGTCACTGTATCCGTGCTGTCGAATGTGTACGTCCAATTAAACTGTAACAAAAAGTACACAGCAGTTGGCGTCGATGACTTCCAGCCATACATGAGTGAGAAAAAGAACATTTATCAACTCTTCGAACTCTTTCATCATTCGCGTATTATACTCTCACTCTATGTCTACACACCACTGCGTAGGTCGAGTTGATATTCCTAGTCCTAACAACCACTCTGACGAGCAACGCTTGGGCCAACAACAAGTCTTTAACATTGGAGCTTCCACAGACCACCATACCTCTTAACACTGTGGTCCTGTAAATAGTTGATGTCAGTGTGAACAAGGAACAATACAACTTCATATCTATACACCATTCAACAGTATATATAGAAACAGCATTTAACTCTGGTGGAATTCAAAGAGAAGGATATTTAACACTGGTATGCTATTATTTAACAGATATGTAGCAAGCTTTCTGCAAGGTAGCCAGCTTTCTGCAAGGTAGCCAGCTGCAGTTGGTTCTCTATGCTCCACTGAGAGCAAACAGGGAAATGATCATGAGATACAGAGATGAAAGTTTCAATCATTATCATCACCCTTCCTCTTCCCTAGGAGTAAAGGCCTTCAACAAAGTTATACCAAGTCTTTCTGTCACGTGCCATCAGCTCAAGATTTGTTCCATGTGTTCTCCATGTCTGTCTCCAGTTATCTTCTCCATGTCTGTCTCCAGTTATCTTCTCCATGTCTGTCTCCAGTTCTCTTCTCCATGTCTGTCTCCAGTTCTCTTCTCCATGTCTGTCTCCAGTTATCTTCTCCATGTCTGTCTCCAGTTATCTTCTCCATGTCTGTCTCCAGTTATCTTCTCCATGTCTGTCTCCAGTTATCTTCTCCATGTCTGTCTCCAGTTATCTTCTCCATGTCTGTCTCTAGTTATCTTCTCCATGTCTGTCTCCAGTTATCTTCTCCATGTCTGTCTCCAGTTATCTTCTCCATGTCTGTCTCCAGTTATCTTCTCCGTGTCTGTCTCCAGTTATCTTCTCCGTGTCTGTCTCCAGTTATCTTCTCCGTATCTGT
This sequence comes from Oreohelix idahoensis, assembly GCA_024509875.1. Taxonomy (NCBI): domain Eukaryota; kingdom Metazoa; phylum Mollusca; class Gastropoda; order Stylommatophora; family Oreohelicidae; genus Oreohelix; species Oreohelix idahoensis. The sequence continues at coordinate 102,967 of JAMPIV010007247.1, read as the reverse complement.
CTCCAGTTATCTTCTCCATGTCTGTCTCCAGTTCTCTTCTCCATGTCTGTCTCCAGTTCTCTTCTCCATGTCTGTCTCCAGTTATCTTCTCCATGTCTGTCTCCAGTTCTCTTCTCCATGTCTGTCTCCAGTTCTCTTCTCCATGTCTGTCTCCAGTTCTCTTCTCCATGTCTGTCTCCAGTTATCTTCTCCATGTCTGTCTCCAGTTATCTTCTCCATGTCTGTCTCCAGTTATCTTCTCCATGTCTGTCTCCAGTTATCTTCTCCACGTCTGTCTCCAGTTATCTTCTCCACGTCTGTCTCCAGTTATCTTCTCCACGTCTGTCTCCAGTTATCTTCTCCACGTCTGTCTCCAGTTATCTTCTCCACGTCTGTCTCCAGTTATCTTCTCCACGTCTGTCTCCAGTTATCTTCTCCACGTCTGTCTCCAGTTATCTTCTCCACGTCTGTCTCCAGTTATCTTCTCCACGTCTGTCTCCAGTTATCTTCTCCACGTCTGTCTCCAGTTATCTTCTCCACGTCTGTCTCCAGTTCTCTTCTCCACGTCTGTCTCCAGTTCTCTTCTCCATGTCTGTCTCCAGTTATCTTCTCCATGTCTGTCTCCAGTTATCTTCTCCATGTCTGTCTCCAGTTATCTTCTCCATGTCTGTCTCCAGTTATCTTCTCCATGTCTGTCTCCAGTTATCTTCTCCATGTCTGTCTCCAGTTATCTTCTCCATGTCTGTCTCCAGTTATCTTCTCCATGTCTGTCGCCAGTTATCTTCTCCATGTCTGTCTCCAGTTATCTTCTCTATGTCTGTCTCCAGTTCTCTTCTCCATGTCTTCTTTGGTCCCCTTCTACCTCTCTTACCCAGGGGATTCCAGAACAAGAAATGTCTTGTAATATTATCAGCAAGCTTCCCCAATGTGTGCCCCATTCATCTCGAGCATCTTCTTCTCATCTGAAAGCTTAAATAGCAGTAACTATTACTGTTCCATTTTAAAATATTTACGATCCCATCTCATTGCAGCATTCCCGACAATGAAGAGAATGGCTGATTTGCAAAGGAAGGTGGAAAGATACCCCAATCTGATACAAGAATAACGTATCAACGAGCCAAGCGTTTTATCAGAAGTAGATACAGGAACAAATGGGAAGCAGAGCATCCAGGCTATCAGCAAAATGATGCACGTTGCTAGCTCAGCAGACGTGAAGAATGTTTTAATTTAAAAAACAAAACAAAAATAATTGAGAATTGTATGGTTGCAGGGCAGAAATGTAAAAAAGGAAATACTGCCCAATTCATTACACAAATGAAATAAAGATTTCGTTCGTTCTATTGTTCACTGACCACGTGTTTTACTCCAGACTCCACACGGGTAACAACCGATTGATGTACCACCTATTCAAATAGCTAAAGATAGGAACTGTTGATGTGTGTAACTGTGGCACCGATAAAATTACTGCTGAACATTTGCTTCAAAGGTGCCCAACATTTGAGGAACTGAGAAAGCGCATATGGCCATCACCAGTACCATTCCTGGAAAAAAACTCTACTGAGATATCAACAGCCTCAAGCTCACCACTGCTTTCGTTAAACATACTCACGTTGACGTCTGAGGGTGAACGAAGAAGAAGAGGAAGAAGAAGATCTGCTGCATAGGTGTTCAACAAATGAAGAACAGAGAAAGCATGTTAGGCTCTCACCAGTACGATTCCTGTACAAACTTTACGAAGACAACAACAGCCTCAGACTGACAACTGCTTTCTTTAACATATTCAAGTCTGTAAATTTACGAAGAAGAAAGATGTTTGCTTTGACATTTACATTTTTCTTTGGCCACAGTATTCAGTCTTATTTATGTTACACTAGTACGGTTGATTACTTTATTATAACTTTTTTTTTTTGCTTTATCTTGTCGCACACGTATTTTTGATGGTGTCACGGGATTTGCCTCCCCTTTGCTCTGCAGTTGTGGTCCACCAGTGGCCAAAACTCCAGAGTATCTAAAATGTGTCTTCAAATGTGTGTACCTTCGCACAAGATTACTCTTGGCAGAGTTATAGATAAGAGGATAATGATGCTTCTATCCCAAGGGAGTTGTCACAAGATAATTCAAAAGTCAAGAACAATGCTGCATAGGGCAGAGCACTATTTAACTTATATCTGATCTGGCACTTTTGTGAAGTTTTAAGCAATGGTATGGCTTGTTCAAGCCCCCAGCTGGTTTAATCCAGCGAAATTCCTTTTATAATTAATTTAGGCGATGTGGCTGTAAATATATGTATATATATATTATTAAACATTTTCGATCTTATCTATAAGAACTGAATCAACTATGAATTTGTAAAAATAACATGTAACAAATTTAATAATCAATTAGTCTTTAACAAATTTAAATAAATATGGATGAAAGTGCCTTTAGAGTTTTTAAAAAAATGTGTCTTCACTGAGACTTAATTGGGGACTGATGGTTATTATTGTCCGTTGCGTGCCTGTTACAAAAGACTTAACTTGCTGAGTACTGCAATGGGTCGTTGTCAGGTTTTTTGTGATGAGGACTCTTCTCTAGAGGCGTCAAGATGAACTTCACTCCTAATGTTAAGATGGGTATCTTCACAACGTGTCTACTGTAGGTATTTGGTGGCGAACCCAGCTTCTTGAATCACAAGATAGTTGCGAAGATTCTTACTTCAGACTGGTCTGGTCTAAGAACCGTCTTGTAGCTTCAAACCACGAACTTTAGGAAAAATAAAGGAGTTAATGCCTCTGCTAAGTACATTTGTGGGCTGAAGATTAACAAGAGCATGGTCTTTCTGTTCACCCACCAATGTTAGCCTCTCTGAATAATTATTCTACCTGAGTATACACAGTATAATTCAGGGAATATGATTAGAAATCACGATTATTCCTCTGGTCACTTAAATTGGGGAAAATGTGTCTGGACAGCGCGAGTAAAATGGCTTGCCTGAACTAACATTATAAAAGTACACATATCTCACAAAATGATACTTCACACTTTAGGCACATGTGATGTAATCATCAGTTCTCACTGCTCTATTCGGAGTCTGGGGTCACCTCTACTGTCGATTTTCTGTACGACTAGCAAGAAGCAATCACCAGCGCTTGCAGTAGTGGTTTATGAATAAACTATTTTCATATGTTGAGGTTGCCAGCCTCGTATGACTTGTATAACCACTTAGCAAGTAACATGTCACATTCACGTTTTGTAAAATATGTGTTCACAACTCACCCCAAATTACTTGGGGACACAATCTCCTGGCACAGTAGAATGGACACAGCATCTTTGTTAAGATGCTTCGAACACTTGGTCTGGGCAATATTAGTATTCCTTTTATGACGGGTGCTATGTTTACTTAAGTTTCCAATCTTGGTTTTAAAAAATGCGGGTTCTCTTTTAAATTATAAAGACGCCCAAATACTTCGATCTGTCACTATTAATTCTGAAGTACTTTGTCCGATCCTTCTCTCTGGCTACTGGGAGTTGCTAATTTGACTTTGCGATGCAGTCTGATCTGTGTCTCTGATTTCGCTAGATTATATTTCCATTTCTCAGTTCAAGTCCCAGATTGGTACAACCTTGCCAATGAAAGCCAAAGTCTATTCCAGCTCTCAAATTAAACCAATGGTAAGCTCTTTAGAAGCCTAAAAACCCAACCCAAGTAGAACAGTCCCAACTGAGATGGTTTGGCCATGTCTGCAGAATGGGAGAATATCGGCTACCACGACAAGCATGGGAAACTAAGAGCCAGGGATCGAGACCTCCAGGACGATTCAAAGTCCGCTGGGAGGACAACATTAGACAATCTTAGAAGGACCGAGGCCTAGAATGGAACCAAGCCAGGAGGACGACAGCCAATAGAATAGTTTGGCGCTCTCTCTTACAAACCTCTACACCCCACGGTAGAAGAAGAACGAATAAGTAGTAGTAGTAACTAGAATCCTGGAGCAGAGACTCAGACGCCTAGCTGAGCCACAAATGGATGAGGTCTAGTGTGGCTTCCGAGCAAATCGAAGTACTCAAGACCTAATCTTCACACTGAGAGTGAAAAGGCTCTTGAGTATAAGAGTGAGATCCATCTTTACTTCTTAGATCTGGAAAAGGCGTTTGACAAGGTCCCCTGGAACAAACTCTGGAACTGTTTGGCAAGGAAGAACATTCCATCACCTCTGATTCATGCTATACAGAGCTTCTACAAGTCTTGCAGAAATTATGTGAGGACAGCAAACCATAAGTCAGAAGAATTCAGGACCACCACTGGTGTAAGACAAGGTGATATCCTGTCACCTTATCTTTTCATACTACTCATGGACAATGTCATCAAGGCATGTAAGGAGACGACAGGAAAGTATTCATTAAGGTACTGGAATATGAGATGTATTTCAGAGCTGGCATTTGTCGATGATATTGCTCTGGTTGCTAAATCAGAGGCATATATTCAATCCAACCTGCACGTCTGGAAAGGAGAGCTGGAGAAGAGAGGGATGATCATAAGCAGCTCGAAAACAAAAACCATGGTAATATCACGAGAGGAAAGAAGACATCAAATTAAGCTGGGAGAACAGGTCCTGGAGCAGGTCGACTACTTTAAATACCTTGGAGCTGTCATAGACCGGAAGGGAGGCATCAGAGAAGAGTTGGCTACTGTTGCGGTCAGTTTGCTGAGTCTATAGTATGTAAAATGTACCTGGTTAATTTTGGAGACTTTAATTTAATATTTTCTTTATCAAAGGGGAGGTACTCATGTTTTACTGGGATTGTAGTTAACAGTGGTGGTTGTCCCACTTGTCTGTTAACCCAGCGTCTAATTTTAGAACCGATGTCAGCTTTTCTTGACATGTTCACCCATCTGAGTTTAGCTCAAGGGTCTAGGGTCACGACGCATGCGCGAAGAATCTGGCGCGATTTAAGACATCCTGTGTTAGGGGAGTCGAGCTGTAGTTTTGAAAGGGTCAAGACGGTTTTGGGGAAAGTCCTCTGTGTGTTCGACCAAGATGGTTAAAGATTGTTCCCCAATGTTATATTCTGATGCGCCTAGGAGGCGAGTGAGTATTTTGTGATATTTATTCTGAGGGACATTAAGGTAATTTACCCTTAAAACAGTTTCTTTATTGCCAGAATGATATATGACTTTTTGTAGCCAGCTAGTGACTTTTCCCTGGGCGGGAAAGAGTCCATCTATGAATACCAGTAATGGAGCGCACGAAGTATTCTAATATTATATGCATTGGGCTGGTGTATGCCCAAAGAACTTTACAGGTGCTGTATCCCGCTATCTGCGGTGATGCCATTTAACCCTGTTTGTTATAGAAATATCACGGAGGCCATCATATCTATAAGCCCGCCATATTGCGCGGCGGCCTGCTGTAGACCCATATATATATATATATATATATATATATATATATATATATATATATATATATATATATATATATATATATATATATATATATATATATATATATATATATATATATATATATATATCTGACTTACTGATGTCAGAAAGGAGTGTGTAAACTCACATATTTGCTGTATTTTGCTGTAGCTGACGAAGGTGGAATTGTACGAGATCAGCTTTATTATATACATGCACCGCTGACTGATGAACTGTATTCATACATGCTATGTCCTGAATTGCCCAATGGGCTGATCACCCGTTGGCTTGTCACACCGATTACGGAAACAGCGGCAGATGGATCTATTTGTTGTTGCCCTAAAGACGCCGATAGGCGTGATGGGAAACTACAACAGAGAAAATCAATCTGCTATTGCCCTTAAGACGCCACAAGGCGTGATGGCCTCTGACTGCTTGGTCGGTCTTTGGCTAAGGACGGAAGAAGAAGAAGAAGAAAGATGTCCTGAATTGTCAATGACTATTTTATGTTGATGTCGGCGTACCTGTCGTTGTGGTGTATTAAAGGCAATCAAACGTCAGAGGTGTTCCAAGAACTATGTGAATTACTGCATGTAATTACTACGACAAGTGTGATGTCATTTAGATGCATTGTCTTCCACGAACTTTCATACACGCATTTGCATTCATTGAGGTCTACTCACACTCTATATTAATACAACACCTCAACACTTTCAAGTCATCTAAACGAATGCCAGCATTGTTGCGGCCAACCAGGGCCTGTATATAATTATGTCCGCCTGTGGGGCTTAGAATCGTTTCCAACATTGATACTGGACATTCTTCAACATTCAACTCTACATTTACAGTGGCCAAACTGAGCCTGTCCTATTTGTGTCACGGACACCTGTTACGCTTGGACGAACACAGACCATTCCTGACTGTTTACATGTATAGTGGTCAGTACGGGCTTCTACATTACGGGCCTTTACATTTATGGTATCCAGTGTGAGCCTTCTACGTCAAGAGTTAGCTAGTCACAGTTATGGTGTGGCAGCTTGATGGGTCTATTTTGGAAGCTATCAAATCGTCTACGATTGAGAGTACTCAGCGCTGTGTAGTCTGTTGACACATCGACGACCCCAGCTTAACAGGACGTAACTAGGTCAGAAGGTCAAATTACTATACCTTCGTTGATGCAGTAGTATAGAAGGTCAAGTGCCGTTACTAGTACTGTCACTGTTTGATAGAAGCAAGTTCAGCTGCGGTATTTAAGAAGATCAAGTGCCGTTATTATCACCGTTATCATCATTTTGGAAGCAAGTTCTTATGTGTTTTCAGCGTTGGGTCATCTAATCCTTAGAATGCTGACGATAGTTGTTCATCGTTGCTTTTGTTGACGATAGGAGTGTAAAGATAAGTGGCCCGTTTATTGTTGTGAACTGTGCCTTGTATTGTGTTATGAACTAAGCCTTCCACATTTAAACATCCTTGTTTATGCTTTATGTGTTTACATGTTTACATGTTATGTGTTATTGATATTTCTGCGGGTTTTTTGGTTGGGCGGTGTCTTCAAGTAGGATATCCCACGTAATAGAGGGCCTACTGTAAGAGTTCTTTAGGGACTGTGCAAATTTGCTTTAGTGGAAATTGCTAGCGACAATTTGTTGCTATTTTTGTTTAGTTGTGACGAGGTGTACTTTTCTTTGTCGTTATTGTCATTATTTTTCTTGCTGTTCTTTAGTTTTTTTATTTGATTTGTTTGTATCTGTTCGTCTTCTCTTCCTTTCGTTTTGTTCTATACAACTTTTGTGTTTATACACTGTTGCGTAATTTGTTTTGTTTACTTTTGCAGTTAACCTCACATGCTTTGTGATATTTTCTTTAGTTCCGCTTTAATGCTTATTTGATTTCTGCGAATGTTATCGTATTGTCTTTGATGCTTTGTTTTTTGTTTATGTTAGTATTTGTTGTCATATGCTGTTTATATATTTATATATAGTCATACACTATTGGTACTATAGGGTACTTAGGTTATAGAGGTGATTATTGGTAATATTATTATAAAGGTGATTATACAAGTTCTTTGTCAAAGACTTGTCTCCCACAGGGGTTGGGATAAAGTGAGCTGATTATACAAGTGCTTTATTAAAAGACTTGTTACCATTAAGGTTGAAATAAGGTAATTTATTATTTCAGGATACTGATCTCATATTATTAGACATAATGTCTACACTTGAATACTTTATTGAGCAAAGGAAATCCCTTGGTAAATATGGTGACAAATTGGAAGAATTCGCGACTGTTCAGTATGCCAAGGCACTGAAGTCGGAAGAAAAGAGACAGAAAATAGAAGCTGAACAAAAGAAAACGGAAGCTGAGAATTTAAGGTTGCAGATGCAGGCAGATGAAAGGAAATTCCAGATGGAAATGGAAAAACAACAGAAAGAATCTGAGGAGAAAAACTCCAGCTACAAATGGAAAATAAAAGATTTGAAAAAGAGGCTGAAGATAAAAGGTTAGAAAGAGAGACTGAAGATAAAAGGTTAGAAAGGGAGGCTGAAAATAAAAGGTTAGACAGAGAAGCTGAGGAGAGAAAATGGAACATGAAGAAAAACTCTTAGCTTTGGAGTTAGAGAAATTGAAGTTGATGAATATGGGTAATGCTAATGATCCAAATAATCAGTCAACTTCTAATAAGACAAATACTACTACTTATAAGGTCAAACTACCTGCTTTCAATTCTTCTATTGACGATATAACGTTCTAACTGGATAGATTTGAACGGTCATGTCAATCTCATAAGGTGGATAAGTCAGAGTATGTTAATCAGTTGTCAGAGATACTTAAGGGTGAAGCTCTGACCATGTTAAGCATGGTAGATGAGCCTGACAAGAATAATTATGATGTTGTCAGGGCAGCCTTATTAAAGAAATATCAACTTACCGAAGAAGGTTATCGTCTTCGTTTCAAGAATATGTTACCTGAAACTGGTGTAGAATTCTCAGAATTCATCTCAAAGATACGTCTTACATTTACACGATGGATTGAGCTGTCTAAAACAGAACATACATATGAAGCCCTTATGGACTTATTACTTAGAGACAAAGTTATGTCATCTGTCAATGAGTCTTTCCTTGCTTTTCTACATGAGCGTAAACCTAAGAATATAAAGGACATGGAAGAATATTGTTGCCAGTATGTCACTGCGCACCCGCATGTTACTGTTAGCAATTCTAAAGTTAAATAAAGTTTGCCAATTGCTTCTGCAGCACCATACGGCCCTAACTTTCTTCGTAAATTTCAAGGTGCTCAACACAACTTTAATTAGAAGAGCAATGGTAATTATGATCAAAATCAAGGTAACCCATCACATATTGGTTCTGCTTCAAAGAACTGGAGGCGATCTGACAGTCCTCGTTATTTTGGGTCCAATAATTATGGAAACTTTCGTAGAGGTAGTCACAATAGACACTATCAAGGCTATTCTTCGCGGGGACAGCGAAACCAAACACGTAGATACTCTAATCAATGGGGAAATGACAATAGTGATTGTGGAAACTGGGATTCGAACCAGAACTGTGGTCACGGTAGGGTAAACAATGACAATTTCAGAGGGAATAATAATCGTGGTAGATCTCAGCATAACAAACATAGATCTTATCACCAGGCAAACTCTGCACAACAAGAGTCTCAGGGAGTCTGTGGTCAAGTGAATGATAATAAAAACTCTAATGGTATCACTTGTTCTGCGTTTGATTTTGGGAGGGCATCTCAATGCCCCAATACTCAACATTGTTCCAACCGACTACTGTAAGTACTTTAAGTTGTGGTCACCCTCTTCCCGCTCTCCCTGCTGCAGATGCGCATGACGGGAGAGGATCTCTTGTCTTACGTAAAGGTCTAGTGAATAGTAATCCAGTCTCTGTACTTTTCGATTCTGGATGCACTACTATCGGAGTTAAGCAATCTCTTATAGATCCTACATGTTCCACTGAAAAAGTGGTCAAATGTGTGACATTAGGTGGCACTTTGGAAAAATATCCAACTGCTATCATTCACATTGCTACTCCCTTCTTTACGGGAGATGTCCACGCGTGTCTTCTACCGAATCCTAATGCGGATCTTATCATCGGTCGTATTCACGGAGTTAAGGAATGTTCCCCGCAGCAGATTGCTGCTTGGGAAGAGCAAAATATCCAAGCTGCCAATGCAGTGGTCACAAGAGCACAAGCTCTTAATGTGCCTCAAACTTCATCAACTGAAAGTAACGAAGTGCATAGCCAAGATGATCGTTTGGTAATTTCACGTGACTCTTTCATAAAATTGCAAGAAGATGATCCTTCTTTTAAAAAATTCTTCATCCTTGCAAAAAAAGGTGATCCAAATCAGAACACAAATCGCAAATCTTGGATTACAATGAAGAATGGCGTACTTGTACGTATGGTACAAGACTCGTCTACGTCTATGCATTCACAAATTCTCGTGCCCAAGAGTATAAGAGTGCAAATTCTACAACATGCACACGACTCTCAGTGTGCTGGACATATGGGTTTTTCCCGTACTAAGTCGAGAGTTCTTGCGGCTTTCTTTTGGCCATTTGTAAACAAAGACATACGTATTTATTGCCGATCTTGCAAAATATGTCAAGAAGTGAAATCAAGAGGCCCACGTCATGCAGCTCCTATCCAGGCTGCAGACATTCCTATTCCGCCGTTTCATAAAATGGCAATAGATATTATTGGTCCTTTTAAGATCAAGTCAGCCAGGAGACATCAATTTATCCTAACATGTGTTGACATGTGCACACGTTGGCCAGAGGCTATACCTCTTAAGAGCATCTCCACTGTCGATATCGCAGACGCTTTATGGCTGATATTTTCTCGTTTGGGATTTCCCAGAGAAATATTGTCAGACCATGGCACCCAATTAATATCAGACACTATGTAGCAGATGATGTCTACTCAGCATATTAAAAGGTCTCTGAGTAGTATTTATCACCCAATGTCTAATGGGTTAGTCGAACGTCTGAACAGAACACTAAAGAACTTACTTGGTAAGATAACTGAGGATCATCCTCAGGATTGGGACAGGGTTTTACCCGCGGCTCTCTTCGCATATAGAGAGGTCCCCAACGAACATACAGGTTTTTCTCCGTTCGAACTTATCTTTGGCGTGCGAAAGCGCGGTTCTATGTCTTTACTTCATGATCTTATAACTGGTGATAATATTAACGATGACACTCAATCTTCTTATGAGTATGTCATTGCTCTCAGGCAGAAGATTATGGAGGCATGCAAACTAGCAACTTCCTCGTCCGAATTTGCTAAAGAAAAGGCAAGGCAGTTTGCAAATAAGAATAGATGCCTACGACAACTTTGTCCTGGCGACAAAGCACTTGTTTTGCTACCTTGTATGGAAAACAGACTTCTTATTGCATGGAAAGGTCCGTATGCAATAGTCTCAAGAATTTCCGATGTCGACTATGTTGTCGATATTGATGGAAAGCATACAACTTTTCATATAAATATGCTTACGGAATTTCATGAACGACCAGACTATTTGCAGCCTATTTTCCAGGCTACGGACGATGCTCCAGTCCCACATGGTCATTACTCATCCCTGTCGGTAATACAGGATGAGGAAACTATTTTTTCTGATGTTAATCTTCCTCTTCCAGTGATTCCACTTCATTCTACGGAATCATGGAAAAACGTTACTGTTTCTCCTAATTTATCAATTGAGGAACAGCGACAAGTTTCTTCTATGTTACAAACTTTTCAGGATGTCCTTACCGACATTCCTGGACACACAAGTGTCATTGAACATGACATAATACTTACCGACCATAATCCTATCAGGGTCAGACCTTACCCTATCCCTATTCATTTTCAGACACAAGTCGAGAAAGAATTGGATGAAATGATACAATTAAAAATAATTGAACCATCCACTTCAGCATACTCTTCGTCCATGGTTATTGTTCGAAAGAAAGACAATAACATACGTCTTTGCGTTGATTATCGCAAATTAAACCAAGTTACGAAATTTGATGCTGAACCTATGCCTTTGTTAGAAGATCTACTTATTAGACTTTCTAATTCTCGATTCTTTACCAAACTAGACTTGTCAAAAGGTTATTGGAAAGTTCCGTTAACTGAACGAGCCAAACCTCTCACTGCTTTCTCAACACCTAGGGGTTTATTTCAATGGAATTTCATGCCTTTCGGCCTTATGAACGCTCCAGCTACTTTCGTACGCATGATGCGTCGAATTCTCTCATATCGTTCAGATGTCATTGCATACTTGGACGATATTTGTCTTTTCAGTGATTCTTGGGAAGATCACTATTTGGGTTTATATGAGTTACTATCTACTCTACGCGAGCATGGTTTGACTCCAAAACTCTCTAAAGCCTATGTCGGGTTTAGTGAACTTTCTTTCCTGGGTCACCGTGTTGGTCATGGTCTCTTGAAGACAGAGGACCACAACACTTCTAAGATACTAAACATTTCTATTCCTAAGACGAAGAAGCAAGTACGTAGTCTCTTAGGTTTAATACAATTTTACGGGAGATTCATTCTGAATCTATCTTCGATTATGGCACCTCTTTCAACCCTATTAAAGAAAGGGTCTCCTAATATGGTGCGCTGGTCCCATGAATGCCAATCTTCATTGGATCAGATTAAAAATGTATTCTCATCTCCTCCAATCTTAATGCTACCTGTTACTGATAAGACTTTTGTTCTTCGTAGTGACGCCTCATCCACGGGGATCGGGGCGGCATTAATGCAGGAGTATTCAGAAACTCTGCATCCTGTAATATATATCTCTAGGAAACTGAATGCGACAGAAAGGAATTACTCGGTTCTAGACCGTGAATTGTTGGCTATGGTTTGGTCAATCCTTAAGTTACAAAGATTCCTTCTTGGTGCGCATTTCATTGTGGAAACCGACCAAAAAGCTCTTACAGCTATTCAGAGTAAGAATTTGAAGAGCTCGAGATCCACTCGATATGCCATTGCTCTTCAGCCTTTTCATTTCACGGTACAAGCTATCCGTGGTTCGGATAATGTCATGGCGGATATACTGTCTAGATGCCCACATGACTCCACTTAACTCTTGTGTCCTAAATTTCCTGATACACGTCTAGACTTATGACAGTTCTTTACTATAACAGTATATGTTAACACATTTGTGTTCACCTTAACTCTTAGTATACGAGCGGCCTTCTAGAGAGGCCGATGATCGATCCCTGTCAATTGCAAAAATTTATAGCTGAATGAATGTTTCAAACCACTGATCAATTTAGTTACGTGCATGATGTAGGGGTTTCATTTCTTCACATTTTGATATATAACACTTATGTTATCTTTATAAATAAATTATTTATTGCAAAATCTGTAATGGTAGTCATGAAAGGCAGCTCGTATACTAAGAGTTAAAGTTGTAAATTAGGTGATTTCTTTCTCTGTTACCATCTTTGGTATAACGAAGGAAGGTTTAGTTATAGCAATATAAGGGACGAAAGTTCGCAAAGCCACAGTTTATAGTTTATAATGAATGTTTGATTGCTGTATATTAGAAAATCTTACGGTTTTCATATAGAATTATTTGTATTTTCTCAGCAGAATCATTACTGGTGCTGGGAGAATCTGTACATGTTGTCATCTATGATGTATTACGATGTCCATACTTACCAGTCGGATGACACTGTAGATGCGCCCGCTTAGAATTTGATCTGCGACATCATTTATCTGCTATATTATTAATATTGTATAACATTATATTAAATCATATATTGCATGTTAGAATAATGTACCTTTATTGGTTAAAGTGATTGTATCACTGTTTTTGATGATTTGTCCATTGCTAAACTTGGAAATAAGGTACTTGATGTAATATAATATGATATGTGTGTAATTTTTGGTTTGCATTGTAACTTTGTCAGCACTGTAGTGTACGTTGGTGGCACCTCCTGGATATGTGTGTACTTAGAGAAATGCTTTCTCTAAGGTGATGAGATATATTCTCACCTGACGTTCTATGCGTCGAGTTAGCCTCATATTAGGCGTTATATTTATTTGTGATACTTCTCATCTGCGCATTATTTGTGCGTTATGAGCTTGTTGTATCTTGCTCTTCGATGTATTTAAAAAAAAAATGTTTCATTTTTTTCCCGGGGGTGCTTTAAACTGTTGCGGTCAGTTTGCTGAGTCTATAGTATGTAAAATGTACCTGGTTAATTTTGGAAACTTTAATTTAATAGTTTCTTGATCAAAGGGGAGGTACTCATGTTTTACTGGGATTGTAGTTAACAGTGGTGGTTGTCCCACTTGTCTGTTAACCCAGAGTTTAATTTTAGAACCGATGTCAGCTTTTCCTGACATGTTCACCCATCTGAGTTTAGCTCAAGGGTCTAGGGTCACGACGCATGCGCGAAGAATCTGGCGCGATTTAAGACATCCTGTGTTAGGGGAGTCGAGCTGTAGTTTTGAAAGGGTCAAGACGGTTTTGGGGAAAGTCCTCTGTGTGTTCGACCAAGATGGTTAAAGATTGTTCCCCAATGTTATATTCTGATGCGCCTAGGAGGCGAGTGAGTTTTTTGTGATATTTGTTCTGGGGGACATTAAGGTAATTTACCCTTAAAACAGTTTCTTTATTGCCAGAATGATATATGACTTTTTGTAGCCAGCTAGTGACTTTTCCCTGGGCGGGAAAGAGTCCATCTATGAATACCAGTAATGGAGCTCATGAAATATTCTAATATTATATGCACTGGGCTGGTGTATGCCCAAAGAACTTTACAGGTGCTGTATCCCGCTATCTGCGGTGATGCCATTTAACAAGGTTTGACTCACCCTGTTTGTTATAGAAATATCACGGAGGCCATCATATCTATATGCCCGCCATATTGCGCGGCCTGCTGTAGACCCATATATATATATATCTGACTTACTGATGTCAGAAAGGAGTGTGTAAACTCACATATTTGCTGTATTTTGCAGTAGCTGACGAAGGTGGAATTGTACGAGATCAGCTTTATTATATACATGCACCGCTGACTGATGAACTGTATTCATACATGCTATGTCCTGAATTGTCAATGACTATTTTATGTTGATGTCGGCGTATCTGTCGTTGTGATGTATTAAAGTCAATCAAACGTCAGAGGTGTTCCAAGAACTATGTGAATTACTGCATGTAATTACTACGACAAGTGTGATGTCATTTAGATGCATTGTCTTCCATGAACTTTCATACACGTATTTGCATTCATTGAGGTCTACTCACACTCTATATTAATACAACACCTCAACACTTTCAAGTCATCTAAACGAATGCCAGCATTGGTGCGGCCAACCAGGGCCTGTATATAATTATGTCCGCCTGTGGGGCTTAGAATCGTTTCCAACATTGATACTGGACATTCTTCAACATTCAACTCTACATTTACAGTGGCCAAACTGAGCCTGTTCTATTTGTGTCTCGGACACCTGTTACGCTTGGACGAACACAGACCATTCCTGACTGTTTACATGTATAGTGGTCAGTACGGGCTTCTACATTACGGGCCTTTACATTTATGGTATCCACTGTGAGCCTTCTACGTCAAGAGTTAGCTAGTTACAGTTACCCGAAGAGCAGCTGCTGGGAGACTTTTTTCAGGCCATAAATTGAAGATTCCTGAGCAAAAGAGAAGTTGGTAAGAAGACGAAGATGTCTGTATACCACTCTATTTATGATCCAGTCTTGACTTTTGGATGCGAGTCATTGGCAATGGTCACAACCCTCAAAAACTAGCTCTAAATTTAAAAATTGAGGTATCTGATGAAGGTGGTTGAAGTAACCAGAAGAGACATGGGCCGCAACCAGACGATAAGTCAAGGCCTAAAAACCCAACGCCTGCAGACCCAAATAGAACAGTCCCAACTGAGATGGTTTGGCCATGTCTGCATAATGGGAGAAGATCGGCTACCACGACAAGCATGGGAAACTAAGAGTCAGGGATCCAGACCTCCAGGCCGACCCAAAGTCCGCTGGGAGGACAACATTAGACAATCTTTGATGGACCGAGGACTAGAATGGATCCAAGCCAGGAGGAAGACAGCCGATAGAATAGTATGGCGCTCTCTCTTACAAACCTCTGCACCTCACGGTAGAAGAGGAACGAATAAGTAGTAGTAGTAAGCTCTTTAGAACTATGGGGATTGGGGTGTTTAATCATTACCATCTCCCGCGTGTTTTAAAATATCAATTTTAAAATTTAATTTTGTGACCTCTTTCAAATATGGCAGTAATACTTCCGACTGTATGTGTAGAAACTCACAAACACATCGGTGAACTTTTTTTCCTTGCTAATACCTTCCGCCCATATTGTCTCCTCTGTCAGGTTATTCGAACTATTGCTACAGAGATGGTCCAGCGGAAGGGATTACGGATATCACCTGGTTCTGCATACATTCCTCAGACGGATTTTTTAGACAGCCAATCTGGCTTTCTTTTCATCGATCGTGCGCGACCACCTTGTGTCAACAAAGATCGTCTCTATCAAAGGTGGGCAGACGACTTAAGTGATAAAAGGAGTATACACTGACCTGTCTAATTAGCCTTATAATACTACGATTTACCTGGTGAAACGTAAACAAGTCTAGGGAGTGGTCAGAGCAAAAAGTGTAGGTGCAGGAAATATGCCACAGTTGATTTCGTCACAGATGGATCCACAAGCTGTTAGTCACGAGGACGATAACACACAATTTATCAAAATTAGGTTACATTCAATTTTTTTTAAAAGTTTTATTTAGAACCTGAATGCAAGCGAGTTAGGTTTCTCAGCTCCGAATACATTATAGTCAAAGTTTGCTAATTATTTTAAATAGTGAAATTGATGTTTCTGGCAATTCATGGGAAAAGAGATAGAATGAGATGATGCAGCGCTAATGTCAAAGATAGCAACGAAATGCAAGGAATCGAATCGGTTGTTCTCTTAGATTAAAATTTAGAGTCTATAATTACAGCAAAATCCAAGGAATCGAATCGGTTGTTCTCTTAGATTCGAATTTAGAGTCTATAATTACAGCAAAATGCAAGTATGCTTAATCAGGACCTCGGGAATATCATCATCACACCCTTCAGTTCCCTAATGAGCATAGGCCTTCAGCAAACTTTTGTTAAGTCTTACTGTCACGTGCCATCAGCTCAAGATACTTCCATAACTTCTTCGTGCGCATTTTGTTGGGTCATAAAAAAACTCTTAATGTTTTGATAATCTAGGATTTAATATAATATTATTAACAATATAAAATAATAATATATTTAACATATGCATGCATAACATTAATTCATTCTTTACCCTTTAACACTCTAGGAAGCACGGTTCTTTGATTCGTTCACAAAAAAGATATTCAGTCCTGTTTCGTCATCTCTTCGTTTCTTCTTTATCCTTTCGAAGTCGGTTTTCAGTTCTTTTCTCTATGTGTTTTCTTGTCTTCCTCTATTTCTTTCACCATGGGTATTCCAGAATGATAACTACATTTAACGCACTCAGCTGGTTGCCCCAGCCTGTGTCCTATCCAATACTAGGGTCTCTTCCTTGCCGCTTGTTCTATGGGTGTGTCTTCGATCTGGAAAAGGCGTTTGACAAGGTCCTTTGGAGCAAACTTTGGGACTACTTGGCAAGGAAGAACATTCAACAGCTCTGATTCGTGCTATACAGAGTTTCTACAGGTCTTGCAGAAATAGTGTCAGGGAGGCGAAGCATAAGTCAGAAGAGTTCAATACCACCACTGGTGTAAGACATGGTCACCTTATCTTTTTATACTCCTCATGGACGATGTCATCAAGGCATGTGGGATGAGGACATGTCGTAGATTTCTGATAGGGGAATTAAGACATAGATTGGTCCCTTCTGAATAGAAATAGAACAGGTGATAGCCCAGTGGGAGATATTAATAGAAATAGATTTCACGAGTGAGATGGTAGAAATTAATAGAGTCTGTCCCTGAAATCGAGAATCTTCTCTCTTTCAGCCTATCTTCTACAACAGATCTAGAGGAGTCATACAGTCTATTAGTATATATATATATATATATATATATATATATATATATATATATATATATATACCACTCACATACACACACACATAAGTGACGACAGTTAGACGCACAGACGTGAAAACTATAACAATGGAAAATAGATATTTGGGACAAGCTGACTGACACACTCGAATAATGTTTATGTAAATTTTATTAACATAAAGAAAATTGTCCACAACGAATAAGTTTGCTTATCAAGCAAACATAATTAATTACACATAGGTTAATGAATTACTAAAGGAATAATAGACCCACAGGTGTAATCCTTTCCCCCTCTGTTTAGCTCACGATCCCGTTAGAAGAAAAGTTATAGCCCCCAAAGAGTCACAGATTTATACGCTATGGTCTCCTCTATAGTTTAAGAACAAAGTTGATATATTAATCTATCCTAAGAGGAAATCAGCATTTTGCAACAAAAAAATTGCATAAAGAAATTTCAAAGTGGGTGCATGAATATAAAATGAAAGAATCACTCGTTCTGCTTTCTCTCTGTTCATTCAGCAGAGGCCCCTGACACACATTCTTACCTACACTCGTGCTGTCTTTAGCCTTCTGGCGCAAACTTCAGGACACTTCTCTACAGTGAATCTGTATTCTTTTGATAAAGCGAATCCCAGCTCTGCAGATGCAGGTTTCTTCCGATGTTCCGGGGAGCATTCGCTTTATAATTATATTCTCAGATTACTAGTAAGGTAACTTGAAACAGTTTAGGTAAGAAATGTTAAACGGCTCACAAAGTCAGAATCTCGGGGTTTCCCGTACTTAGGAAAAAGGCAGGTTGGTAACTTCGATCAAAGGTAAAATTCTTGGTCACACCACAATTAGTTAACAACGTCGGAAATGTTGTTATTGGTAATTTCTCTCGCCACAGGGGCTGAATGTACAATGAGATTGTTGGGAAGAATTATAATCTGGCTCGATAGGCCCAGTTATTGCATTTAGTTTTAAAGTTAGTGAGATGAGTACTCTGTCTCTTTCTGGATGCAAACACCATGCCAGACAGGTGGTAACCTGGAAACTCACTTATTTAAATTACAAAATGTTTCTTCTATGTTTTTCTCATATACTGAAACAAAACCGCTGGTAAAGGTTGGGCTGACCAAAAACTGTATAAGGAAGAGAAAAGTACAAAATACTTAACCACAATATTATACACACATCCTATACTACCCTCGTGTAAATATAATATTCACTTCGGTTATTAACTTTAAGTTAGAGACTATAGGCTTAGCGCTTGTCTCATCGTTTAAACTTCCGTGAAACAAGTTATAGTCATTACAAAAATCAATCATCATGAGTTAGAAATACATACGTATTTCGTCAATACTCAATGATGAATCAGTGCATTAATTTAGATGGTAAAACTATTCTCTGACTGGTTACTAGCAATTAAATTAAATTTATTAATAGCCGAATGAGTTTAGATAGAAATATAATTTATTTTGCAATCCACTGTAACACCGTAAACTTTAGAGAATTATAACTGAATTATCATTTAATCACTCTGCACCACTGAAGTTAAACTATTGAAAATGGAATAGGCGATCTACCACTAAAATCACTCAACACTACTTGATAGTATATTTACCTCAACACAGACTACTAAGACTATTTTCTCCAACGCAAACTGAGAACTTTACTTAATAAAGTAATCTAGAAACGAAGCTAGAATGTGTCTAGAGAACTGCGGAGTCTAAATGAATGAAGTCTAAACTGCTCTGGTATAAATATCTGAAACTGACAAAGAATGCTACGCTATTTCCCGAATCAGAATATGCCAGACTTAACACTTATAACACCTCGGAGAATTTCTACGTTCAGATTGCAAATCAAAGATCTGCTCACACGAAAGCCGAAAGACCAGAACTCATGCTCTCTCACTAGATCAACCGTCAAGTAATTTGCTAATCAGTGCGAATTTCACGTCTTCTGCTTCGTATGGCCATTACTAGCAAGCAATGTCTTTGATCTGCTCGTTCTCACCGTGTATCAATTAACTATCCACGAACGAATTAGGAAAAGGTAATAGACACTTGTCTGCCCGTTCGTTCCCAGCTTATCTCTCCTGATCACTGTTACATCGATTTCTCGATCTCTGGCGTTTACAATTAACATGAAACCGACTCGCGTATGCTAATCCGGTCTACTCGTACTCTCAACATCAAAGAGATTAGCGCACAGCCCTAAACTGCGCGTGCTAAAGTAGAAGAAATGGGAAACAGATAGCTGTGTGTGTGGGAAAGTAAAAGTTAACAGCAACATACATGTAGGTGAAAAAGTCGAGTAAAAGAGAAATGAGGAAAACGAAAATAGATATAGAAATGTATCTCCATAATCTACCACAGGACAGGAAAGTATTCGGTGGGGTACTGGAAGATGAGACAGGTCTGTATTTCAGAGCTGACATTTGTCGATGATGTTGCAGTGATGGCAAAATCAGAGGCACATCTTCAATCCAACCTGCAACTCTGGAAGGAAGAGCTGGAGAAGAGAGGTATAATCATCAGCAGCTCCAAAACTAAAACCATGGTGATATCACGAGAGGTAAGAAGGCACCAGATTATGCTGGGAGAATAGGCCTAGAGTAGATCAATCACTTTAAATACCTGTCACAGACCGGAAGGGAGGCATCAAAGAAGTGTTGGCTAACCGAAGAGTAGCAGCTGGGAGACTTTTTCAGGCCATAAATCGAAGATTCCTGAGCAAAAGAGAAGTTGGTAAGAAGACGAAGATAGCTGTATACCACTCCATCTATGCTCCAGTCTTGACTTTTGGATGCGAGTCATGGGCAATGCTCACAAACCACAAAAACTAGCTCTAAATCTAAAAAAAATGAGGATCTGATGAAGGTGGTTGAAGTAACCAGAAGAGACATGGGCCGCAACCAGACGATACGGCAAGTCTTCAAAACCCAGCCACTGCGGACCCAAGTAGAACAGTCCCAACTACGAAGGTTTGGCTTATCTGCGGGATGGGAGAAGATTGGCTACAACGACAAGTATGGGATTCAGACCTCCAGGGCGACCTAGAGTCCGCTGAGAGGACAACATTACACAATCTCTGAAGGACCGAGGACTAGATTGGAACCAGACCAGGAGAAAGACAGCCGATATGATAGTATGGCGCTCTCTCTGGCAAACCTCTACACCCCACGGTAGAAGAGGAACGACTAAGTAAGTAAGTAAGTATTCCTTTGGTTTTCTTCCTCACTGTTCCACACTGGTGCTTTCGACAAACTATTTTAATTTTTATATACTGTGGCAAATATTGAGGTGCTGTCACGTTCTGGCCTTTAATGCATGAATACAGACAGCGCAAAATACGCTGCCTTGGCCATGTCTGCCGCATAGAGGATGGTCGCATCCGCAAAGATATTTTATTCAGACAACTGGCAGATACCAAAAGAACAGGGGGAAGACCGCACCTGAGGTCCAAAGATGTGTGGAAGAGAGACATGAAGGCACTGAGCATAAATCCAGCAATCTGAGAGGATGAAGCTGCTTATCGCACCAAGTGGCGATGCTTCCTACGGCACTACCTTAAATTGGGCGAAATGAAGTTCTGACAATAAACAGAAGAGAAAAGAACACACCTAAAGGAACAAATGAAAAAGCAGTTGAGAGCTACCATCTGAGAGGCGAATTCCCACAGTCAGTTTTGGCTGAAGGGGGCTATCATACTATGCAAGCGCTCAATGAAAGCATCTAATTTCTTGGAATTTTGTTGTTGTTGTTTTTGTTGTTGTTGTTTTTGTTATTGCTGTTCTCAGTGTTCCATAGCCAAATTATCATCATCACCATTCAGTTCGCAGAAGCACATAGGACTTCAACAAAATCATGTTAAGACTTCCTGTCATGTGACTATAGAGCAAAGTCAGCCATTTATATCTTCTTTATTCATTCTGTGTCTGTCTCCAGTTCCCTTCTTCATGTGTTCTTCTGTCTGTCTCCAGTTTCCTTCTCCATGTGTTCTTCTGTCTGTCTCTTTCTCTCTCTCTTACCGTGGGGATTTCAGAATATACTACCAGTAGGCTCCCTCACTGTATGTTCTGTTTAACTCCAGCGTTTTCTCATCACCTTTATTTCCACTGCCATTTGTCGGTTCTATCCATTGGTTCCACACTAGTGATATCATCCTATCAATTCAAGCTGGGTGTTTTCATCATGTGAAGTACTCTCTCCAGAACGTTGTCTCCATTACAGCTGCTCTGAACGCATCCCGATTCTGGGTAAGTCGACATGCATCAACCAAAGACAAGTTCAGACTCTCTGTGATGTCCTGGGTCCACCGTCGTCTAGGTCGACCCCTTCCCCTTTTTTCCAGGGACCATGCCTTCCATCACTAATTTTTCCATACTATTATGTCTTTTTATATGACCGAAAAATTTTAGCTTCCTTATTGCGATGGTATTTAGGAGCCAATGTTCCTGTACGTTAGTGAGTGCAGTACTTCTCTGTTGGTCTTTTTTTCTGTCCAGGGTATTCTCAACCCTTCTGTAGCATTTCATTTCGAATGATGTAACCTTTTTTGCAACTGTTTCATTAAGTGTCCAAGTCTCGCAGTCGTATGTTGCTACTGGGAATATACATGCTCTGATCAGTTGTAACTTTGTTTCTTTGCTTGTGCCATGCCACAGATTTTTCATCTGTCTGTGTGTTACAGAGAAAAATTAAGTTTTGACGATTATTAGCAAGAAGATTTATTATGTACCAGTATAATGTTTTCAGGTGCTAACTGTGGCGTGGATCTGGGAGATGTCCCCGAACTTGTACACAATCTTGCGTATTTGGATTTCCTATACGAGAAAAGATGCTTTCCTTTTGGAAATGGTATACACAGGTAAATGTAGACCCGTAGTAGATACTGACGTTTGGGAGTGAAGTGTTAGAGACTTCACCTAAACTAGGTCTCAGCTTGATGAGGTGAAGTTACCAGTCCCTTCCTCACTGACTGTGCTTTCCCTAAACTTGTTCGTGTAAAGGAAGTGGGAGATGAGCGGAATAACATCAGATGGTCTTCATTTGCCTCTGCTCATCCACCATTTTGGTCTACCCTGTTCAAATTAGCTTTCGACGTCCCGGTTTTCCCGGGACAGTCCCGGTTTTCGACCATTTTTTATAATTTGTCCCGACTTATTTTCGATGCAATCCGGGACGCCAATTTGTCCCGGTTTTGGACGAATTTGCCAATTTGGCATAAATCTCACAGATTAAAAAAAAAAATTATTATTCCGTGGCTGACTTGAGGGAATTTTTAATTATTAGTGAACTGGCACCGAAACAGCACAAGAGGTTGTCAGGACCGCGAATTAGTTTTGTAGTTCCAATGTTATTTGAAATTTTAGGTAGTGGTAAAGTACCAAGATTTTGCGTACGGTATACGTTTATTTAATTTAAACGGTGAACTATTTGTGCATATTTTGTTATTGTTGTAAGAAAACGGTACCAAAGCGTAAATGCAGTTTCAATGAAGATTTACAAAAGGAATATCCGTTTATTAAAAAGAGTACATCAAACTTCAATGTACGATGCAATATATGTGCCTCCGGGTTTTCGATAAGCCATAGTGGACGTGGTGATATTAAGAACCACATAAGCAGTGAGAAACATAAGAGAGCCGTCGTTACAGCTGCATCAAGCTCGTCGTTAACCACTTTCTTCAGAGCTGATAAAATTGGTGACCAAGAAGAGCAATTAGCTGCTATAGAAGGCGCCTTTGCATACCATACAGTGCTACACAATCATACTTTTTAAGATTTTTCCTTTGCTTGTCAGATACTTTGATCACAGTAATGGAGTGAAAATTAAAATATTAGAGTTAAAGTTATTGCCAGGTGAAACATCTGATATTGTAAGTAGTTTTCTTAATGACTGCATAACTGAAAATGGGTTAGACAGGAAAGTAGTTGGATTATGCGCAGACAACACAAATTCCAATTTTGGAGGTGCTGAAAGGAAAGGACAGAACAATGTTTTTAAAAAACTGAAAGAAAACCTTGGACATGGTCTTATAGGAGTTGGGTGTGCAGGTCATATTTTCCACAACACTGTTCGAACAGCTGCAGATGTACTGCCTGTTGATGTCGAGCTGATTATTGCTAAAATTTATCTACTCTTCAAATCATACACAGTACGAGTTGAAAGACTCAAGGAGTTTTGCCAGTTTGTGGAAACAGACTTCCAGATGATCTTAGGTTATGCTCAGACTAGGTGGCTTGCTCTGCTGCCTGCTGTTGAAAGGGTTCTTCAGATGTTCCTGCCTCTAAAATCATATTTTCAATCTCAAGACAGATGCCCAGTTTTTATACATACATTCTTTGAAAATCCTCTATCTGAGGCATGGCTTGTTTTTGTTCACAGGCAGGCCTCTCCATTCCACGAAGCAGTGTAAAAAATAGAGGGACAGACGGTCACTGTGTTTGAAGTCATTGACAGCATCAATAGGTTGAAAACTATTTTGAAGTCCAAACTGGAAGACTGTTTCTTGCCATCAAGAATTAAACTAATCCTTGAAAAGCTGGAAATGGAAGGACTTCCAAAGGAGGATGTGAAAAAGTTTCATGCTAGCGTTTCTTCGTTCTATGAAACAGCTTTCAATTATTTGAATAAATGGGCTGCAAAAAATTTTCAAGACCTAGAATCCTACAGCTGGGTAATGCAGAACAGAATACCAATTTGGGCAGATATTGAGATATCATCATCACTAGTGATTCAAACATTACCTTCAGCCCACTTTACAGAAACTGAAATTTATGACGAATATGTCTATATGAAGCAGTTTGTTACTTCTCAGAAAATTAGTGAATGGAGTGCCAAAAAAACATTGCCACCACAACGTTGGATTGAAATGGTTTCCCACTTCAAAAACAATAATGTGACATTTTCAAATATTTTGAAGTTGGCAGAGTTTTTTTTCTGTCTACATGGAACAAATGCTGCCACAGAAAGAGTATTTTCTTTGATGAACAGCTTATGGGCAAGTGATAAAACGCAGCTAGGTGTTGAAACTTTGAAAGCTATGTTGACAACCAAAGTGAACTGTGAGGAAACATGTGTCGAGTTTTTTAAGATGCTGCTTGCAAAGAAGGACCTATTGATAAAAATCCACTCATCTGAAAAGTACAGTAACTCAGCTTCACCTTAAGTAAGGATTATTGATGTTTTTCTCTCTTATTAGTTTAAGTAGTTAAACTTATACATGAAAATATATGTTTTTCAATGTTATTCAAATGTATATATATATATATAAAATGTATATTATTTTTAATTGACATCAACTTGATTTTTCCGGGACATGTCCCGACTTTTGACCTTTTCTTTACCCTTTTGTCCCGATTTTTTGCATTGAAATAGGTCAAATCTACTATTTTGTCCCGGATTAGGGTTTTGAAAATATGGTCACCTTAGATATAGGTAGTAAATTGAACAGTTTGAGCCAGAACACTGCAGAACAAACCCCCAGCCCAGCTGAACGAACTTCAGAAGAGGTTAATTCGTGTGTTTAACAGCATGTGTGTCCAGGCCTCCACCAACGTGATATGTGCACTTGTCTGTGCACTCACTGCGCACAGTGTCTGTGTATATATGTAATCTCATGTCTTGCTTGTAACTTCTGTCAGACACGAGCAAAGTTCACTAGCAGAAATTAACCATTCTAACATCTGCACAAATAGACGATGATGGATGGGGCAATGTTTACTTAGAGCACTAAGGTTTGGGTTGGGGGTGGGTGGGGGGAGGACTCAGAACAAAACATTCTGTCTCACTGAGTTTATTCCTTTGTGTCATAACAATTATGGGAATACTTTAAATTTTCCTGGTGCCGACGTTCATAAACAACGACAGAGGGTAACACAAGACATTTGCCCCATTAGCTGTGAATATCGTGTATGCTTCTGTCGAGATAGTTGACGCAGAAAAGGCTGAAGGTGTTAATATATAAACACTAAATCTCGCCACCAGGAAATTGTGTCTACCTATATCTTCCTTCCTTTGTCGCACAATGTTGGAGCCCAACGTTCTGTTGGACGCTTTATTACTTGCCTCTATTCTTTCCCGACTTGTATCAGTATTAGCTCGTTGAATTCTTTACTACAGGCCTCTATTCTCGCCTGAGTGTTTGGATTTCCTATACGAAAAAAGATGCTTTCCTTTTGAAAATGGTATACAAAGATAAATGTAGACCCATAGTGCATACTGCCGTTTGGGAGTGAAGTGTTAGAGACTTCACCTAAACTAGGTCTCAGCTTGATGAGGTGAAGGGACCAGTTCCTTCCTCACTGACTGTGCTTTCCAGGTTATTATCTGTCCGCTGGACGCTTTAGTACATGCTTCTATTCTTACCTGACTTGTAAAGGTATCTGTTTCTTAGACGCTTTATTACTTGCCTCTATTCTTACCCGACGTGTATCAGTATTTGTTTGTTGAACTATTTATTACATGTCTCTTTTCTCACTTGGCTCGTGTCAGTATCTGTTCGATGGACTTTTTATTCCTTGCTTCTATTCTTACCTGACTTCTGTAGGTATCTGTACCTTGGCGCTTTATTCCATGCCTCTGTTCTTACCCGGCTTGTATCAGCATTTGTTCGTTGGACTCTTTATTACATGCTCCTACTCTTCCCTGACTATTGTATCTGTTCGTTGGACGCTTAATTACGTGCCTCTATTACTACATGACTTGTGACTTGTGACTTTATATTTTGTTGGATTCTTTACTACATACTGGTCAACCCACCTCTTGATGCTGCACCTACTATAGTGAATTCTCTAACACTTCACTCCTCTACGACAGTATCTGCTATCAGACTGCCTTTACCCTTATTACATGCTTGTATTCTTACCTGACTTCGGTCACTATCTGTTCGTTGGGCGCTTCACTACCTGCCTGTATTCTTACGTGATGTGTGTCTATATCTGTTCGTTGGGCGCTTCAAGGCCTGCCTGTATCCTTACCTGATGTCGTAGATTTTATCAGATAGGTAATAGATGTTTATTGCCCTGTCTGAGCAGAGGAGATAGTGATAACTATGTGAAAGTAAGGGGTAAGAAATAGTTTTTATCACGAGGTGATAGTGTAAGAGAAAGGACAGTCTCTGGGTTGAGTAATTTCTCTAATCCAGCCTATCTGTACGACGAAATTTAAATCAGACGCACTTTCTCTCCTTGTACCAAATACAAGTTACACTGCACCCACATGCACACAATTCTGTGACGAATACGCACAAACGTGAAAACAAACTATGGATAACAGGTAGGGTAGGGGTTGACCAACACGATAACTAAAGGTTTAAGAAGTTTATTATCAATAGAAAATCACAACAATAAAGCATATAAATTAATAGATCATGGTTTACAGACAAAATGAAAATTAATCAAATAGGTTCTCCCCTCTGGTAAAGGAAAAGAAAAGAAGATCCCAACAGAAGTTAGTTAACCCAAAAGATCAAAAGTTAACAATAAGGCATGACATAGTCAGTATGGGAAAAGAACAGGTTCCTAATGTAATCTATCCCGTGACTACTCAGATTAGTGAGACAAAAAGAAACCACATAAGTATACTGATGGTAACAAAAGACCTAAGTTTCTTCCTCCGTTCATTCAATTCACACCCATACAGTGGCCACTTTCATATTTGCTTACCCAAATAGTTGTCGCAGGCATTCCATGGAAATAAACACTAATAAGTAATAAAACTATTCAGTGTCTGATTAAGTTTTGCCAAATCCAGCCCCAGACTCGCCGTAGTTGCTTACTGCAAATTTCACGGGAGTCGCTAGAGTCGGTGATTAAATTTTTTCCTGGATAAAATACGGTATCTCTGCTTTCAATTGGTTGGAGTAAGGTTCATACGTGGTGATCGCCGACGTAGGATGAATAGAACATATATAGTTCCTGGGTTGTCTAGCCTCAGGTGGCTGAGACACTAGGTTAAGTTACACAAATGTTGCTGACAATATATTTCGCCACAGTTGGCTGATGAGATTGATATAAAGAAAATCTGGTAATAGTTCTGGTCCAGTTAATTTTATAATGAATTGTTCTATTCTGGTTTCTCTCATGAAATGAGGAAAAATGGACCGCACAGGTCACAGCAAGAAGCTCATCACTATTAAATATCCCTGGATGCTTATATGATTATAAGACTATCAGAACGTAAGTTCATATGATCTTAAATAGACCGCTAGTACTAGGTTTTGATCAGCCTAGATGTTAGGAAAGAAATATAAACATGTAACCAAATTATCAATATCATATCTAACACGTGTTAAGGTAGGACCTCTTCGCCACTCCGTTATAAATTAGATTTAAAACACAAGTGACTATCTTATCCTATCGTTTTTTAACGCGTGATATGAACACTAGTCATTTATAAAGTTACATAAAATGGATAGAAGTAAATAATATATACCGTCAGTAGACAGTTATATAATGTATGTACTCGTCAATTTAAAACATCTCTTACAGGGACATAGCGAGTAATTAAATTTACTATACAGCTGAAAAAAATTAGCTATAAGTTATTTAATTAGCAGAGAAAATCTAGAGATCCTTGACATGGAATGATATATGGCATATGGCACCTCTTAGGCTCAGCTTCGTGGTTAGATCAATGTATGACCTGCTGCCGTCGGCCACCAACCTTGTGAAATGGGGAAAGTCGGATGATGAGCAGTGCCCCCTGTGCCAGGGGAGGCAGACACTTGAACACGTGCTCTCAGCGTGTAAGGTGGCATTAGGGCAAGGACGATACACTTGGCGCCATAACAAAGTGCTAAATGAGCTTGCTGCGACAATAGATCAGGCAAGAATGAAAGCGAATAGCAAAGTCCGGCCAGACACCACAAACACATACTTTCTGAGGGCAGGAAAGTCAGCACACCCCAAACCGAGTAAACCTGGTAGCAGTTTACCATCTCTTCTTGACTGTGCAAACGTCTGGGAGATGGCGGTAGACCTACCTGGACGGGGGGCATATCCAGAGAGTATCAGAAAATCGCGGAGACGGCCGGATATAGTGCTTCATTCTTCAGCAACGCTTCAGGTCATACTGATTGAACTGACCGTGCCATTTGAATCCAGATTAGACGAGCAACATTCATTCAAAGCGGCTAAGTATAGCGATCTAGCCGCGGATCTGAGACACGATGGATTCAGTGCAAGGGTCATGGCGGTTGAAGTGGGCGCAAGAGGGCTTGTGGCTGCATCAATGTATGATTTATTGAAACTGTTGCGGTTGAAGGGACAGTCTAGAACAAGGGCACTGAAGAGGCTTAGCGAAACTGCCGAAAAGGCATCAGGCTGGCTGTGGAACAACCGCAGTGGGCAATGGAGATCGTGACGGTAAACGCTGCGGTGCAGAAAAACACCAAAATTTTTCTAAGTCCACAGCGCTGAGTTTATATGGTGTACTAGTGAGGGGGCTGCGACTCTGGGGCAACAGGCGATGTATACTATAGGGAGTGTGTCAGGTACAGAATTTCAGTGGCGTGCGGCGCGCAGTGGCTAAGGTTCGTCGGCTGCGCGCTCGTGTCTCAGTGTGTGTCCTTAGTTGTGAAGGGCGACGGAACGAACGGAATAATTTGTCTTTTCTTTGTTACTTTCACAATTGCCCCCACGGCTGGCGTTGTGGATTAAAAGTTGCTACCGTAAGTGAAATGGGTTCATTTTCGATACAAGACAACAGGAAGCTGAGACGCTTGGGAGTCATGACCCAAGTGGGCCCGCCCCCCTTAGAGTGTAAAGGAGTAATCGGGCCGAAACACTTGTCAGATGGGGGGACTTCTTCTGATGATCAGATTGCTTCCTGTTGTATCGCTCTGTAAAGAGTTTCCTATCATAGATAAATCTCTGAGCAACTGTAGCGGGAGGTTATTTAAAATTATTTATTGTGTAACAGTATGCCAGTAAAGAGTTCTGGTCTTACAAGTAATACCCCAGTCTTAGAAATAAGCACTGGTGTATTGTTATCATAAAAATAGTCAGACTGTGAAAACCCTGGCCCAGTTGGTAAGAAGTAGTACCAGGATTTAAGGTGTCTCCTCCCTGTGACTATCTTATGATTACTTTTATTCTAGGGGATAAGTAAAATGAACATTCACTGAAACCACAAATGGAAGAAGTGAATAAATCCTCAGGTACAGTTAAAATAGTTTAATAATTACACTAATATTCTATTTCTACTAGTTGGAAAAGAGTATACACATATATATATATAAAAATATTCACACAATTACTATTATTTTCTGTTTAGACTTCAAGATCTTAAATAATAAAGTTACTGAAATCACTGTTATTAGTCCTTTGAATTTAAGGATAACTGTCATCAGTTGACTGAGTTTATGTATGGTTACTTATTGTTTTCAACTATTGGCTGTTTCACATGTATAGGTGGTCAGTGTCAAACAGGACACTTATCTTTCCAACTTGATACTGCGGAAACTGTCCTTTGCTGATATCAGACTTGGTAGGCCCAACAGTAGGGATGCCAATGACCAGTTGAAGTTCACTCTTTGGGGTCCTGCACTTTTGTGGGATGGCCTCGGATGAACTGCACCGGCTTCTGATACTGGACAGTCTGGTTTGAGTTATTTCATGGAACCTGCAACATATCAGCCTTGGCTAGTATCTGGCTAGACTTGTAGTTGACTAGCACAGATGTCAGACCAGTCAGTCATCAGATGTCACCGTTATACAATCATAGTAAGCAAGGACATCATTTCAGTGATATAGCATTAATATTAACATGTCAATTAAGTGTAACTGACTAGCACATAAGTCAGACAAGTCAGTCATCAGGTGTCAAAGTTATACAGTCATAGCAAGTAACATCATTTCAATTATACAGACTTAATATTAACATATCAGTAATAAACATCATCTGGTTTATTCCGCTCCTATACATCCCTTTCTGATCTATAACTTGATCCTTCCAAATCATATCCAGTACAAATTCAAATACTGATGCTATTCTTAGCATCTACACAAAATTAATACATAAATAAAGAGAGTGAGTGACCACGTGATCAGGTTGCTTTCTACTGAAACTGGCTATAGAACACTCCAGTTTACCAGCTGTAAATGGGTACAAAGTTGTGCGCTCGAACTCGGGAAGGCAAAGGCAGCGAGGAAGGGGACTAGTCACCTAACCTCGTAAAAGCGGTATCTTCCATGCTGAAGCTTCTAACAATTTATTTCCCTAAGACAATCTCTGGTCATGGGACTGCCTTTATCTTCGTAAGCGATAATGCATTTAATATCGACGAGATACAGCATTAAATATAATAAATATTTTCTATTTGGCTGTGGGGCTAGTTTTGATACGTTTTTGTACAAGCAACCATCTTCCACTAAACACATGAATAAATCATATTAAAATAATAATACGTTATATCAATGAATATTATACAGGCATATTTTGTGAATTCTAAATGAACCTGTAATACAAAATAACAGAAATTATTATACAGGATAGCTATCGTAAATTCGCTTACCCTCAGACTCCAGACACTTAGACTGCAATTTTTCTGGCGATCCGCTCACACTTCAGATGGATTTAGAGTCGTGGCGTTATCTGCCCTCAGTCTTGCCTCAACCTCTTGCGTTGTGTATCTCTCTCAGTTTACCGATCCGCTTTAAATACGTATAGCGCGGACGTATCGGAGAGTACCGACGTCACAGCTTAAACCTAACCTGAAAAATCCTTCCCGAACAGTGATTTCGGCAGATCTGTGCGTCGACTGAAATTTTGCCTTTATCATTCTCGGCATATATAATATCCATATTGTTCCATCTTATCTAGTTTTATACAGCGGATAAAACTCTATCTTCCTATCCATGTAAATTCCCAAACTGTTATTTGTTGATTTTAATATTTAGCACAGAAGTGGGTTTACCTGCTTTTAGCGTAACTGTGGGCAGCCGAAATACGCATATATCTCCGTAAATGAGAACTTCCTACCGTTCCATCTTATATGCAGTTATACACCATCCTTCCCTGTACTGAAATGTAAAATCCTTTTCATACGGATTCCCTTCTGTTGTTATTTATCGTTGGCGATTTCCTCTGTCCGATATACATTTCGCTGATACGCCGCCATTTTGAAAGCGGTCACTCGATCGTAGATGGGTTTATAAATCTAACTGAACTCATTTGCAATGACTTGAAACCAATTTTGCGACAGCAACTGATAATGACTATCGGAGAGACATGGTATATATCGATAGATTCCGTTCTTTCGCTCCTCAATGCAAAAGTCACACCTACTGCCAGACCCGGGCCAATTTGCCGTTCGATTTCTGAATGAATGGATATTTCTTCACCTCCGCCGACTGAATATCTGGCTTCGTAAGTTAATTCCCCCTGAACATGTAACAATCCAGGTACGTCTCAGACTTATCGCCCTCTAGATTCTTCAAAGAGACTGTTAACGCCTCGACTCTTGCCCGCGTGTACCACTGATCAAAGGATCTATTACACCAAACTGCGCACTTCGCTCTGTTTCACCGTGCTTAATTGCCAATCGGCTCACGTGTTAATTGCGATAATAACTTAATCTAACATAACTTGATCTAACATAACTTGATCTAACATAACTTGATCTAACATAACTTAATCTAACATAACTTGATCTAACATAACTTGATCTAACATAACTTGATCTAACATAACTTGATCTAACATAACTTAATCTAACACAACTTGATCTAACATAACTTGATCTAACATAACTTGATCTAACATAACTAAATCTAACATAACTTGATCTAACATAACTTGATCTAACATTGCAGATAATAACTCTTCATTTCATTGCTTTAGTACTACTTATTGATACAGGACCCAACGGGCTGATCACCCGTTTGCCAGTCACTTTGATTACGGAAACAACAGCAAACGGATTGATTTGTCGTTGCCCTAAAGACGCCATTAGGCGTGATGGGAACAACGGCAAAGAAAATCTATTCGCTGTTGCCCTTACGACGCCACTAGGCGTAGTGGCCACTGCTGACTGCTTTGCCGGTCGTTGGCTAAGGACGGAAGAAGAAGAAGAAGAAGAAGAATTGATACAGGAGTGATGTCTGGAATTCATGGTTTCTCCCCCCCCCCCCCCTTCTTCCCCCCCCCCCCCCAATAGGTATTTAATTACTAAAATACCTTTATTTACCGATCCTTCTGTAACATTGTTTGAAATTTGCCCTGAAAGACTTGTTATGAAGGTTTGTTAAACTGTCTTCTTCTCTGCGTCTTTCTCTTCACCGGCATGTGTGTTGTTTCATTCCTTTCACCTACACAGAGACAGGAAACTGCCCAAGAAGAGTCTTGATCGTCGGAAACTTGTCCTATGTAAGACAACATTTTAAAGCGAGAAGTAGATTTCCAGCTAGGTGTAAACTCATATTACGGAGTAATACCCTGTGTTGGTGCGCGCGCGCATGTGTGTGTGGGGAGGGGGGCCTAAGGAGGAGATGTCGTCTCTTGATGTTGCTACCTGTTTCACAGGTAAACTTATTATTTCTATCTGCTGTCCTGGGTTCCATTTTATATCACGGTTATCCCAAATCTAGCACACGAACAAATGTACTAATACTGCTGGAGAGAGCCAGAGATCGTGATGAAGTCGTCCATTTCGTCACAAAAAACGGAAACGGAAAGATAAAAACAAACACTTGTCGAAAACGGAATAATACGTGTTTCTTACATTCGTAATAATAAAATTTTAAATATCAAAATAAAATAGGGAAATTCATCTTTTGGGGATTTAAGGCCTGAAGACCTAATTTAGGCTCAAGAACACTATTTTAAAATCATTCCGCCATCGAGACAAATCCATTGATACATAGACGCAAAATAAATGGAATCCTTTTTTGTGAGGTTTGAAGCCTGGGAACATGATACAGGCTTCGGAGCACCAGTGTAAGATTTTTCTGTCAATGAGAAAAATCCTTAGATATCAGATAAGCGTAATTTAAAATGGAAATTCCAAGTTTCTATAGCGGACAAACAGACAGACAGACGTTCAAAAATATAGATTACTAGCAATAACCCGTCAAAATTGACAGGTTTTTAATTGCAGCCATCTTATCATTTTGATCCATAATAATAAGTCTGCAATACTTTAAATTAAAATTGTGTCTTGAAGAAACAATCAAAAACTAACATTTTAAGGTTATTTTTAAGAAAATGATGAGTTAAATCCGTTTCATGAATGAAACTGGACAGAAGAGTATCTTGATTGTCTGTTGATTTAATCGGCATCTCCGCATCTTCCTGTCTGCAGTTCATGTACTGTTTATCAATTGTGTAGTTGGCTTCTTTCCATTATCAAACTGTTCATGCACACCGTCATTTGCGCACTTTTCTATTTTCGGGAGAGTACATATAAGGGAAACAATACAATTATTGTCTAACTTTCAACCACAGCTGCACCCCCTTAGCTGTGGTTGAAAGTTAATGTACTCTCTCGAAAATAGAAAAAGTGCGCAAATGACGTTTTGCATGATGTGACCGACCGACGTACTTACGGCGGGAATTATGGTATTGGATTATATATGTGTGTATGTTTGTGTGTGTGTGGTGTGTGTGTGTGTGTGTGCGTGAGTGTGTAACCGAACGGGCGGTGCTCGCCATTATCGCTACCATAATTTAAAAATTGAGTATTGGTCACTTCTAAAATAGGATATTAGCTAGACCTATTCACGGGATATGATTAATCCCCGTAGAGGAGTGTAAAAAGACTGCCCGGATGTTAACCGCAGCGTTGCCACTCTTAGGTGAATTCACTTAGATCTAGGTTTTATTTTAAATCCCGTCTGGATGTCATTCCTTTCATTAGTTGAAGAACGCCACTTAGGTCAACTTTCGGTTTTCGCACAAAGTAGCCTAAAAAAAAAAGCTCAAAGTAGCCCAAAAATTCGCCTAAAGTAGCCAAGTCACCCACAAGCAGCCAAAAATTCAAAATTGAAGTGCTTTTTAAGGTACCTTCTATTATTTTTTTTTAAATTCAGGGAGGCAACAATGGCATACTTCAAAGTATGTCTTGGACATGCGAGTTTTCAGTCATTAGTCTTACATATTGTGAAGTTTTTATAGTGTTAGGCTTTTGCCTTTTATAAAGAAAGTAGGACTATAGTTCTGTGCTTTATTGAGCGTCGTATTTAAATAATTGTATGGTGCATTTAATGTTTTTTTCTTCTAATTTAAGTGTGCGTTCACTTTTAGAGGTAAATTTGATTAAACATTGCATGACTGGAGCAGATGGTTCATGCTCATGAAATTCAACCCGCGATGGACACTAGAACTGACATATTGTGTGTAATGAATGTAGTATTAAGTTATTATAATATTTTTGTGTAATGCAAGTAATCTTTAATTATTTTGTGATAATACAACAAGTGGTCGGTTGGGATAATGTTTCACTGTGACGAGTATAGATTTTGATGTTTGTTAACCACGACACATAGTCGGCTTTGATAGCCTTTTGTTAAATCTAACAAGTAGTCGGCACTGACTCCGAAATAGTTGATTTTAATAGTGTAAGTGTTACAGCTTATTAATTTATTACAGTTTACTCAAATAGTTTTCTGTGCTACGTCAGTGATGTTAGATTGATAATTTGGAGTAAGATACGGTGTAAGATTTGCTATCGCTAATTGGAGTTAACTTCCTTAGTATAATAGTACTTTATATAGGGTAAAATCACTATTGGTTATGTGTAGTGTTTTAAATAACTTTGATTAGACATGATCTCTAGTATTCACAATGTTATTGAGGTTACTCTAGTATTTTTAAAGCACGTACCTTTACATGGGTTGTTAGCATGGCTGTTTGCTGTTTTCGCAAGATGTTGTAACCATGAAAGTACGGGGTATGGTTGATTTCCTGTGGTTGATTGATCTTAGCGTCAGAGTGTTTCTGATTGTACGTAGTAACAACAGTATGCGGTTTGACTGGTAAGGGTTGTGTTATTTATGCTATTAATTTTTTTTACAGTTACATTTAGACATTGTTTTTATATATTGTTTTTATTTTTCTTAAGAAAGTCCCTGAACACTGTCTGGGTGTCCTGTAGAAATAAATTTTGTTCCACGTCAGCGCTATTTTGCCTGATTTACTAATTCTGCGGCCGATAGAGGTGTAAGCCACCAATAATTACAACCCGTGTTGAAAGAAGAATGTTATATGAACCATGTAATCCAGTCGGTCAAAACTTTCACAGTCGATTATTTAATGGAACTAGATACCATGGAGATGAAGTTCGTTGTGTAACAAGTAATTTAAGGTAGTCTAGGAGTGATTGGGTGGGAGAAATGTCAGAATAAGGGTTGTCTTTGCTTGTTGGACATTGTTGGCTAGCAGAATCTGAAGTTAGATCAATCGCTGAATCATGCTGGGATTTCAACAATCGTCTAGCTTCATTGAAGCAGACATCAAATTCACTTAACCAATTGATAGACCAAGTATAGATTTATTTTTACATAGATAACAAAAGATTTACTTATGAAGTATTTTATCAACAGGGTTTAAGTGAATATAATTGGTTTGTCATGAAAAAAAAAAAAAAAACCCCGTTCAGTTATGGTGTATCTTCATAGGAAGACATTACGGTATTGTAGAGTTTACAAAAAATAAAGTCTATAAGTTGTACCAGTACTGGCTACAGCTGTAATATGGAGACAGTGATTTGTTGTTGAATTCTCGTCCAGTCACTGCGGGTTCCCAGTGAAGTTTTGACTGTTCCTTCTCAAGTCGAGTGCCGTGGTAGCATGTTAGCTGCTGTGCAGGAGTAACTTCTAAAGTGGCCGCCTCTTCGAGTATGCTCTAGACCCGTCTGTTGTAGATGGTGTCCAGCATTGATTACTGGCAACTAGTACTAGAAATTGAGAGATGAATGAAACAGTACGTCTCGTAAATATCATGTCTCCTGATGTAAGCATCAGGCGACCTCAGCTTTCCCCCACCGTTACACCTCCTTCTGAATTTTTCTGATATACATGAGATTGAACTCTCTGGCCATCGAGACAGATGAAAGAGCATCAAGCGAGCGGAAGAAGACGATTGCATTATTTTCATATATATATATATATATATATATATATATATATATATATATATATATATATATATATATATATATATATATATATATATATATATATATATATATATATATATATATATACAACAAATCTGACATAAAATTGTTGACATAAAAATAAACACATGTACCACGATGTCATCCTCATCCGCTTTCTGCTCCTTGTTCAGCCTGGGGCTACCTCTGTTGTTGGTTCTGTGTAAAGAAATCCGCACGAAGCAGTCACCAGCTCTTGCAGTGGTGGTTTATGTGGCAAGGTATTTTGTATGCTGAGACTGCCAGCCCCAATATGCACCTGTACATCCATAAGCAGTTCTTACATATTAAATACAAATATAAAATAATAAAATATATACGTTACAACATATCCCAAAATGGGTTAATAATATATCCAGACTTTTTGATGCATAGAATGGGCGTAGTATGTCATGCAATTATTTAGATGCAGCCGTCCCTCAGTTAGTTAAGGATACTAATTAATGTATACTCCTAACTATTTTCACTTGAATAAGGTTCCTCGGACTTGTAACTCTCAGTATTATAAGTGACGTTTTACACTTAAAAAAAAAATACTCCTAATCTATTTGGTCTGTCCTATAATGGAATACTACTATTCTGGCTGTCAGTGATCTCCTGATGAAGGTGAGAAATGCAATTTGGAGAAATCTTTAAAACGCTCTAGGCTTTGAAGTTAAAATTTAGCCCCCACAAAACGTAACCTCGTGAGGTTCTCTTGGGTGATACCCATTCACAATTACATTTAGTTTATTTTTCTAATTCTAAACCAATCACAAGTAAAGCGTCTGATTTTAGCAAATTGTCCCCTTACTCATGAATATTTTTGTACTGTAATTCTAAACCAACCACAAGTAAGGCATCTGAATTTAGCAAACTGTCCCCTTACCCATCACCATGACAATTACTACATGACCAAATACTGTATTGCAACCGAGTGTTACATTAACCGGAAATAATATGTCGCATGACCTGTCCTAATTATTACTTGCTTATCTATTCATAACCCGTCTGTATAGACAATAAGCTGGTGAAAAACGATAAACCAAATGTTGATTTACCGCACTGTCCCACCTGCTAAACATTGTCTGCACGTGATCAAAGGATAATATGTAATGTACAGTCATGCCTTAAACGTGTGGGACGACGAGGTGTGACATCCGAGGATAAGATAATATCAGTAGATACAGGCGTAACAGTAAGATAATGCAGGGATGAAAAGGAAAACATGGAACAGTCGAATGATAACTGACAGAGAGTGTAGAAAGAAACATTGGGCTAATGAAAAGGACGTCTTTTCGTCACAGTCAGAAAGGAATTCTCTCGATCAATATTAACATTGTCTTTCATGTGTATTCTGTCACAGGCTCCCCGCCCTCCCACCTTGCAAAGGAACAACAGGCCAATAACCTGTTTGCCTTAAAAACTGATTACAAGAAACGACAGAGAGACAGCCTATAGGATAGTATGGTGTTCTCTATGGCAAGCCTCAACACCCCAGGGTAGAAGAGGATCGACAAAGTAAGTAGTAAGTAAAAGGCAGAGAGGAAGGGAAAAGGTCACCACGCTCATAAAAAACCTTGACCTCGTTTGGAGAAGTCTCTAACACTTCATTCCTCTCCAACAGTATCTGCTATATAACTATCTTTAGTTTCATCATCGTGATCAGTTGCCATCTCCACATCGAAGGTCGGCTGCAATGGATCTCCAACGTCTTCTGTCTCTTGTCTTGATGGTACACTCTGGCAGACTCTTTCCTGTCTCTTGTCTTGATGGTACACTCTGGCAAACTCCTTCCTGTCTCTTGTCTTGATGGTACACTCTGGTAGACTCTTTCCTGTCTCTTGTCTTGATGGGACACTCTGGTAGACTCTTTCCTGTCTCTTGTCTTGATGGTACACTCTGGTAGACTCTTTCCTGTCTCTTGTCTTGATGGTACACTCTGGTAGACTGTTTCCTGTCTGTTGTCTTGATGGTACACTCTGGTAGACTCTTTCCCGTCTCTTGTCTTGATGGTACACTCTGGTAGACTCTTTCCTGTCTCTTGTCTTGATGGTACACTCTGGTAGACTCTTTCCTGTCTCTTGTCTTGATGGTACACTCCGGTAGACTTTTTCCTGTTTCTTGTCTTGATGGTACACTCTGGTAGACTCTTTCCTGTCCGTCTCTTGATGTTATCTTCCCACTTATAGCGCTGTCTTCCTCTAGCACGTTTGCCTTCAACTCTGCCTTCTATTAAGGTCTTTAGTAAGGTGTCATGTCTTTTTACATGTCCAAAATATTTGAGCTGTCTAATTTTGATTTTCTTCTTTAATTCTCTTTTTATTCTTAGGTTTCCTGAAACCTCTTTATTTTTTTTGTCTCTTTCCATGAGACATGATCTTTAGCTTACCATTTAAAAAAAAAAATACGTACTGGTAGCTAAATCCAATTA
This sequence comes from Oreohelix idahoensis, assembly GCA_024509875.1. NCBI lineage: Eukaryota > Metazoa > Mollusca > Gastropoda > Stylommatophora > Oreohelicidae > Oreohelix > Oreohelix idahoensis. The sequence continues at coordinate 63,963 of JAMPIV010007247.1, read as the reverse complement.
TGTTTGTGGTTCACTGTATATATGCCTTCACAATTTCGGTTTTCTTTTTCTGGTGGCATCAACCAAGTGATACATCTGTTTACTGCATCATGTTATAATTTGGTCATTTAAATCTCGTTAATAAATTCTCCTGTCATTCTAAGTTTTTCTGTAACCTGCTTTTTAAAACAAAATTTTTCTTCTGTTTCCGCTCAATGTGCTCATTCCCACTCTTCAATAAATCCACAATTTTAAAGGTCTAATTTGTATTTTCTTTCAATATCTTGTTCATTGACTCATTTATTTTAGGTTTTTTTTTTTGGATGTTAATATATGTCTCTTGAATATGGTAGTCTCTGCTTGACATCTGTTGTGCATCTGCTATCCTCTATTTTTTTATGTTTCCAAGATATGGTAGTCTCTGCTTGACATCTGTTGTACATCTGCTATCCTCTATTTTTAATGTTTCCAAGATATGGTAGTCTCTGCTTGACATCTGTTGTACATCTGCTATCCTCTATTTTTAATGTTTCCAAGATATGGTAGTCTCTGCTTGACATCTGTTGTACATCTGCTATCCTCTATTTTAATGTTTCCAAGATATGGTAGTCTCTGCTTGACATCTGTTGTGCATCTGCTATCCTCTATTTTTAATGTTTCCAAGATATGGGAAAGGCTTCACTCATTCCGGTATATCTATATTTATTCTTATGTTTAATGTACATTGACCGACTGACAGGTAGATAGCCAGATACAGACAGATAGACATACTGTATATAGACATAATAGATAGGATAGACAGACAGAAGACATGCTGACAGACAGAGAGACACCATATATTTATAAATATATGTATATGTAATAGATTCTGCTTTTGTATTATAAGAACTTTTTTCTTATTATGCGAACTGTTTCGCCCTCCCATTTTATCATTTCGTCTTTCTCTGAATTTTGTATTCTATCTTACAGCCAGATGTCTTTTATCTTCCACCCTTCTTTATTAAAACAATCAGCCATTTGTTTCTACGGGTTAAATTTTTTTTTTTTTAAAGTAATTTTCCTCTTTAGTCCTTCTTTGTAAATTTGCTTCTTTTCCTTTGAGTGTTGTGTTTTTCTTACCCAGCGTCTCGGTTGAAACTAGCTTCACGTCTATTCACTCAACACCCCCCCCAAAACCCTTTGATTTATAGTTCTTTTATTTGTTCTAATCGTCATCACATTTCAGGCTCTTTATCTTTCCCGCCCACCCCCTCACTGCCTAACGGTTACAAGCTGAGCTGAGATAACACCTGTTATAAGACGTTGCTAAATTTAGCTCTGAAAGAAGACAACTAGCTAGTTAATCACGTTTATGCCAGGACTGAACCAAGTGTATCGAATCACCACAACGGTGGCAATGATTTTCCAACTAATCATCACAAAGCGTGAACATTCGGTCCGGTATTCATTCTGTGTGTTTGCTTACCTGTGTGTGTATGTCTTTTTTGTGTGTGGAGTTTCTTCTAGAAGTTAAACTCATCTGACTGGAAGACACCTGGAGAGTTGTTGAAACATACGCTTCGTTTGCTTATTTACGACGTGTTAGCTGTCTCTCGTCAAGTAGTACTACCGTAGAAGTCTCTCAAAACGAATAGTAAAAGTTACTGAGGTACTGGTTTACTGGTTTTATTATCCAGCAAACATTACGGTCAGACTTTCTGGGCAGCTGTTTCTAGCTATAGATGTACACGAGATGTTAGAGGTAATTTAAACTAACACGAAAGGTGAAAAGGAATAGATTTCATCTTAGGTGATGACCTCCTTTCAGGTAATTACATTTTCTAGAACTAGTTTCAGATATACCAGGATATCAGTTAGATACACTTGTATACTAACTGTAAAAATAGTAAACCTACAATCGCGAATTAAGAGTTGGTTATGTTTCTTGGATGGTTTGGCCATGTCTGCAGAATGGGAGAAGATCGGATACCACGACAAGCATGGGAAACAAAGAGCCAAGGATCCAGACCCCGAGGACGACCCAGAGTCCGCTGGGAGGACAATATTAGACAATCTTTGAAGGACCGAGGACTAGAATGGAACCAGGCCAGGAGGAAGACAGCCGATAGGATAGTCTGGCGCTCTCTCTTCCAAATCTCTACACCTCACGGTAGAAGGGGAACGACTAAGTAAGTAAGTATGTTTCTTGGAGCGCACTTGTGAACAAAGATTCGTGCAAATTGGGACCAGCTATCCTGGGAGAACACAGCGCATTATTCTGACTTAAACTTCAACTTTAAACATATCGTTTAGTATTATAATTTACATTGCAAGGGCATGTTATTTCAATTTAAGGCCGCATAAATCACAACCGCGTTCTACCTGGATTTATTCATTTGACCCGACGTTTGTTGTGAACACATCAAGACTTGCGAGAGAATTAAACTAACAATAGACTGACGAAGATAACTCTTTTTGTTATGTAAAGAAGCAATTTTATAGATGAGTAAAGTTTACATTCCTATAAAGGGGAAAAACTTAAAACTTTTTATGTGTGTCACAGAGGTTTTATGATCATTAAATTGCCTATATCCTCTTCTATTTCTTTCACCCGTATCCTCTATTTTATTATCACTCTTTACCTTTTTCCTGTATTTTTCGCATCCATTCGTTTGCGAAAGATATTTTCTTCCCCATTCTCGACTTTACCGTTTTCTTTCTCATACTGGTAAACGCATTTATGACATAACGTATCAGTCTCTACACTAGACGGGAGATCGTTAAAATGCATTCTATTGCATTAGATGTCAGTGGACGATAGAACGTGTGAATACTCGTTTGGGCAGAAAGAGATAGCAGAAATGCTTCTGTATTTTTCTCACGTCACGGGCGTTTCGTCAGGCTAGTTCCCGGTTAGGTGTCATACCGTCTAGCATTTTCACCTGACACTAACGTTTCTCTCGGAGTGAAGTGTGATATGACACTCACGCAGCGCTCGGGAATGAGACATATAGTCTGGGTTTTTCCATGACACTCACGCTTCTCGGTCAGTTTGTTAACGTAGGTGTGAAGACGCACCGGTGGCACTTACGGCATGCGTATAAGTTATGTAAGTGTTAGGAAAGACGATAGATTGCGTGGTTTTGGAAATAGGGCACATTCTTTGTGTGTGTTTCATATATCTTAAACGAGAGTTTGAGACTTAATTCACTCAGTATCTTCGCAGTCAAGACTAGAACAAGCCTTCGTTCGATTCCTAAGAATCTCTGTTAATAGAGATGGCATTTAGTTTGGTCGAAGTGGTTTAAGTTCTTAGTAGTTCTGTGTTGAGGTAAATATTATATATATATATTATATCTAGTATTTTTCGAAGTGTTCAAAGTGTTAGATCGCTTATTTTATTTCCCGAGTTCTTTTGTGCTGAGTGAATAATTTATAAGTCTGTTATATTCTCTAGCTGATGAGTTACAGTGGAAAACAGAATAAATTATAATTTTTAGCTTACACTCAGTCGGCTATTAATGAATTTAATTTAACTGTTAAATAATCAGACGAGAATAATTTTTCTAAACTAACTTATAAATGCTAGATGCCTCATGAGTGTTGACGGAATACGTATTTATTCCTAATTCATGAGGATTGATGATTTTATGAATATATCTTATTCAACGGGAAGTTTTAAATGATAAGTCAAGCTGTACGCTTGCATTTTAATAACGTAAGTTATATTGAGTACATACGAGGGGCGTTCAGAAAGTAATGCACAACATCGTTTTTCTCAGGAGCTGTTTATTCAAAAAGCATGAAATTTATACACAATATACATGGATATGTCATGTAAACATCGGTATTATTCAACATAATCCCCATCAACTTGTACGGCTTTATGCCAGCGCGAAACAAATGCATGTATTCCTAGCCCGCACCAGATTTTGTCTTGATCATGCAGCCATTTGTTCGCTGCATGAATCACTCCTTCATCATCTTCAAACCTTGTCCCACGGAGTGCATCTTTAAGTGGACCAAATAGTTGAAAATCAGAGGGAGCCAAATCGGGATTATAGGGTGGATGGGGTAGTACAGTCCAACCCAATTTGGTGATTGCTTCCCGTGTTGCAGACTTGTGTGAGGTCGCGCATTGTCGTGAAGGAGAAGCAGGTCTGCTGGATTCTTGTGCGGCCGAACTCTGCGAAAACGTTGATTGAGATTTTTCAATTTCTTAATGTAAGCTTGTGAATTGATTGTCTGTCTCTCCTCTTGGCATAACGTCCACAAGAATCACACCTTCAATGTCCCAAAAGACAGTGATCATGACTTTTCCAGCTGAAGGAATTGTCTTGAATTTCTTTCTTCGTGGTGATTGCGGAGGATGCCACTCCATTGACTGTCTTTTTGTCTCAGGTTCAAAAATGATGTGGCCCAGGTTTCTCACCTGTAATGTTGAGACTTAGCCAAAAAGTTCTTTCCATCAGCATTGAAACGCTCCAACAATTCAGAAGAAATTGCTTTCCTTTGCAATCGGTTGTCATTTGTGAGACTTAGAGGAACCCATCTTGCGCAAACCTTAGAAAATCCGAGAGTTTTTATAACTGCATTTGCACTACCAATGCTGACTGACAGCTGTAAGGCTAATTGTTGAGTAGTGATTCGCCTATCAGTAAGAATAATGCCATCAGCGCATTTCAACATTTCTGCGTTGGTGGCTGTGGCAGGACGTCCACAGCGCTTCCGATCAAGCAGCTCCGTATCTCCACTTCCTGATTCTTTGATTCTCTGAACCCAGCGACTGACTGTACTCCTGTTGACTGTAAAACTTCCATACACATCACATAGACGCTTGTGAATGTTCACAACAGTTTCCTTCTCTGCAACGAGAAATTCTATCACAATTCGCTGCTTATAACGCAAGTTGCTAACATGCTTCATTTCAACGGTTTAGGCCAGCCGTATTATTTGGTCGGTTGCAATGCAATTTGGTGCACACAATTGGCACATGGTATATTTGAAGTGTGCAAAATTTCATGCTTCTATCTTTATTATTAGCTAAGAAAAACGATGTGGTGCATTACTTTCTGAACGCCCCTCGTAATATGTAACATATTTCATATGTGGTTTTTCTTTATTCAGTGAATACTGGGGTAACCCAAACTTTGCCGGCGTTTTGTATAGAGACATACCTAATAACTGCTTATACTGGGCCTTTGAGCCAGTGCATATTTATACACTAACTCTAATGTACATGCTGCCTTGTGGCGAGAAAAATTACAGAAATCAAAAACATTAACTTTCCGACATTGTTGACAAGTGTGTGGTGAACCAAGATTATTTGTTGAGAGAAGTTGTCCATCGGTCATCTTCCTAATTAAGGGAAACCTCGTGTTCTGACATTGTGTGCTCGTTTAAGCCTAATTCTTACCTCGTGAGTCAAGTGACACTAACTTTAGTCTGAAATAACTATCGCATGAAGCAGACGCTCCCCAGATCCATTTTGATGAAACCAACAAACAAATCTGCAGAGCTGGGATCTGTTTCATTAAACGACAGTAACAGATAAAAAGTGTGAGTGTCCCAAAGTTTGCGCCAGATGGCGAACCACAGCACGATTGTAAGTATATCAGGGCCCTGATGAAAGAACCGAGTGAAAGTAGACTGAAGGATATTCTTTGTTTGAGTCACCCACGTTGTAATTTCCTTTATGCAAGTTATTGCTAACAATATTCACCCTTAGAAAAGCAGAGTATCAAGTCTGTCCATACCTTAAAAGGGGGAAAAGCCATAAAACTCAATCATATGCATCTGTAACTCCTTGGGGTTATCACTTTTACTTCTTACGGATTGTGAGCTATATATCCAGGGGAGGACCATACAAACACTGGTTCTATCACTATTGTTAGTATTAATTCCTTGATTTTTATGACTATGTGTATGCTTTTGATGTATTTTATATGTTGTGATGTAAGTTTACTATGATAATTAAACTATACCTACATTTAATTCAGTGTGGTGGTCAGTTCGTTCCCATAATATCTATATAATCATTGTTATAGTTGTTCCCACGTCTGTGTGTCTAACTGTCGTCACTTGTATGTGCGGGCACGTGAGTGGATAGATATATATTAATATACATATTTTTTATAGACTGTCTGACTCCTTTGGATCTGTTGTAGAAGATAGGCGGAAAGAGAGAGAGATTCTCGATTTCCGGGACAGCCTCTATAAATTTCTACCATCTCACTCGTGGAACTCTATTTCTAATATCACATCTCACTGTGGCTATCATTCATTCTAACCTATTCAGAAGGGACCAACCGAAGTCTTAATTTCCCTATCAAAAATCTACGACAATATGAAAGTCAGGAATAAACTCGAGGTAGTGAGACTGGATATGAGATTAATAACTAACAATAAACATTGAGGAAAATATCTAGTGCACAAGAGATTTTAAAGACCTACTTGTAAAGGCATAGCTGATGTTATTTGAAATTGCCACCACGTACAGAATCTTTATTCTCCTTAGGGGTCCGATTGGCTAAGAGGTATGGCGTCCGCCTCGAATTCTAGAGGTACCGGGTTCGATTCCCAGTTGAGGAAATATATTTTCTTGAATTTTTGTTTCAGAACCAGTGGTCCTACTAATGTCATATCCCCCCCCCCCCCCCTTTCCGGTCTCCTGGGTAGTGAGATCGGATACCTAACCTTATCGGATAAGAGCGAAAAAAATAGGAGGTCCTGTGTGTATGTTGCACACGTTAAAAATCCTACAGTCGTTGGAAATCGTAAAGAGTAGGCCTATCAGGCCGCTGCCCTGGCAAAATTAAAAAATTAGAAACCTACCCACCATAAAAATATTTATAAAATGCGTGATTCCTATATACACACATTAGGATTCTCGCCGGTGCTTCGGAGTTCGTGCACTGTGCTGAGATCCTCATTGTGTGATATAAGGGAGGAGATCGGAGAACTGATGGAGTAGTCCGTGTGCAATGAAGATAAAAGTCCTTAAACCAAACCAAACCAATCCTTTAAATACATTTACATGTATCATATCATAAATGAGAATCGGTTAGAATATGCCAATTTGTGAAATTCCGCCCAGGAGACAATCGTCTAATGTCTACCAAACACTGAGTTCACTTATATACATACTCCCTCACACACATACATATGCATACACACATACTGCTTCATTTGTTCTGGGATGTCACCATGTAGATTCGACTCGAACCCACTCATCGAGGAGAAACTTTTACTGTAATATTCATGTTATTAACGTTTTTCACTTGATCAGCGTATATTTAATATTTTCGTCAACATTATTTATTTTTTAATTTCATAATGACCATAGGGCTGTATCGGTTCATTCATCGCGCTTCAGCTCTTCAGGGAGATTAGGGGTCATCCATATATGACGTGACGCAATTTTTGTCATTTTTACACCCCTCCACCCCATGTCACATCTCGTGACAAAACCCAATATGATGTCAGAAATCTGTTATCTCCCCTTTTTCTATTTTTTTTTTTTAACTACTGAAAAGCACCAACGGAATCGAATGTAAATAAGTTACCTACTCATCATCATCATCTTTCAAATCCCTAAAAAACTTATGCTTTATACCAAGTCTTTCAGTCCTGTGCCATCAGCTCCAAGTCTTTCAGTCCTGTGCCATTAGCTCAAGGTCTTTCAGTCCTGTGCCATCAAGCTCCAAGTCTTTCAGTCCTGTGCCATCAGCTCAAGGTCTTTCAGTCCTGTGCCATCAAGCTCCAAGTCTTTCAGTCCTGTGCCATCAGCTCAATGTCTTTCAGTCCTGTGCCATCAGCTCCAAGTCTTTCAGTCCTGTGCCATCAGCTCAAGGTCTTTCAGTCCTGTGCCATCAAGCTCCAAGTCTTTCAGTCCTGTGCCATCAGCTCCAAGTCTTTCAGTCCTGTGCCATCAGCTCAATGTCTTTCAGTCCTGTGCCATCAGCTCCAAGTCTCTCAGTCCTGTGCCATCAGCTCCAAGTCTTTCAGTCCTTTGCCATCAGCTCCAAGTCTTTCAGTCCTGTGCCATCAGTTCAAGGTCTTTCAGTCCTGTGCCATCAGCTCCAAGTCTTTCAGTCCTGTGCCATCAGCTCCAAGTCTTTCAGTCCTGTGCCATCAGCTCCAAGTCTTTCTGTCCTGTGACATCAGCTCCAAGTCTTTCAGTCCTGTGCCATCAGCTCCAAGTCTTTCTGTTCTGTGCCATCAGCTCCAAGTCTTTCAGTCCTGTGCCATCAGCTCCAAGTCTTTCAGTCCTGTGCCATCAAGCTCCAAGTCTTTCAGTCCTGTGCCATCAGCTCCAAGTCTTTCAGTCCTGTGCCATCAGCTCGAGGTCTTTCAGTCCTGTGCCGTCAGCTCCAAGTCTTTCAGTCCTGTGCCATCAGCTCCAAGTCTTTCTGTCCTGTGCCTTCAGCTCCAAGTCTTTCTGTCCTGTGCCATCAGCTCCAAGTCTTTCTGTCCTGTGCCATCAGCTCCAAGTCTTTCTGTCCTGTGCCTTCAGCTCCAAGTCTTTCTGTCCTGTGCCATCAGCTCAAGGTCTTTCTGTCCTGTGCCTTCAGCTCCAAGTCTTTCTGTCCTGTGCCATCAGCTCAAGGTCTTTCTGTCCTGTGCCATCAGCTCCAAGTCTTTCTGTCCTGTGCCATCAGCTCCAAGTCTTTCTGTCCTGTGCCATCAGCTCTAAGTCTTTCTGTCCTGTGCCATCAGCTCCAAGTCTTTCTGTCCTGTGCCATCACCTCCAAGTCTTTCTGTCCTGTGCCATCAGCTCCAAGTCTTTCTGTCCTGTGCCATCAGCTCCAAGTCTTTCTGTTCTGTTCCATCAGCTCCAAGTCTTTCAGTCCTGTGCCATCAGCTCCAAGTCTTTCAGTCCTGTGCCATCAGCTCCAAGTCTTTCAGTCATGTGCCATCAGCTCCAAGTCTTTCTGTCCTGTGCCGTCAGCTCTGTCGTAGATTTTAGATAGGAGTATTAAGACTTGGGTTTGGTCCCTTCTGAATAGGTTGGAATGAGTGATAGACACAGTGTGAGCTGGTGAGAAGCAATGGAATTTCCACACGTGAGATGATAGAATGTGATAAAGAAGCTGTCTTTGAGAATCGAGATAATCTTCTCTCTCTCACCTATCTTCTACGACCGCTTTTAAAGGCGTCAGACAGTCTACACACAGATATATATATTAATATATCTCTATCTACTCATGGGCACGCACATACACGTGACGACAGGTAAACACACAGACGTGGGAATCTATCACAATGAATTTATATGTATTTGAACGAGCTGACCAACGCACTGATTTAGTTCAAGAGAGAGATTTTTATTATTATCATCAAAAAAAAAAATCTTCTCACAATACCAAAAATACATCAAGGAAAAAAACATATACAAATAGTCATAAATTTTAAGAAAATGCTACAAGGATGATAGCCCGTTAAAATCTTACTCTAGGTTTAGCCCACAGCCCCGCTAAGAGAACAGATGATGGCCCAAAGAGTTATAGATACGTAGGGTTGAGGCTAAGAGTTTTTCTTCTTTTCTCGTAAATGTATGCACAGAGTTGAATAATCTGATTTAGCCTAAGAAGTAAAGAAACTCTAGCAAATAGTAACAAATTCTGCAGGTTAAACAAAAAGAATTAAGACAGTAAATGGGTGACAATCTATAACTGTAAAATAACACTCTGATCTGCGTACACTCATTCATTCAGCCATGGCCATGCAGTTATACTCACAACTTTGCTCGCTGCCTCTGGGAACATACTCAATTCTAGGACCTTCACACAGACCCGAAAATGCAGTCCTTGACCAAGAAATCCCCAGTTCCAAAAGACGTACTAAACTCTCAGGGAACGATTCCTTGGGTGTTCTAATTTTTCGAATGTCTGATTAAGTCACATAAAATATTGTCCAGGCACGAAAGTTAGCAGAGCACAATGTCATTAGCTTTGGTTTCTAGATTTTAAGGAATGTCAGATCGGTGTCTACTTTCAGGAAGTTACTATATTTGGTCACCACAGTACTAGTCAAAACTCTGTCGGAATGTTTCTGATCTTTGCTTGCCACAACGGGCTGAATTGTACTGAAGAGTTATTCTGGAAGAATTAATTCTGGCGCGAAGGCCTCTTACTTCATTTAACTGTTACAGTTCAGGTAATGAAAGTGATTTGTTTCTTCCCAAATAAAGTTCACGTACTAGAACGCTGGTAAAGTTTGGTACCACCGTTTCACTATATAAAAGAAAGAACACATATCAAATAATTTACAATATGTACCCACTATAACTTACATTATTAAACCGCAAGTGTACTGCTTGACTTATCATTTAAAATTTCCCGTAAAGTAAGTTATATATCTTAAAAAAAAATCATCAATCCCCATGAATTTAGGAACACGTGCGTGTTCCGTCAACATCTCATGAGGTTTCTAGCATTTGTAAGTTAGCTTAGAAAAATATGATATCGTCTGATGTCTTAGCAGTAAAATTAACTTCATTATAGCTACATTATTGTTTAGTAAGCTAAGATATAATTTATTCTGCTATCCACTGAAACACGTCACTAGAAAATAATACAGACTATATAAATTTGGCACTCTGCGCAAAATCTAACTAGTGAAATATGAAATAAGCGACTTAACACTTTATCATTTCACAAAATACTAGCTATAATATATATTACCTCACACAGAACTACAGGTAGTCGCACAACTTAAGAATTATATGCTGAATATTTAAGGAAGTCTAGAAGTTCGACAAATTGCCGAAACAAACTGAGAAACTTCGCTAACAGCTATTCTGTTTCGAACAACCTGTCTACTGCGAATATATAGGAGCGAGAATGAAATTAAAGTTTCAAACTCGGGCCAATATCTAAAATCAGACAAAGGGCCCAAACTTATTTCGCCAAGCGAAATTATCTCCCCTACTCCCAACATTTACGTCAGCTTAACGCGTGACGTAACTGCCACCAGTGACCGAGAAATGCGCGTGACAGTTGCAAATCTCAGACAACCGTCTACAACTGCGTCGTACAGATGCCGGGTTTGACACCTTAAGCTAGTGACAGGTGAACAAAATGGTAGACCAAAAGTCTGCTCTATGTCCAGCGAAACGAATTTCTCACACCTTCACGTCTTACCTGCGCGACTGACATCTGATGCAATAAGGTTACTAGTCAGTATGAGAAAGAAAAACGATGATGGGAAAGAAATATTTTTTTTCGCAACGAATGATGCAAAAAATACAGGAAAAAACAAGTACGGAAAAGTAATAAAATGAAAGGATTAGGGTGAGAGAATAGGAAGAAGATGTAGGTAATTTAATGATATAAAGACCCACGTGACAGGACGTCCCCCCTTAAGATATGGAAGTCTTTACCCTATGGATAGATCTCCAAAAAGCTTTTGACAAAGTATGGAAAGACGGGTTAATAGTAAAACTGCAAAGGAACGGAATCAAGGGTAATATGAGAAAATGGATCCAGTCGTTCCTACACAATCGGAAAGCAAGAGTCACTATGGAAGGTCACAACAGCTGGAATGTCTCCATCCTCCCTAAAACATGGAGTTCCTCAAGGCTCATTCCAGGCACGCTCTCTTTGTATTGTCTCCCACCCTGTTCCTTGTATTCATCAATGGTCGGAGGTTGGCACCTCATCCACGATCTGCCACAAGGTGTGAGAGCTGCCCTATACGCTGACGACTTGTGGTGTGGTGTGTAGAAGAACATCTAACTATTCGCTAATAAGCGAATAACAAAGGGCAGCAGACAACATAGCAGCATGGGCAGAAGAAATGGATGGTGCAGATCAACGCTGAAAAAATCATCAACAACACTTTTCTCGCTCTCCAACAAAGACAAAGCAGGAGAGATACGACTTGGAAATATACATGTCCAAAACAGATGAGGAAAAACCGGTGTACTTGGGCATTACATTAGATAAGAGAATGACATGGAGGCCCCACATCGAGAGAAAAGAGGCTAAAGCGAGAAGAAAACTTTCCATACTGAGGAAAATAGCTGGATCAAGTTGGGGAGCTAACGAAACAACACTAAAGAAAGTGTATACAGGTGCAATAAGACCTATATTAGAGTACGGATTAGCAGCACGGTCTACAGCAGCCAAATCACACCTACAAGCCTTAGATAGAGGACAAAATCAAGCGCATAGGTTGATAACGGGTGCCATGAAGACCACACCAATAAAAGAAATGGAAAAAATCACAGGCATTCCACCTTTATTATACAGACGAGACACTAAGACCTGATCCAAGCAGAAAAGTACAAGAACATGCCCGCACATCCAATGAAAACTAGATTTGGAGATTTAGCCAGTGGGAGGTTGAAGAGAAGCAGTTTTGTGCATCGGTCCAAAAAACTAATTAGAACATACAAGGATGAACTACCAGACATCACTAAGGAAATAACTCCCACACACCCTCCCAAACCCCATGGGAACAAACATCAAATTTTCAGTATTAAGACCTCCATAACTACCACCTGCCCCATGGGAGAGCTAAATACTCTCCAAAGGAAAATAGCAGCATGTGACATGATTGAAGAACTATACCCCAGAGAAGCATGGATCCAAGTATATACTGATGGATCTGCAACCAGAGCAGTGAAGAACGGAGGCGCAGGAGTTTATGTGGTCTATCCAGACAAAGAAAATGAATCCACCTGTCCACCGACTGGAATATTCTGTTCAAACTAAGCTGCTGAAGTACAGGCCATAAGCATTGCTGCAGGGATAATAAATAACACAATAAGCCAATGTCAGCAGGTTGTATTCCTTACCGATGCAATGTCAGTTCTGCAAGCCCTCAACAGTGATAAACTGCCAGAATTAAACAAAGTCCTATGCGAAGTAAATATCAAAAGAAAGGTAGTGCTACAGTGGATACCATCACACTGTGGCATACCAGGAAATGAGAGAGCAGATATGTTAGCAAAAGAGGGAGCAACACAGGAACAAAAAGAACAAACAATCACATTCCAGGAAAAGAAGACCCTTATCAAGGCCATCAGGAAAATTGATCAAACAAAGAGAGACAACTATATCAATATCTTGATCGAGCAAAACAGGTGATCCTGTTCCGTATGAGAACAGGACACAACAGACTGAACAGTCACTTATACAGACTGAGATTGGTCCCATCACCCCTATGTACGTGTGGACAGGCAGCACAGACAGCCGAACACATCCTGCAAGACTGCCACATGCTAGTTCCAATTTGCGGAACTGAAGGGTAACATTGGCCCACAGGACGCACATCCACACAAAGCTGTTTGGGAGTCTTGAAGAACTTTCAACCACAGCAACATACATCCAGAAAACCGGACTTCTTGTGTAGACATTTCTAAACAACAGCGAACGAGAAGAAGAAGAAGAAGAAGATATGGAAGCACTCCATGTCTACGTTATGGAATTAAATTTCCTATAACCGTAGCTTCGGGGTGTCTGTCTTCTTCCCTCTCATCTTCCCCCTCCATCTCTCTCCAATTCCTACTCAAGTCTACTCCCCAAAGTTTCCTTCCTCTGGAATGTCTCCCAATCCCTGCCACTATCATCATCTTCGTCAGCTCTGGCGATCGTCAGGAGATGGTCGGAGGTTGGCACTGGTCTTTCCAAGTATCTCTTTAAGAGATTTAAATGGAAAACCTTCTCCTTTCCTTGAATAGAGATCTGGTAGTTAGCCTTAGAAATCTTTTTCAGGACGGTAAACGGCCCTTGCCATCCGATCTTCAGTTGGTTGTTCTCGGTAGGGAGTAACACCAAAACTTTCTCTCCTGTTTCCAGTTCTCTCTCTTTCGCGACTTTCCTGTATCGGTTAGCGTGCTTTGTGCGAGCTCGCTTAAAGTTAGTCGTTGCTAGGTCCCACCCTAGTTTCAACCTTTCCTTTAAAACCGACACATATTTACTGGCTGAGACAACTGTCTCATCAGCCTTCTCGTCTGTCAGAGACTGAAGTAAGGCTTCAAGCGGGCCCTTAATGGGTCTGCCGAATAAGAGTGTCGCTGGCGGAAATCCTGTGGAAGTATGAGGAGATTCTCTGTAGCCAAATAAAGCTCCAGGAATACAAAGGTCCCAATCTTCAGGTTTCACTTGTGCCAGTTTACTTAGCATCATGGTGATGTTTCCATTTGCACGCTCCACGAGCCCATTTCCGGCCGGAGTATATGGCTTAGTGTGGATGTGCTGGGTCCTCAAGATCTTAACGATCTCATCCATCAACAGGTTTCGGTATGGAGATCCATTATCCGTCAACACTTGCTGAGGGAATCCCAACCGAGTGAAAATCTGCACGAGGGCTTCTGCGACATGCTTGGCATCTGCGCATGTTAGCGGGATAGCTTCTGCCCATAAAGTGCATGTATCGACTAAGGTCAGGATGAACCTGTTCCTTCTTTTAGTCCTTTCGAAAGGCCCTAAAATGTCGATCACAACCCGTTCGAATGGTGTTCCCATTATTGGCATTTCACCCATGTGGACTGGGGGTGTCCGTTGCTTGGGTGGTACACGTTGGCACTGGGCACAGGATTTGACGTACCTGATAATATCAGTGTTTACTCCTGGCCACCAATAATGAGTGGTTATCCGTTGGTTTGTGGCGTTCTGTCCCATATGTCCGCTGAAGGGAAGAGAGTGCCCCATTTCTAGGATTTGGCTTCTGTACTGTTTCGGTACTAGGAGCTGGTTGTAACCTTGGTCAGGCTTGCCCGTTCTCCGATAAAGTACGCCATCCTTAGAAAAAATGTCCCCGTGCTGTTTGGGTTCCTTAGCCATGGGCAGTTTCCTAAAGCAGGGTGCCAAAGTAGGGTCCTTGTATTGCGCTTCTTTAAGTTCCATAGGTAACAAATTAGGCGCAGGCTCCCGTTCCTTCTTGGTTTGCCCTCTTGTAGTTACTGCTGCCACAATCGGCTCTTCCGGTTTCCCAATACACACGTATCTACCGCCAAGTATGACTGGGTAGATGGGATCATCCATAACAGCCGCTTTGATCACGCCTCTGACAAAGTCAGAGTGTATCTCCACCAATGCGATGGGAAGCGCTGTAGGTGCATCACTCTTACGAACTCCACAAAGTTTGACGGTCTCTCCTGTCTCTTGACCGGGTTTAACCAGGTTTCTGGCAACAATGCAATCGTAAGAAAGCCCCGTGTCAAATAAGCAAGAAGTTTGAGAACCGTTCAAAGTAACAGTACCTCGCGTTGAGGGTCTATCCCCAACAGGTTTGGAATCACTGTCAACAATTCCGCCTTGCGAGACTGTCAATAAGCATCCGATGCGTTTCGGCTCGGTGTGCTCGGTCTGATCATATGTCCCGTGCTCAGGGGTTCTCCCTTTGCCACCTTGTCCTTTCTGGCTACGCTGCCATGTAGGGCGGTCGGGTTGATCAGACTGTTTGGGGTGGTTGGGGTACTTGTTCTTGTAGAACTTGGATTTTTCAGGAGGGGGGTTTGAGGTCCAGTTTCTCTGTGGTTATCTAGGTTAGAAGCCTGAGAAGATTGCTCAAGGTTATGTTTTCGAAAATGCTCCTCTGTCGGTTTCCGCTTTGTGGCCGGTAGTTCAGCCAGCGCATTGTGATAACGCTCAGACTTTTCCAAAATGTCTTCAAGTTTTTCTGCCCCCCTGCTCAGCGAGAAATCTCCGGGTATCTGCAGACAATGTGTTCTTTATTTGTTCTGTTAAAACAAATTCCTCAAGACCTTCATAGGTAGAGGGGAGCTGTGAGAGCTCTAGGCACTTTGTCAGATAACCCTTCAAACGAGACGAGAACTGCTGAAAAGTTTCAGAATTCTCATTCCGGCTGTTGCGAAACAGTTGCAAAATTTTGCGAGCGTTCATTTCAAAGCGCTCCAGTAACGCTTTCTTCAACAGATCATAGTTGTCTTGTTGGCTGCTTTCCAGTTTGGCGTAAACATCATACGCAGAACTTTTCAAAGCCTGGGAAAGCTTCATGTTCCAACGCGACCTCTCTAAACCGTACAGAGTTGCAATTTTCTCAAATTTTTCTAGCCAAGTGTCAATCTTCTCATTTGGACAAGGGAAAGATTCTAGCGGAAAAGACATAGCAGGTGAGATGGGTGGATTGAGTGTTAGAAGGATCAGTTAAGGAAGAATGAGGAGAAGACTCTCCATTGCTGGAGGTAGAGGCAGCACCACGACTTTGAAGTTCTAGAGTTTTTAAGAGCCAACTCATGTCTGTCTCTCTTTCTCTTTCCTCTCTCTCTCTCTCCTCTCCTTCTCCTCATGCTGTCTCTCTCTTCTCACGTTCCTCCTGCTGCATCCTGCGGATTTCCATTTCCTCATCCATCTTCTTCTGCTGTAAATCTGCGGCTGCTATTTCCTTAGCTTCCGCTGCTTTCCTCTCCGCATCATATCTCTCAAGTTCGTCTCTGACAAATGCTTTCGCTTCTTCTCCTTCCAGTCCCTCCTCTCTCGCTTCGTCCCTGAGAAGTTGTCTAAGCTTTGCCCTCTCGGCCATATTATGTCAGTGACTGAGACTAGTGGAGAACGAAAATAGGAAAAAGGATACACTGGTTCCTACCACTTACGAGAAAAAAAATTACCAAAAATCAAAAGATGATATATTTAACCCTGGGATACCTCCTCCAAATTAAAATCTAACTATCGCTGCTATTATCGGCAATAAAGCACTTAATGCAAAACACGACTACGCCAACTAAATGGTAGTTAAGATTACTTCTGAAAAATAAGTTGCTACAGTGGAAAAGCAAAATAATTATTGCAAAAATTAAAGAGAAAAATAATCCCTTAATTATAAAGTCCACTATCAAGTTCACCCCCTGAAGACAGTTAGGGTAAGGGAGGCAATTAATCTGGACAAATAGTCCGAAACGCACTCCTTAGCTTTTGCTCAAACACCTACTTCTTCAAAACCCAGTGAATGTTATACACTCACTACTTTACCAGCGTTTAGTATTACAAAATCAGTAATTAACATATATTCCGACAATCAACCTGTAACTGAAATGTATATTATTTCTAAATGCTGTGGAAAAAAAACTATCAGTTTGTGTGGTCAGCACGCCCGAAAACAGATCGTTAGTCTAGGGGATAAATTATTTTTTAAAAGATACAAAACTCACAAGACATCACACTCTTACTCTATTACAGAATAAAGAATCTTAAATACAAAATCCAGATAGACGAGTCCACGTTTGTCGTACTCGTCTTCCTATTCTAAGTTCAAAAATCCGTCGGACGAGAACCCATTTGTCGTAGATTTTAGATAGGAACGTTTTCGTAGAATTTTTAGATAGGAGTATTAAGACTTGGGTTTTGGTCCCTTCTGAATAGGTTGGAATGAGTGATAGACACAGTGGGAGCTGGTGAGAAGCAATGGAATTTCCACACGTGAGATGATAGAATGTGATAAAGAAGCTGTCTTTGAGAATCGAGATAATCTTCTCTCTCTCACCTATCTTTTACGACCGCTTTTAAAGGCGTCAGACAGTCTACACACAGATATATATATTAATATATCTCTATCTACTCACGGGCACGCACATACACGTGACGACAGGTAAACACACAGACGTGGGAATCTATCACGATGAATTTATATGTATTTGAACGAGCTGACCAACGCACTGATTTAGTTCAAGAGAGAGATTTTTATTTATTATCATCAAAAAAAATCTTCTCTCACAATACCAAAAATACATCAAGGAAAAACATATACAAATAGTCATAAAAGTTAAAAAAAATGCTACAAGGATGATATCCCCGTTACGATCTTAGATCTATGTTTAGCCCACAGCCCCGCTAAGAGAACAGATGATGGCCGAAAGAGTTATAGATACGTAGGGTTGAGGATAAGAGTTTTTTTCTTCTTTTCTCGTAAATGTATGCACAGAGTTGAATAATCTGATTTAGCCTAAGAAGTAAAGAAACTCTAGCAAATAGTAACAAATTCTGCAGGTTAAACAAAAAGAATTAAGACAGTAAATGGGTGACAATCTATAACTGTAAAATAACACTCTGATCTGCGTACACTCATTCATTCAGCCATGGCCATGCAGTTATACTCACAACTTTGCTCGCTGCCTCTGGGAACATACTCAATTCTAGGACCTTCACACAGACCCGAAAATGCAGTCCTTGACCAAGAAATCCCCAGTTCCAAAAGACGTACTAAACTCTCAGGGAACGATTCCTTGGGTGTTCTAATTTTTCGAATGTCTGATTAAGTCACATAAAATATTGTCCAGGCACGAAAGTTAGCAGAGCACAATGTCATTAGCTTTGGTTTCTAGAATTTAAGGAATGTCAGATCGGTGTCTACTTTCAGGAAGTTACTATATTTGGTCACCACAGTACTAGTCAAAACTCTGTCGGAATGTTTCTGATCTTTGCTTGCCACAACGGGCTGAATTGTACTGAAGAGTTATTCTGGAAGAATTAATTCTGGCGCGAAGGCCTCTTACTTCATTTAACTGTTACAGTTCAGGTAATGAAAGTGATTAGTTTCTTCCCAAATAAAGTTCACGTACTAGAACGCTGGTAAAGTTTGGTACCACCGTTTCACTATATAAAAGAAAGAACACATATCAAATAATTTACAATATGTACCCACTATAACTTACATTATTAAACCGCAAGTGTACTGCTTGACTTATCATTTAAATTTCCCGTAAAGTAAGTTATATCTTAAAAAAAAAAATCATCAATCCCCATGAATTTAGAAACACGTGCGTGTTCCGTCAACATCTCATGAGGTTTCTAGCATTTGTAAGTTAGCTTAGAAAAATATGATCTCGTCTGATGTCTTAGCAGTAAAATTAACTTCATTATAGCTACATTATTGTTTAGTAAGCTAAGATATAATTTATTCTGCTATCCACTGAAACACGTCACTAGAAAATAATACAGACTATATAAATTTGGCACTCTGCGCAAAATCTAACTAGTGAAATATGAAATAAGCGACTTAATACTTTATTATTTCACAAAATACTAGCTATAATATATATTACCTCACACAGAACTACAGGTAGTCGCACAACTTAAGAATTATATGCTGAATATTTAAGGAAGTCTAGAAGTTCGACAAATTGCCGAAACAAACTGAGAAACTTCGCTAACAGCTATTCTGTTTCGAACAACCTGTCTACTGCGAATATAGGAGCGAGAATGAAATTAAAGTTTCAAACTCGGGCCAATATCTAAAAATCAGACAAAGGGCCCAAACTTATTTCGCCAAGCGAAATTATCTCCCCTTCTCCCAACATTTACGTCAGCTTAACGCGTGACGTAACTGCCACCAGTGACCGAGAAATGCGCGTGACAGTTGCAAATCTCAGACAACCGTCTACAACTGCGTCGTACAGATGCCGGGTTTGACACCTTAAGCTAGTGACAGGTGAACAAAATGGTAGACCAAAAGTCTGCTCTATGTCCAGCGAAACGAATTTCTCACACCTTCACGTCTTACCTGCGCGACTGACATCTGATGCAATAAGGTTACTAGTCAGTATGAGAAAGAAAAACGATGATGGGAAAGAAATATTTTTTTTTCGCAACGAATGATGCAAAAAATACAGGAAAAACAAGTACGGAAAAGTAATAAAATGAAAGGATTAGGGTGAGAGAATAGGAAGAAGATGTAGGTAATTTAATGATATAAAGACCCACGTGACAAGCTCCAAGTCTTTCAGTCCTGTGCCATCAGCTCCAAGTCTTTCTGTCCTGTGCCTTCAGCTCCAAGTCTTTCTGTCCTGTGCCATCAGCTCCAAGTCTTTCTGTCCTGTGCCATCAGCTCCAAGTCTTTCTGTCCTGTGCCTTCAGCTCCAAGTCTTTCTGTCCTGTGCCATCAGCTCAAGGTCTTTCTGTCCTGTGCCTTCAGCTCCAAGTCTTTCTGTCCTGTGCCATCAGCTCAAGGTCTTTCTGTCCTGTGCCATCAGCTCCAAGTCTTTCTGTCCTGTGCCATCAGCTCCAAGTCTTTCTGTCCTGTGCTATCAGCTCTAAGTCTTTCTGTCCTGTGCCATCAGCTCCAAGTCTTTCTGTCCTGTGCCATCACCTCCAAGTCTTTCTGTCCTGTGCCATCAGCTCCAAGTCTTTCTGTCCTGTGCCATCAGCTCCAAGTCTTTCTGTTCTGTTCCATCAGCTCCAAGTCTTTCTGTCCTGTGCCATCAGCTCAAGGTCTTTCCATATCTTCTTCATCCTCGTCATGTCTGTCTCCAGTTCTCTTCTCCGTGTATTCATTGGTCTTGTCCTGCCTCTCTTACCCTGGCGGTTCCAGAACAAGGATTGCCTGGTAAATCTATCAGCACGTTTACTCAGTGTGAGTCCTATCCATCTTCAGCGTTTCTTTTCATGTCTAGTTCTACTGGCACATGTCTGGTTCTACTGGTACTTGTTTGTTCTATTGGCACTTGTCCGGTTCTACTGGCACTTGTCTGGTTCTACTGGCACATGTCTGGTTCTACTGGCACTTGTCTGGTTCTACTGGCACTTGTCTGGTTCTACTGGCACTTGTCTGGTTCTACTGGCACTTGTCTGGTTCTACTGGCACTTGTCTGGTTCTACTGGCACTTGTCTGGTTCTACTGGCACTTGTCTGGTTCTACTGGCACTTGTCTGGTTCTACTGGCACTTGTCTGGTTCTACTGGCACGTGTCTGGTTCTACTGGCACTTGTCTGGTTCGTGTCAACAGTTCTAGATTAGTGGTCTTATTATACAAGTACAATCGTTCTATTTAAGGCAAGCACCCATTTATGAGAGCACCCATGGTTAGAGCGTAGGCTTCTCATGGCAAAGGTAGTGGGTTGGAAACACGGTGGTGTCACGCTAGTCTATCAGCTGTAAATTGATACCTGACTAATCTTGGGTCAGGAAAGGCAAAGGCAGCGAGGAGGGGAAGTGATTATTTCACTCTTGGAAGCTTGATCAAGTATTGTGAAGTCTCTAACACTTCATTCCCCTAGGCTGCACCCGCCATGAGACTACCTATTTTTTAACCCATTTGAGAAAGTTTGACGCTTTATGTTTGTTGTTTGCCGTGTTCAGAGCTATGCTGTAGGACTAATTTAACATTTGAATTGATTCTGATTTTTGTGTTGGACATGACTTTTAATCTCGATACCTTTCTTTAATTTCTTCAGACTGTGGTCGCGATGGAGATAACCTGTTACTGTAAAAAAAAAAAAAATAATAATAATTTTAAAAAGCACAATCTATTTAGTCTGCATTTTGTTTTCTAAGGTGTGTATTACATCTTTTTGTGTAAGTCTGGTTCGCCATAGTGAGCGATTTTCAGTACTGAGTTTGTATAGTACTGTTATACTGTCATGTGTGAGATTAATTTGATATATTAATTCGTGAAGTTTCTCGGGCAGTGTTATATGTATTCCATACTGTTTTCAGCCGTGTGTGGCTATACTGTGTGCAGTGGCTATTAAAAAGGGAATTCCTATAGAAAGTGTTATCTTTCTGTGTCAACCATTTCATGTTGTGGTCGTCTCCTAGCGGAGCGAGCCAAGTCTTAAATTATTGTCATGATTAAATCCACAGCATTAATTGGTAGTTGACATCTGGGGGCTGCGTCCGATTTTTTTGGTGAGCATATAGGCCGTGGGGCCGGTATTTTATAATACCGGTATTAAATTCCCAGTTGACATCTGGGCGGTTCGTCCTATTCTTTAAAAGGCCATGGGGCCTAAATGTTGATTATAAAGCCAGAGCTTAAGATGCACACAGAGTGTTAGAAGGTTGTAGTCACAGTGTGTTGGCGCCTTCATGTGTACGAAGTCACGATAGTGAGTATTTTCGATTGTCCAGCTTCAGGTCAGTGTGTTTGTAAGTCAGTAGTTGTGAACTGTGGTCGGTCAAGTGTGACGCGTAGCGGTATGTGACCCAGTTTTTCTCTTTCTCAGGTCACAGTGTAGGTTGTCATTCTGGTGTTAGTTCAGAAAATATTTGGACATTGTTATTGTATTTGACACGGTGTTCCAAGTTAATTTCGATGCTAGTTTGGCAAGCATTGCTAGAATATGTGTCAAGTGTGTTGAAATAGAGGTGCAGTGAAGTCAGGCTTTCAAGAGATATATAGCAAGGTAGTCTTCACGATTTCTTGGTAACATTCGGGGCTCCCTGCGGAGTAAAGTTACGTATTCAACGGGGCTGGGAGACGACTTCGGTTGTTGCGCTATCCTGCTTGATACATTGTGACTTTGAGTGTTACCTTAGAAGGGTTAGAAGTTGTTGTGGAGTACCTTTGTGAACTTTCAAGTTTACATAGGTCTACGAGTGTGTTAGGGTGTTTTGGCTGTAGGCGAGTTGTCCTGTTCCCGCCACATGAAGTAGCTATTCAGCCGAACTCTTGCTGCTACCGTCCTGCGGGTGTTCCTGTGCAATAGACTGTGAGGGTCGGGGTCCATGTTTTGCTGCCAACCTGCGCGGTAGGTGTAGACAACGGTCCAGTGTGCTGAGACTTGCATGTTATTAAAGTTACTGTCCTGAAGTGTGAAGCCTGCTGATATGGATGGTTCCGGAGTACGCTATCCTGAAGTCTGCTGGATTCCTGAAGTGCAGTACTGTGGAGTGTTTTGTACGGGGACATATTTAGAACCGGGCACATAGACCTATGTAGCTGGCCATTCGTGTAAACATTCAGTCGGGATATTGGACATATTCGTATTATTATCCTATTGTGGACAGTGCTGTGTTAGCACCGTTTAGAACAGTATATTCACCTTGATAGTGGTGACAGTACCGTGCCAAAGGACATTAATGTATTTGCTGGCACACAGACTTACGTAGAAGTCTGATTTTCGGGATCTATATTGTGCAGTGGATGTTACAAGTCTGAGTTACGTTTGTGCTGTCCGCATTTTCATCACCGGTGCAGATGAGTTACGTGATCGAGCATCGCTGGAGCGTCAGTTACGTTTTTTGTTGTTTGTAAGATGTGTTATATGTATGCTTTTTGTTTTTCCTCAAAATTGTAAATGTTCTTTTCTGTCTATCCACCTGATACTATTTATCGTACAGTCTGATCTTTTAGAGTAGGATCGTTCTGTTTCTTTATCTGCTTCGTGAAGCTTGCTTAGTGATTTGTTGTTGTTTTTAATACACACAATTGTGTTTAATTTTATATTACTTTTTTAAATAAATATATAATTAAAAACAATTTAAACCAGTTAAAGGTTATAACAACTATCCGATATTTTAGCTGAGATTATGATATAAACTAATAAATATACCCGTCAAAATAATAACAGGGAAAGAACTAAAGCTAACGTATTAACCTCTCAGCATCTTTAGCACATTTTGAAGGCTAGGAAACTCATTTTGTTGATTCTGAATGAAGTTATTTTACCCAATTTTGTACAGTTTTGAGAAAAAATACTGGGCTTTTTTTTAAAAGGATGTAATTTATTCTCTTCCTATCAAGGGGAAATAATCAATTGGCAAAAAAAAAATATTATAACAACAAGATATATTGTAGATTTTTGACACTTTACTACGTGTTTTCTATTTATTATTTAAAATTTGACTGCAAATTTTGTGAAAAAAAGATGCATATTAAATTGAGCGTCGTGTTGTTTAGTGCAAAGGCCAGAAGTGCACGACTTTAATATAATTTCCGCACTGCAACTTTGATGGGGAACGTTTTGTGACTGACGTCCGTGAGAGAATTAAATATACAGGGGATGTAACTCATTCACAAGGGAGTTGTTATCTATTACAACAAAAAGTTAACTATTGCAGATGAAACTTAACAAATGCGGATACAAGTTAACTATTGCGTATAAAAGTAGAAACATAATTTATGCAAGAAGCGAGTATAACTCTTTTATTTTTGTGTAGCGTCACATCTTTATAAACCCCCTTCCCCCCATCGTCACATAACGTCACACAATTTTGACCCCCCTTCTTGCGTGACGTCATATGTAAACGACTCTATAGGCCTTCAACAAACTCACGCCAAGTGCTCTTGTCCCTTACCATCAGCTCAAGAGCTGTCCGTGACTTCCTCATTTATCAGCAGTTGTCTTCTCCATGTGTTTAAGTCTACCACCAATTCTGCTACCCTGGAGATTCCAGAACAAAGATTGTCTTGTAATACATGTACAATCAACAGGTGTCCTCAATGTTAGTTCTATTTATGAAGGCACTGAACATAAATCTAGCAACTTGGGAGGATGAAGCTGCCGATCACACCAAGTGGCGATTCTCCTCACGGCGCCACCAGACTGGACGAAAAGAAGCTCTTACAGCTAGCAGAAAAGAAAAGAACACGCTGAAAGGGATACCAGACTAAAAACAATGGCAGATGAGGGCCATTACCTGAAGGCGCGTGCGCAAGTTGTCAGCTAATACTAAGTGAGGCTATTGCTGGTTCTATACATCGCCAGCATCATCTTCTCAATTAACATTCCTTACTGTAACCGTTGCTCGATACCAGTTTATTTTAATGATGGTTATTTCCAGTTTTTTGCTGCACGAGGTCCCATCTACAATAGTCTCTTCTTCACGTCATGTAGATAATTGATTTTTGGTCAAAGGGGAGTAACCGTTGATATTTTCTAGGAATATAGTTAAGTGAGAGCTGCTACACTTGATGAAAGTATAATTTTCGTTTGGGTTATAATGATTGATTAAATAGAGTTGTCTGCCACTGCCTTGAAATAGGTTGATATTAATAATGTTTATGCTTCTTAAGAAACCAAAAGAATATGACTAATGCGCCTGCGGGCATGTGACTGATGTGAGATTTTGCTGGGGCTGGTAACCGCATCACGTAAAACAAATTGCTGCAGAGACAAGTGTCACAGGAACATGACCTTTGACGCAGTCTTCCTGCAATGGGGCAGCTGTAGTGGTGCCTCCATGCTCCGTAAGGATCGAAAAAGGATATAGTTATGACGAAGAAAGCCCAAAGAAAGAATTAATGTTCATAATTACCTCTACACCTCACGGTAGAAGGGGAACGACTAAGTAAGTAAGTAATTACGTAGTATGCAAGAAACTAGAAAGTTATCTGATCAGTTTGTGTTTTAATACCACGAAGTTTAATACGCACAAAGCGTGACAGTAGCTGAATAGATTTTTAATGTGACATTAAATCACGGAGTGAGAGCTACGTAATGATGTAAAATTCAGATGTTTATCACTTGTGGGCAACGATAAAAGTTCTCTAGTGAGCAGTCGTCGAGTGAAGAAGTAATTTGGTTGTTGTTAGTTTCTCAGAAATTATGTGACGAGAAGAAATGTTCACAATGTTTCAAGATTAAGAGTTTTGAAACCTCCTATGTTTGCAAGAAGTCTGATACCTTTCTTGTCTTTAGATTATAAACTAAAATCAGCAGAAATTGTTTACATGAAACAATTATATAAATGTTCGTTCAGACTGACGAACATAAGGGGGATATTATTCAAGCTATTTACTTCCAGTAGTTCCATCTAATAGGGCAGATTTAGCCTGCGGGCGGATCCTTCCTGTGGCACCCCATAAAACACGCAAAAAATTTATTATTGTTAGTTGGTTTTTTTATGTGATGCAAATGTTGGCCAGGTATGCGTGTTGATGTCATCTGAACAGTGTAATGGTGCGGTAAAGGTCTGGGTCGCTCACGCTGACAGCATACATGGTCCTTGTACGATGATGATGATGATGAGACATGGATGTGTAGTCGCGAATGCGTTTAGGCTCATATAAGGTTACACAATACACCCAGTCACACTCGTACTGAAGCCAATGATGGTTGAAACTACTGGTGACAGTTCATACATTTATTGACAGGACTAACAGTAGAATCACACAGGAACAGTCAATGTAAACAGGATCACGTACATCATGTTAATTGAAATCGCTTGGTACATATCAGGCATTCTAAGGCTGGTGAACATTCAAATATGTGGGCATTGTCAATAGTGGTATGTTCTTTAATGTACAGTTCATAATGCCGCTTTGGTATCTCTGACTGAACGAGTCAGATACCTTAATAACTCCGTCATACAATGGACGAGCCCTTAACTCATGTAATCCTATTACCAGGGCCGTCGTTCAACTTGGCATAACATGCCAGATACTTCTTTTCATGCGGTAGAATAGTGGCCATTACACAGACCTCGATATGACGTCAGCTGTGTATTCTTCATTAAGCAGGTTGCTTAAACCCTGCTATAATGTTTGTATAAGTATCCCGCCAACCTGCGGTTTCCACTATATAACTTCGTCACTGGACTTCTGATCATATAAAAACGAATAGTCTTAAATAGCTACCATGAGCACAAAATATAAGTTCTGCATTACAGGAACTGTGAGCTGTTCTCACAGGCTAGGTAAGCCTTTAACAAATTCCGCCACCGAATGCGTAGTAATGATAAAGTTGGTGTTACCTTGAAACGAATCCTCAGAACATAAGAAATAACACTGTCATCATTCCTGACGTACAGAAAATCACTGGGGAAAACTGACAACGCAGTCACTTCGAAGATTTTCCTTCCCCAGGATACAACGGACATTCACGTCCCCACAGAAGCCAGATCGCACTCTACCTCACGGAAGTCTCATTTTGCGCTCCACAACTGCGCATTGCAAATAGCCCAGAACTGTTTATCTTTGACCCTAAAGGTCAAACACAATGAATGAACCAAAAAGGGAGATAACCCCTAATCAACCTGACACAGCAAAGTTAAGACATAGTTCCCCAACTTTGACCAGGGTGAAAAACATACAACCAAAAAATCGACGTTTGAAACTCCGTCAATAATGACAGCAACAATTATGCTTATGTATTATTTATTTTATCAGTACAGTATTGTCTAGTGGCACCCCCTCGCACACCCCTAAGTACGCCACTAGAAACGTCTAACAATATTCAAGGTACTGTTTTCAGTTTTCAACGTTCATCATTCTGCTTTTTTTATTTTTTGTAACCAGCGGCACTTGGGCTTTCAGCCCTTCGGCCCCATGACATGTCATTGCGAAGCTGGGGAGCCTGTGGACTTTCCTTCCAACCCGGTCAGGAGCTTCGTTCCTTCCCATCCACAGAGGGTTTATCTCAGGAGCCGTTCAGGTTATTCAGTCAAAATCCCGGTCGTTGACACTTCTTCAAATGCTGACGGCCGGGCTTGAACCTTGAATGCCTGGTCGCCAGCGCTACGTTGTAACCATTACACCAGCGCGGCTCCCTCGTCATTCTGCTTAAGTACAAACAAATTACCATTATTTTTAAGAAGCCCTGTGTACTTCTCGGGATCTATGAGAAAAAAGGACTACTACCCCTTCAGTAGTGTCGTAATAGGCGACTAATATGGGAATGCTGGCAACCTCCTATGTAAAAAAAAATTGTCTATATAGACCACGGCTGCAAGATCGCATGATGAATATTTTGCAGGGCTCCTGCAAGGGACCTAAACAGGATATGATGAAAATAATTACTGAATATGTTATATCAACCGTGTTTTTATTTCATTTGTATGGACGAATATAGTGTGTAGTTACAACAACATCACTATACTATAAACTATACATACGCACTCATCATTATACATTACAGAAACACATCTAAAAATTCACGTATTTACAGGGGCAAATATCTGTATTGTCAGGCACCATGCAATTAAAGATATTTTCATTAACTATCTCATTCCCTTGAGCCATGTAAGGAAGAACATGAGGTACGTTTTATGATAAGTTTCATAATATACATGTAAATTTATCCCCTTCGCTCTTGACCGAGAAACTTTTTGCTTATCTAGATTCGGGGTTATGTCGTTTAAAATGAAGATTAATAAACATTTTTAATTTGGACAACAATAAACAAAAACTTGGTTCAAATATGCCGATCCCGAAATCTGGCTCACCGTCAGGAGCGTCTGGGAAAATTGGCACAGAATACAGGACTTTCGTCAATTAAGAATTAATCAGTACTTACAAACCGAGATTGCCTATTGTGTGTGTGTATACATTTGTCAATATTGATTATTTGTTTTTGACTGAATGCGGGAACATATGTTGGGCTAGGTGCTTATGGTGTGGATGTTGGCACGTATTGCTATATTATAACTTGCTGGACTTAACTGTTCCAGCGATATAAATTTATCAAAATCAAAATGAACATAAAAAGCATTACGAATAAAAATTCCTGTGTTAAATTGTTCATAGTTTATCAAATACTCTTCCAAAATGTCCGATGAATAGTTTTCAGAAAGAAGTGGCATTAATCAAGTTCACACTATTAAAAAAAGTGTTTGATATGTAAAACCCTAATTGGAAACTCAACGTTCAAAAAAAGTATTCCAATTTATTTCCGCCTACAACAACAATATTTGTGGATATAAATATGCTCATTGGTAACAAAATGTGCTTAAGCAATCAATAAATTAATAAGAGTCTTGATTAAAAGTTACACAACCAGGTCTCGACCAAACGGCCAGTAATAAGAGTCTTGATTAAAAGTTAATTTGATTAAAAGTTACTCTACGAAAGATTCAAAAAGCCTTAAACTGACTACTGCTTTCTTTGAAAACATTCAAGTAGACATTTGAGAGCGTACGAAAAATAAAATTAATAGTTACACAACCAGGTCTCGACCAATCGGCCAGTAATAAGAGTCTTGATTAAAAGTTACACAACCAGGTCTCGGCCAAACGGCCAGTAATAAGAGTCTTGATTAAAAGTTACACAACCAGGTCTCGACCAAACGGCCAGTAATAGAGTAGAGGTCTTGGTTTAGGCAGCTTCTCATACTCCACAGGATCGAAACAGAGTGGTATGTTGGACCACTCACTCACAGGCAGACGTGATACAGGCTCTTGGAACATGAGCATGCGCTGAAGACGGTGTGGGAGTTGAGTCTGCTTTATCCGTTGTTCTCTGTCAGGGCTGACACCGAGAGCTGAAGAAACGGCTATGAATGCTAGCTTGACCAGTGGCCAAGGCTGACGTACTGCTAGTCTCAGCAGTTTTTTAACTTTTATTTTGTTTTTCATATAGCGGTTACAATCGGGAATGCACGATCTTACATAAATTAGAAATTCGTTAGGCTGTGCAGCATTTTCTCCAAGTTTGTTTACATCCTCATATGTCAGGTAGCAATTCGCAATGAGATATCGAACTGCATCATTACAAGCAAGCTGCAGGGCACAGTGAAATGGGGAGCGATATCTGCTGTCCTTGATGTCTGGTACAATTCCATTACACACAAACATGCGGATCAGTTGCTCTTGCTTGATTACTTTCTCTATTGTCCATTTCTTAAGAGTTTCCCCGCTACAATATAAATCTTTAGGAGGTGGTGGCCATATTGACAATAAAAGCCGATGTGATGGATCCAGTTCAGGATTAGCTCCACGTTTCAGAATTATGTGCAGACGGTGGTCTATTGTGTAAGGAGCCACGTTCTGATTTTCCCGGTTTTCTAATAAATAGACCACAGCTGATCGATGTTGGTTGTCGGACAGCAAAATATCGGCTCCGTTTGACAAGATCAGCTCAAAGCATTCATTTACAACTGCATACATCAGAGCTGTTCTACCATCTTTATCTTTAATGTTCACATCAGCGAAGTTGTCAATTAAAACCTGACATAAATCCCTGTCATTGTTTTGAACACTGTACACCAGCGCAGTTTTCCCATTGTTGTCCTGAATGTTGAGACCAGCAGAATGTTGAAGCAGAAGGTAACAAGCAGATATATTACGTGTTTCAGCAGCAAATATCAAAGCAGTTTTTCCATCTCTGTCTTGAATATTTGTGAAAGAATTATGTTCACCGCTTTCCTTGCCGTCTAAAAGCGTATGAAGGCATTCCTGATCAATGTTCTTCACTGCTACCATAACTGGTGTACCAGCTGGTGACATGTAACTAGGGTCAGCGCCTTTACTTATAAGAACTTTAGCTAAGTCTGGGTTTTTCTGCTGTACAGCCAGTGAAAGTGGAGTGTACCCGTCGTTACCAGGCAGATTGATTTTAGCCCCGTTGTCGATGAGAACTCTAAGACAGTCTACGTCTTTGTTCTTGACAGCAATCATGAGTGGTGAACCAGCGGATGATACGTAATTGACGTCAGCTCCTGCGTTTATAAGAATTTCAACACAGTGTAAATATCTGCCGCCCACAGCAAGTGTTAGAGGAGTCTCTCCGTCATTACGACAGTTATTGACGTTGGCCCCGCCGTTTATTAGAATCATGAGACAGTCAATGTTTCCGTTTTCAGCAGCAACCATGATTGGTGTTAGATGTATGTCCTCATATCTTGTCACACTGACATCAGCTCTGGCTTCTACAACAGTTCTGGCTGCAGAGGGAATATTATTCTGTATTGCCAACATAAGTGCAGTATTTCCTGAAGCGTCACTTATCAGCTTTTCTACATCTTTAACTCTTGCCTCGTTACAGATTTCGCAGGCCATTGCATTGTGTTTATTTTCTGACGAAATGTTGCTGATATGACATGCCATTTTGCAACTATAATATTATGATGATTATTTTAATGCAGGGTAACTTCCTAGTATCCTTTTAGGTACCTGTAATATTGAAGAAAAGAAGAAATATGTAAGTTTGCGTAATTTAAAACAGGTGCCTTCCCATTGCTGAAATTCCCATTCAATCTCAATATTTGACTCTACAAATTATATTCAAGTAATAACAATATTTAATAGATATTAGATGTTAGCTCAATATAGATGGTATTATTATACATGTCCCTTAATTATAAAACAATATTCACAATGTCCATGATCAGTAAAGAAGGGATTATTTACTTCTTACTACTTAGTAGTTCCTTTTCTACCGTGAGGTATAGTGGTTTGGAAGAGCGAGAGCGCCATACTATCCTATAGGCTGTCTTCCTCCTGGCCTGGTTCTAATGTTGTTCTCTCAGAGGACTCTGGGTCGTCCTGGAGGTATGAAACACTGGCTCTTTGTTTCCCATGCTTGTCGTGGTAGCCGATCTTCTCCCATTCTGCAGACATGGCCAAACCATCTTAGTTGGAACTGTTCTTCTTGGGTCTGCAGGGGTTAATTTTTTTAGGCACTGACGTATCGTCTAGTTGCGGACCATGTCTCTTCTTGTTAATTCAACCACCTTCCTCAGATACCTCATTTCTGAGGTTTGGATCTGACTTTTGTGGGTTGTAGTCACTGCCCATGACTCGCATCTATACGTCAAGACTGGGACATAGGTGGAGCGGTATACAGCCGCTTTCGTCTTCTTACCAACTTTTCTTTTGCTGAGGAATCCTCAATTTATGGCCTGAAAAAGTCTCCCAGCTGCTGCTCTTCAGGTAGCCAACTCTTCTTTGATGCTAGAAGGGATTATCTTACATTAAACCAGCCTTTCTAAAACGTTTTATGCTGGACGAACCCTTAAATTAATTTTCAGGTCTCAGAGAACCCCTGCATACAAATTATTATGACTACAGCTCACGGTACGTTAGCCTGATCAGTAAGTTGCAAATAAAATAATCAGATAAAAATGGTCAATACTCTTTTGAGTACTCTTTTTGAATGGCTCAGAAACACGGAGAACAACAAAAACAACAACCAAAAGGCTACCAACTTTCATAAACGAATGCTTGCGAAGAATAGAAGGATCGAAATACTCGTAGCATGACAAAGTCACAAGTGTGGAACTGATGACAAGAACCAGACAAGTGCCGGTGGAACAAGATTTGAGAAGAAGACGCTGGCGATGGATATGACACACATTTAGGAAACCTGTTGATAGCATTACAAGGTAGTCCTTATTCTGGGATCCCCAGGGAAAGAGAGACAGAGGTATACCGAAAAACACATGGAGAAGAGAGCTAGAAAGAGAGGTGAAAATGATGAGGAAAACACGGAAAGAACTTGAGCGGATTTCACGAGACAGGAAGACTTGGCATGTGTTTTTGAAGGCCTATGCTCCTTGGGGATCTAAAGGGTATTGATTGATTGAATGAATCTTTTGAGTAGAGAATTATCTCTTCTTTGGATCTGTTTATTTTGGCCAACTTATTAGTTTACTCTTTTTGTATGGTTCCCTCTCCCCACAAAGGATATCAACTCTAATGCAAGTCAGTTGTGTAGGTAGACGAAACTCTTTAATTTGTCTTTTTGTTTTTTTAATTTCCTACTTGATTATTTTTAGCCGTATCCAAGTAGGCCTAAAAGGCTTATCACAAATTTCTACTCTACAAGACGCTGATGAAATATGGTGTGTGCAAGAGTGAACATGATTCCATTGCAACCACTACCCACTACTGCGAACGCTAACATCTCCCAGCGTGCAAAGTTTAAAAAAAAAAAACGTTAATTTTTAAAAATCATGACCTCTCGTGTAACCCCTTGTGACCTCTCGCAGAACCCTAGAGTTCCGTGTTACCCCGGTTGTGATAACCTGCATTAAACATTGGATAGTGGCTTTTCCCAAAGATTATATTGTAAGACTATGACTCAGCTATATTGATTCTCTTCTAATTCTTCATACTTATTCTTCACACGTAGAGCATGGAACAACCACTACCTTCGACCTCCTTGCCCGAAACCTGCGCAAAAATTCTGCATTTACTCTTGCAACGAAGATTCTGGAAGCAATTGTATTTTACATGCACAGGGTGGGCAACATGATGATTTTCTGATCTATTACTAAATCGTGAACCTGATAATCAAAATACTCCCTTAGGTCACACAATAAAGATTTGGTTTAGTTTGGATTGGTTTAAAGGTTTTTCTTCATTGCACATGGACAACTCCATCAGTGCTCTTAGATCACACAATGAGGATCTCAGCACAGTGCACGAACTCCGAAGCACCAGCGAGAATCCCAATGTTTTTAAATCTTCTTCTTTCTTTCTTCTTTGATCCTTAGCCGCCGACCGTCAAAGCGGTCAGTGGCCATCACGCCTAGTGGCGTCTTGTAGGGCAACAACAAATTGATTCCACTTTGCTCGGTCGGCGGCCATCCTTCGTACAGTGCCCCAACTCTGGTTCATTCTTTGCATCTCAGCCTCCACAGTCCTCCGCCAGGTTGTTTTTGGTTGGCCTCTCTTTCGTTTTTCTTCAGGGGTCTAAAGCATAGCTGTTTTGTGCTGTATTGAGAGGACTTCCAGATGTTGTTTAGGCTAAAAGAGGCTGTTCTTGCCTTATTCATTCTGATGTTGATGTCTTTGCCTGCCCCGCCGTCTGGTGTTACTATGCATCCTAGGTATGTGAAGGTGTCTGTCTGTACCAGTTGCTGATTCCTTACTGATATGGGCTCAGGGTTGCTCACATTGAGCGTCATGACCTCTGACTTCTTTAAATTGATGTTCAAGCCCACCTGCTGGCTAAACTTATTAAGTCTATCCGTTTTTTGCTTGATGTGTTGATGTGAATGTGCTAGTAGTGCAATGTCATCTGCATATTCCAGATCTTCCAATGTAGAAAATGTAGTCCATCTTATTCCTCTTGGACTTCCCTCTGTTTTCTGGCGCATCACCCAGTCTATGACTGTTAAAAATAGAGTAGTTGATAAGGGGCATCCCTGTCGTAAATGTTTTTAAATAGGAATCACATATTCTATAAATATTTTTGTGGTGGGGAAGTTTGTAATTTTTAAATTTTGCTAGGGCAGCGGCCTTATGGCCTACTCTTTACGATTTCCAACTGCCGTGGACATTTTAACGTGCGCAACTTGCACACAAGACCTCCTATTTTGTCGCATTTATCCGAGAAGGCAAGGCATCCAATCTCACACCATTAGGACCACTGGTTCTCAAAAAACATTTTCATTAATTATATTCCCTCTACTGTGAATCAAACCCAGTACCTTTAGAATTTGAGGCGGATGCCATACCTCTTGGTCCCTCCGACCACTCACAATAAAGATTAAAATAAAGTAACGAAGTGAGTTAATAACAGTTTTGTTAAGTGTTAAGGACAGGGTTTAAACACTACAGATGAACTGTTATGTATATGTATACTAGCAGAAACTAACATACAGCATTTAATAAATGGATTTGTATGTTTCATAGAATACTGCAAGGCTCGAAGCAGATTTCATTATGAATAGTTACCGTAATTGAATACCTCAATGAATACGTGTGTTTTTATTTTAATTTTATTAGCGTTAATCACTCTGTCATCATCATCATTATCATCATCGTAATGTGTCATGCTAAGTGACGGAGGCGATCAGATTTATCTACAACTGTCGATCTTCTGAAAATTCTAGCACCACTTCAGACGTTTGCTATTTTCCAAACAAGCGCCTTTCTTGAGAGTTCCTATCTGACTTCCTCTGCCTTTTTAGCTCTTATTCTGTGCCGTTTTTAACTAGGATTTTCTGGACGCATCTTTCCAAGAGCGTGGTCAATAAGGTTTAAGCCCTTTATTTTTTATACTTTTTTAAAAAGTGCTCTTGTAATATTTTTTCTTATATATTTCATTATGTAATTTCTTTAGCCGTCCATGACATGTCAGTCCCAGCATCTGTATACAAAACTGAGATACACAGTATTCGAGGTGCCTGAAATCATCTTATCCTGGTGTCAACCTACCATATTGTAGTGGGATTGATGGTTTTGTATGATGATGATGGTACTACATGTAAATTGTATGAGGCCAGCTGTGAAGGCTCCTGAGATAAAATGTAATTGAGAATTGTCAGAAGGCCTTTCTTGCTACCACTACGACCTCACACTTAATTTTTTTTTATGAATGTAGCTGCGTAAAGTGTCTAGGGTTATGATGTGTACTGTGGTGTGATAGTTATAAATATACCCATAGATATTTAACAAGACTAATAAGATTAACAAGTGTTACAATACACTGAACTAACTCACGTGTGTAAAGTTTTTGATATAATTATATTACATTTATTTGTTCTGGATCAAGTTTTATTTTGACCAGAACTTGTTTTAAAAGAAGGATTTAAAATTTATGAAAATTATGCATGGAATGTTACATAATAAATGCAAAAGTGTACATATTTAAGTACTAGAATAGTTAGTTTTATTAAAATGTTCTGGTAGTCAGCTACTAGGGAGGATATTTATTGTCTGTGCTGTTGGGGTGGTCTCATCACACCTGTCTATATTGACTACATAGTGTCCAGAAAATGGTGGGAATTTTTATGGGGTATCTGCAACTTAATGGGGTTGGTGAATATCCAGCAGACCAGAGGCTCACTCATCTGGTATTTGTAGCTCTGGTGCTGAAATCAGTCGGTCCCACCTCTCCGTGCTGGCGGGCAATAATGGTGGTCTCTGTCACAAGGACTGCACAGATACACTTGTGTAAATCACCACCCGAATAGATACTGCTTCGTTGACGACAGAAACTCGCAGCTCTGCAATCAAAGTATGGGCCATGTGTCAAAATCTATTCTCTACCCACGTCTGGACACCACACTGACACAACAACCACATTATACAGACAGGTCAGATCTCTCTGACCAAACAGCACAGTTACCATGGTGGGTTTACATCCGATAGATCCTCCCAGACGAGAGATTCTGAAAACTAATAATTATTTTTCTACCCTAAAAGAGGATAGGTAATATGTTTCCTTATTCTCAACTCTTGATCGGTCTTGCATAATCCTTGCTGGTGTTTAGGTACATTGTTAGTCCCTAGACCCTGACTTGGGCGGGGGGTCTAGAGCAAAATCCCTACTTGTTTGTAAGGCTAGATTATGATATGGCAGTATCAAATCACTCGAACATGAAACAATATTCAAAATATATAAAGAAATAATTTCAATCTTACCAGATTATGAATAATTAACACAGAAGTGCTAGCAAAACTCAGCTGAGCTGCTGGCTATAGGATGGCGTCCCTAAATTTAACTCACTGTCTTTCATATGGGAAAACACCACACTTTAAAATCTGTGTCTAACACTGAACAATTATTGAAGAATGACCCCAAATGCGCTCTAAGCGCTAATAATATGATTGTCTGTGGCCAATCACTGCCGAGGTTTATTTTTAATTTCAAATTTCCTCACTAAAGTCATTTCAGTCAAGCTTCAGTCACGTATGGATGGTTATCTGTTAGTCTGTCCGTCTCTACTTGTGTTTCTACAAAATTGTGCTCGATTTTTTGACCCAACCGTTCTCTCCCCTTCAAATTTTTGTGGTAAAAAGTTATATTTAGACACAGCTTCCACCAATGTCCCTTCACTTCTATGCTAAGTAAATTTGAACACCTGCGTCCCCAAGGTCGTGTTTTTTGTGTGCAAATAACGATATGTTAGATTCAATTCAGTCTGTGGCTGATGTAAACTACACTGTCTTTTGTCATTATTTTCAATATTATCTATCCGTCTGTAAAATTAAGACCATATTCGTTCACTGCTCAGAATAGGCCATCTGGCCAGCTAATTTTTATATTCCTAACATTAATATTAAGAAAAATTTACTTTTTAATTTTTGTAATTTTTTTCAGACATCTGCGTTCTTCCGCTCAAATTCAAATCAAGCGCTTGGTATCGCAAAACGTCCAATTCCGTACCTCGTGTCAATTTGGGGAACGTGGATTTTTTACTTTCATCCATTTCCCCCCCCAATTGCGTCTCTTTAGCCTTTCCAGTCATATTTTTTTTCTTTTTTGATCCTCCGTTCCCCTCCGGTCTAGCAAGTCAAATTTATGGAGGGTGATGACCCGCGGTCTAGGCGATCATGTACATCAGCAGCCTACGCATTATGTTTTTATCCTTAAATGTTATCCTTGGAGGAATTTTACCGTTGTATCTCTGTCAATTTCACTACACATCTCCCCACCTGAAAACATGCCTATGGCAAGTTCCAAAACCAGCGATACACATAGGTAAAATTACTCCTCCCGTCTGCCATTACTCTAATTTTGATCACAGGGGTGCCGACTGAGGAAATCTGCACCGACATTCAATTTGCCTGGGATATATTGGATACTAAACTGATAAGGTTGAAGCAATAAAGACCACCTCAGCAATCTTGCGTTTTCATGCTTAGCCTGAGACAAGAACACGAGAGGCTGATGATCCGTCTCCACCACAAATGTCCTACCATACAGATAGATTTGAAACTTCTTTATTGCCCAGATTAATGCTAAACATTCTTTTTCGCTTGTGGAGTATCCTTGTTCCGCCTTATTCAATTTGCGGCTTGCATAAGCGACTGGTTTAAGTTCCCCATCAGGTGAAGATGATCTTTGCAACAAAGCCCCTCCTAGTCCCACATTACTTGCATCGGTTCTTAAGACAAAGTCCTGTGTCAAATCAGGCAGTTTGAGAATAGGCTTGCTAGTGAGTTTTTCCTTTAACTCTTGGAACGCTAGTTCACATTGTGCAGTCCAAATAATTTTATCTGGAAGTCCCTTGCGAGTCAGATCAGTCAGAGGAGCACAAATGGCGTTAAAATTTTTGATGTATTTCTGATAAAATCCGCATAACGACACGAATGATCGCACGTCCTTTTTGGTTTGCGGCCTAGGTGCTCTCTGCAGTTTTTCCAAGTTCTTAGGATCAGGGGTCATATTACCCTGATATACAGTGTGCCCCAAGAATTCCAACTCTTTGCATCCAATACAACATTTTGTTGGCCTAGCAGTTAAGTTCGCCTCCCGAAGTCTATCAAACAACATCTCCAGAGCTTCAATGTGTTCTTCAAATGTCTCGGTGGCGACGAGAATATCATCCATGAAATTTGTGATACATGGGTTATTCAGGGGGTCCAACAATTTTCGCATCATCCTTGAAAACACACTCGGAGCATTTTTCAGTCCGAATGGTAGCATATTGAATTCATAATGTCCATCCGAAGTGCTAAAAGCCAAATAAGGTCTCACTTCAGGCTTCACTGGGATCTGGTAATAGCCTTTACTAAGATCCACTTTTGAAAAGTATTTTGCCTTGTTCAGTCTGGCAAATAGCTGTTTTGTGTCTGGTAATGGATCCACTTGTCCTTCTGTGACAGCATTCAGTTTCCTGTAATCTATGCACAGTCTGTGTTCCCCAGACGGTTTCCTCAACAAAACGACACTAGAACTAAAAGATGATTCACTGTGCGAAATAATCCCCTCCTTCAATAAATAATCTATTTCTTCCTTTAATGCCTTCTCCTTCGCGAACGGAATAGAATAGGCTCTCATACAGATTGGGTTTGAGTCTACCAGTTTCATGTCATACTGTAGCAAATTTGTATGGCCTGGTTTATCTGTTAATACATCTGTATGTTCCTCCAGAACTTGTTGAACTCTCTCCCTCTGGTTTTTAGTCAGGTGCTTACTGACTTTTACCTGTGCTGCTGTTTCACAAGGATGTAATGGGTATTCATGTGAGGTGAGTGGTTCTTTTTGCATCTGGGTTGCAATAGCCAAGGTCAATAAGGGGGTGCTTTCCTGGAGTGGTCTGTCCAGATACTTCTTTAACAGGTTTACATGATAAACTTTTTCCTTCCCCTTTTTGTCAATTTTATAGTTTGTTCTAGACACCTTCTCTAGAACCGTATATGGACCTTGCCAACCAATTTGTAATTTATTCTGGCTTCCCGGTAGTAGAAGCAGCACCTTCTCTCCGACTGCCAGTTCCCTGTCCTTTGCCTTCCTATTAAAATATGCTGCATGTTTCTTCCTGGCTTGTTTCAAATTATCATTTGCCAGTTTCCATCCAGCTTTCAAACGAGTGGTCAGTTCGTTCACATATTGATACGATGAGGTAACAGTCTCTTCTGCCTTCTCATCTGTCCAGGTCCTTAATAAAGTTACATCTGGATCTTTAATTTATCATACTTATTTTTCATGGAACTCATCTGGTCCCGTCCATTAGAAGCTTTATAATGAGGACTTTTCTTCCTAGAATCATCACTCACAAATCGACCACTACCAATTTTTCTCTGGGGTTTGTCTCCCCACTTAAGATTGTTTATGAGAGATCTTCGCTCTCTTGTCTGTTCCTCCAGTTTATATAAGTCTGACCGAGGGATTGTCATCCTATCCTGGGTTAAATTTCTTCTTTGTACTCTTCGCATAGCGGCCATGTTAATCCATTCAAGTGAAGACTGGGTGTGTGAAAAGGGGGCTCCCATTCCACTTTGTCTACCCGTGTATAATTAGTTTTCCTTTCAGGCCTAAAGTTGCCCCGTGGCGGTTCTAGGTCCTGCACATATTTTCCCTTTGTGGGTGTTCCCTCATGAAATACGCCACATGCTTCTACAAAGTTTTCAACATCGACATTTACGTCGGGCCAATAGTATTTTAGAGCAATCTTTTGGCAGATGGTACCGACTTTCTCATGGTCACCATCTTTTCCAACATGTAAGCTCCTTATCAAATTTGCCCTATATCTCTTGGGAAGAACTAACTGTCCGTGACCAGTGGATCTAGTTCCTGTCTTCCTGTATAATAATCTATTCTTCATGAAATATTCCCCCTTGCTCGGAGGTGTGTGGCATTTGGGCAATTTTTTAAAACAGGGCTTGAGTGTCCTATCCTCAGCCTGCGCCTTCCTCATCTCCTCTGGATGAGCGTTTATAGGTTCACCTTCTTCCTCCTTCTTCTGTGACCTGGTCTGCACTGTCGCCATGATCACAGGTTTCTCGGGATTCCCCAAGAAGACGTATCTACACCCCAAGATTAGAGGGTAGATTGGTTCATCTATCACTGCTGCTCTGATTTCTCCTTCCACATAGCGAGTTTTCACCGTTATCCTTGCGATGGGAAGTGTCATGAGTGGTATGTCCTTAGTCGCCCCTTGTATTTCCACTGTTTCTGTGGTATACTGACTTGGGTCCACTAGGCTAGACTTCACAACTGAATCATAATCCAAACCTGTATCATAAAGGCACCTTATGGTGACCCCATTACAAATAACATCCTCACAAACTGGGGGGTGATAAGGTTCCTGTTGTCCCTTAGGATTAACCTTTAATCTTTGCGTCCCCGACTTCATTGCAGCAATGTTTGAAGGTTTCCTTCTACAAAATTCGGTGTTATGGTTATCCTTCTTGCACCATTTACACCATCTTTTTCCTTGGTTCAACGGTTTTCTTTCATTGAACTTTTGGTCATTGAACTGTGAGTTTCTGTCGCGATAGTCATTTCTTGGCCGCTCAAAATTTGTCCTACCTTTATTTCCCTGCTCTCTATTATCAAATTTATTAAATTGCTGTGGAGCTTTAAAATTGTCTATGTGCTTCTTCTTAGCACCACTTACCTCTGCCTGGGCTGCCTGATACCTCTCAGCAACATTTAAAATTTCCCCCAACTTCTCTGCACCTTGTTCCATGAGAAATTTTCTCATGTCTGGAGCCATGGACTCTCTCAATTGCTCAATCATGATCATTTCTTTAAGATCTTGGGTCTTCCCCAGAGCCGTCCATTTCTCCAAATAGGTTTCTAGTCTGGCCGAGAATTGGTGGTATGTCTCCCCAGACAACAGTTTGGCATTTCTAAATCTCTTACGATAAAATTCACCATTCTTCTCGTACCTTAATAACAAAGCCTGCTTTAACATGTCATAATTGTCTTGGTCTTCCCTGTTCATTTTGGCAAATACTTCATAAGAAGCACCCCTCAATCCCTGTGATAGCTTTAAACTCCACCTCTCTCTCTCTAACCCATATGTAGTAGCTAATAACTCAAAACGTCCCAGGTACCCCTCTATGTCATCGTCTTTCTCAACAAAATGGTCTAAATGAAACCCCATAGCTGAGTTTGAGGCTCCCATACTGGGCGTAGCATCTGAGGCAAAAGGGCTGGCACCATTTTCAGGGGCCGGGCCTTGTAATTCCAGCTCCCTTAGTCGTAATTCGTGCTCCCTCTGCAACCTTCTATCTTCTGCCTCCCTTTCGGCAGTCAACCTTTTTTTTCTTCTGCCTCCCTTTGCTGTCGTTTTTCTTCTGCCTCCCTTTGCTGTCGTTTTTCTTCTGCCTCAATCTGCAGCCTCTTAATTTCTCTATCAGCCTCAATTTGTAACCTCTTCTCTTCAGCTACCTTTCTATCTTCCCTTTCAATATATTTATCACATTCAGTCGTTACGTATTGAATTAAAATTTGACCATCCATCCCCATCTCCTTCGCAGTGAGCACAGCAGCTGATCTAAACTTTGCTAGCTCAGCCATACTTTTCAGACAATATAATAATATACAAGCTAAGTACTTCTTATGACTATAATCTAACTAATTCTAACTAACCAGTTAACTAATTAATTATTACTGGCTGTGAAGATTCACCAACTTTTATCTGCAGGGACACTTTTACTTTTAAAGGAAATTTTACAATTTATTTCCCTACTTTTATTTCTCCCACCAGGAGATCTTAATATTACTGTTGGGCTAATTATCCCTGGACAAGACCCCAATATATGTAGTGGGATTGATGGTTTTGTATGATGATGATGGTACTACATGTAAATTGTATGAGGCCAGCTGTGAAGGCTCCTGAGATAAAATGTAATTGAGAATTGTCAGAAGGCCTTTCTTGCTACCACTACGACCTCACACTTAATTTTTTTTTTTTTATGAATGTAGCTGCGTAAAGTGTCTAGGGTTATGATGTGTACTGTGGTGTGATAGTTATAAATATATACCCATAGATATTTAACAAGACTAATAAGATTAACAAGTGTTACAATACACTGAACTAACTCACGTGTGTAAAGTTTTTGATATAATTATATTACATTTATTTGTTCTGGATCAAGTTTTATTTTGACCAGAACTTGTTTTTAAAAAAAGGATTTAAAATTTATGAAAATTATGCATGGAATGTTACATAATAAATGCAAAAGTGTACATATTTAAGTACTAGAATAGTTAGTTTTATTAAAATGTTCTGGTAGTCAGCTACTAGGGAGGATATTTATTGTCTGTGCTGTTGGGGTGGTCTCATCACACCTGTCTATATTGACTACATAGTGTCCAGAAAATGGTGGGAATTTTTATGGGGTATCTGCAACTTAATGGGGTTGGTGAATATCCAGCAGACCAGAGGCTCACTCATCTGGTATTTGTAGCTCTGGTGCTGAAATCAGTCGGTCCCACCTCTCCGTGCTGGCGGGCAATAATGGTGGTCTCTGTCACAAGGACTGCACAGATACACTTGTGTAAATCACCACCCGAATAGATACTGCTTCGTTGACGACAGAAACTCGCAGCTCTGCAATCAAAGTATGGGCCATGTGTCAAAATCTATTCTCTACCCACGTCTGGACACCACACTGACACAACAACCACATTATACAGACAGGTCAGATCTCTCTGACCAAACAGCACAGTTACCATGGTGGGTTTACATCCGATAGATCCTCCCAGACTATAGATTCTGAAAAATAATTATTAGTTTTCTACCCTAAAAGAGGATAGGTAATATGTTTCCTTATTCTCAACTCTTGATCGGTCTTGCATAATCCTTGCTGGTGTTTAGGTACATTGTTAGTCCCTAGACCCTGACTTGGGCGGGGGGTCTAGAGCAAAATCCCTACTTGTTTGTAAGGCTAGATTATGATATGGCAGTATCAAATCACTCGAACATGAAACAATATTCAAAATATATAAAGAAATAATTTCAATCTTACCAGATTATGAATAATTAACACAGAAGTGCTAGCAAAACTCAGCTGAGCTGCTGGCTATAGGATGGCGTCCCTAAATTTAACTCACTGTCTTTCATATGGGAAAACACCACACTTTAAAATCTGTGTCTAACACTGAACAATTATTGAAGAATGACCCCAAATGCGCTCTAAGCGCTAATAATATGATTGTCTGTGGCCAATCACTGCCGAGGTTTATTTTTAATTTCAAATTTCCTCACTAAAGTCATTTCAGTCAAGCTTCAGTCACGTATGGATGGTTATCTGTTAGTCTGTCCGTCTCTACTTGTGTTTCTCCAAAATTGTGCTCGATTTTTGACCCAACCGTTCTCTCCCCTTCAAATTTTTGTTGTAAAAAGTTATATTTAGACACAGCTTCCACCAATGTCCCTTCACTTCTATGCTAAGTAAATTTGAACACCTGCGTCCCCAAGGTCGTGTTTTTGTGTGCAAATAACGATATGTTAGATTCAATTCAGTCTGTGGCTGATGTAAACTACACTGTCTTTTGTCATTATTTTCAATATTATCTATCCGTCTGTAAAATTAAGACCATATTCGTTCACTGCTCAGAATAGGCCATCTGGCCAGCTAATTTTTATATTCCTAACATTAATATTAAGAAAAATTTACTTTTTAATTTTTGTAATTTTTTTCAGACATCTGCGTTCTTCCGCTCAAATTCAAATCAAGCGCTTGGTATCGCAAAACGTCCAATTCCGTACCTCGTGTCAATTTGGGGAACGTGGATTTTTACTTTCATCCATTTCCCCCCCCCCCCAATTGCGTCTCTTTAGCCTTTCCAGTCATCTTTTTTTTTCTTTTTTACCGTTGTATCTCTGTCAATTTCACTACACATATATAGACTGATTGAGGATTCCCAAATTACTTTCCATGAACAAGTAATAACAAACACCAGTAATAAGAATAGTAATAATGTTAGTGTGACAAAATGGGTTTAAGTTTTGGGCACTGGGTAGAGTGTAAGCCAACCCCTACTTCTTTTTTTTATTTTTGGGCCCGCCCATTTCATTTCTTTTCAGTCTTCTATAGTGGTTCGGTGGGATAACTGGACTGTCACTTTTAATTGGACAGGTTCCCTCCCCTTAGTCTGTAATGTACCAGGAGAAATGTTTGACTCGCCCAAGACGCTCTGTCGCGGGAGTCGGCATACTTCTTATTCTCTGACCACGATTCAGAAACCCGGCACTCGGTGAGCGGCAAAATTGTCCTGGCCTTTGACACCAGGGAAAGCTCTTGCCTTCTTTCGACCGCGAGTAGAACCTATTGCACCATATGTTGGCGGTTTCTTTCTTTTTTGCACGAAACACGGGAAACTGTTCCTGGAGTTCCGTCATGTTACGTGGCCGCCCGGACGACAGAGTGATTTGTCCAAGACACCTGCGCTGCTGGAAGGCTGTCAAAATCTTCCCTGTGTTTTGAATCCAGGGAAAGTCTGGGACTTTTTCAAACGTAAGATCGTCACTCTGTTACGCAAATTCTTTTGTAGCTTGTCGCCATGAGAATTCTCTGGATAATTCTTACGTCTGTTTTCGGCATTCTTTACGTAGATGTTAACCCAGGTGTTTGAACACATGGGGGCTTATTCCTATTATACAATTGATTCTCTTCTGCTTCTAAATGCTTCAGTCCTAAAATCCCTGTCGTGAGCAGTAGAGACCACTGAGTAGTTTGCCACCTAAATCAGTGAGGGATATTATCCACAAACCTCGGTAAGAATTCTTAAGTAAATGAGAGCATTAATTTTTTTTTAAATTGGCTTACTCTAAGCCATTATAGCGGGTTCTAGTAATTGTTACTTAGGCTACTACCCAACAAACACCAGGAACTATAATAGTATTTTCCGTTTTTTGTAAGGTCAGCTGGCTCGCTTGACAAGTAACGGTCAGTGAGAGAGGAGGGGGAGAAAGATAAACTGCGGCACCACGTCAGCACTGACCCGCAGTGGGGAAGGGAAGGGTTGTGTATAGGTTATTCTGTACCGGTGTAGGCACTTGCTTTGTTGTTGTTGACTAGATTTTGTTGTCGACTAGATGATAAGTGTTTTTTGACTATGTTTTATTCCAGCCAGCCCGATTCACTCCGACCGAGTGAAGGGAACTTGTAGCCTTCGATCTGAT
This sequence comes from Oreohelix idahoensis, assembly GCA_024509875.1. Lineage (NCBI taxonomy): Eukaryota > Metazoa > Mollusca > Gastropoda > Stylommatophora > Oreohelicidae > Oreohelix > Oreohelix idahoensis. The sequence continues at coordinate 19,346 of JAMPIV010007247.1, read as the reverse complement.
TTGCCTTCTTGATAAGGCCGGATAACGCAGCAACCCACTTACAGTGGGGCGTTCACTCCCACCACAGTCGTTCTTTTTATCAGCATCCTACGACGGGTTCTGTCGGGTAATTTCCCCTGCTGGGAATATATGTAAACGCCACTTCGCAGAGTAAGTGGAGTGCCCATGCTTCACTGGCATCATCTGCATAGCTACCTCATCCATATTATTTCGCAGCGCAGCAGGAGCTGCGGGCCAGAGCACTTCGTAGACTTAATATCTCCTACGCATAATGCAATCTGAGCGCCGTCATCAGAATCCATTTAAATCGTGGATTCACAGCCTGCGTGTGCATTTGGAGGACTTTGCATATGTCTGTCGTGAAATATTCTAATCCACATATATAAAGTATCAGGTAAATATAAAGCCTAACAAATAAATTTAATAAAGAAAAGAGCAATGGTAAAATAACAGTGCTGTCACAAGGAATGTACTCGAAATCCCCTTTGTTTTATGCTTCGTCTGCAAATTGTAACGTTTCCACGTTGTAGTGAAATTGACAGAGATACAACGGTAAAATCCCTCCAAAGATAACATTTAAGGATAAAAACATAATGCGTAGGCTGCTGATGTACATGATCGCCTAGACCGCGGGTCATCATCCTCCATGATCAAAAAGAAAAAAAATATGACTGGAAAGGCTAAGGAGACGCAATTGGGGGGGAAACGGAGAAAAGTCACGTTTCCCAAGTTGACATAAAAAGTAAGCAACTCCACAGAAGGGACCCTAGATATGTTACGCCACAGTCATTTATTGGACGCTTTTGCGATACCAAGCTTTTGATTTGAATGGAGCGGTAAAACGCAGATGTTAGGAATATTACAAAAATTAAAAAGTAATTTTTTCTTAATATTAATGTTAGGAATATAAAAATTAGCTGGCCGGATGGCCTATTCTGAGCAGTGAACTAAGATGGTCTTAATTTTACAAACGGATAGATAATATTGAAGATAATGACAAAAGACAGTGTAGTTCACATCATCGACAGACTGTGTTGAATAAAAAAGTGTCGCAACTTGCACACAAAAACACGACCTTGGACGCAGGTGTTCAAATTTACTTAGTATGGAGGAAAGGGGATATTGTGGTGGCTGTGTCTAAAAATAACTTTTAACGACAAAATTTTGGAGGGGAGAGAAAGGTTGGTTCAAAAATCAAGCACATTTTTTTTAGAAACACAAGTAGAGACGGACAGACTAACAGATAAACATCCATACTTGACTGAAGCATGACTGAAATGACTTTATGGTAGGAAATTTGAAATTTAAAAATAAACCGAGGCAGTGATTGGCCACAGACAATCATATCATTAGCGCTCAGACGCGAAAGTGGGGCCATTCTTCAATAGTTGTTCAGTGATAGACACAGATTTTAAAGTGTGGTGATTCCATATGAAAGCAAGTGAAATAAATTTAGGGACGCCATACTATAGCCAGCAGCTCAGCTGAGTTTTGCTAGCAATTCTGTGTTATTTATTCATAATCTGGTAAGATTGAAATTATTTCCTTATATATTTTGAATATTGTTTCATGTTTGAGTGATTTGATACTGCCATATCGAAATCTAGCCTTACAAACAAGTAGGGATTTGCTCTAGACCCCCCGCCCTAGTCAGGGTCTAGGGACCAACAATGTACATAAACTCCAGCAAGGATTATGCAAGACAGATCAAGTGTTGAGAATAATGATACATATTACCTATCCTCTTTTAGGGCAAACAACTAATAAACATTTTTCAGGATCTATAGTCTGGGAGGATCTATCTGATGTAAAACCACCATGGTAAATGTGCTGTTTGGTCAGAGAGATCTGACCTGTCTGTATGATGTGGTTGTTGTGTCACTGTTGTGTCCAGACGTGGGTAGAGAATAGATTTTGACACATGGCCCATACTTTGATTGCAGAGCTGCGAGTTTCTGTCGTCAACAAAGCAGGGTCTATTCAGTTGGTGACTTTACTCGAGTGTATCTGTGCAGTATTTGTGACAGAGACCACCATTATTGCCCGCCAGCACGGAGAGGTGGGACCACCTGATTTCAGCACCAGAGCGACAACTACCAGATGAGTGAGCCTCTGGTCTGCTGGACTTTCACCAACGCCCTTTAGTTACTAAGAACCCCATAAAGATTCCCACCATTTTCTGGACACTGTGTAGTCAATATAGACAGGTGTGATGAGGCCACCCCAACAGCACAAACAGTACTATCCTCCCAAGTAGATGAATACTAGAACATTTTAATAAAACTAACTAGTATAGTACATATATATATGTACACTATTGCATTTATGATATACTATTCCATGCATTTCTTTTCATAATCTCTAAATCCTTTTAAGTTCTGGTCAACCTAAAAAATTGACACAGAACAAAATAAATGTAATATACTTATATCAAAAAATTTTACACACGTGAGTTAGTTCAGTGTATTTTAACAATTATTAATATTATTAGTCTTGTTACATATCTGTGGGTATATTTATAATCCATTACACCATACTACATAGCATAACCCTAGACACTTTACGTAGCCACATTCATTAAAAAAAAATTAAGTGTGAGGTCGTAGTGGTAGCAAGAAAGGCCTTCTGACAATTCTCAACTACATTTTATCTCAGGAGCCTTCACAGCTGGCCTCATACAATTTACATTTAGTAATAACACCATCATACAATACCATCAAACACCACTACAATATTGGGGTCTTGTCCAGGGATAATTAGCCCAACAGTAATATTAGGATCTCCTGGTGGGAGAAATAAAAGTAGGGAAATAAATTGTAAAATTTCTCTTAAAATTAAAAGTGTCCCTGCAGATAAAAGTTGGTGAATCTTCACAGCCAGTAATAATTAATTAGTTAACTGGTTAGTTAGAATTAGTTAGACTATAGTCATAAGAAATACTTAGTGTATTTACTGGTTAGAGATTTATCTTGTATATTATTATATTGTCTAAAAAGTATGGCGGAGCTGGCAAAATTTAGATCAGCTGCTGTGCTCACCGCGAAGGAGATGGGAATGGATGGTCAAATTTTAATTCAATACGTAACGACTGAATGTGATAAATATATTGAAAGGGAAGATAGAAAGGTAGCTGAAGAGAAGAGGTTACAAATTGAGGCTGATAGAGAAATTAAGAGGCTGCAGATTGAGGCAGAAGAAAAACGACAGCAAAGGGAGGCAGAAGAAAAACGACAGCAAAGGGAGGCAGAAGAAAAAAGGTTGACTGCCGAAAGGGAGGCAGAAGATAGAAGGTTGCAGAGGGAGCACGAATTACGACTAAGGGAGCTGGAATTACAAGGCCCGGCCCCTGAAAATGGTGCCAGCCCTTTTGCCTCAGATGCTACGCCCAGTCTGGGAGCCTCAAACTCAGCTATGGGGTTTCATTTAGACCATTTTGTTGAGAAAGACGATGACATAGAGGGGTACCTAGGACGTTTTGAGTTATTAGCTACTACATATGGTTTAGAGAGAGAGAGAGGTGGAGTTTAAAGCTATCACAGGGATTGAGGGGTACTTCTTATGAAGTATTTGCTAAAATGAACAGGGAAGACCAAGACAATTATGACATGTTAAAGCAGGCTTTGTTATTAAGGTACGAGAAGAATGGTGAATTTTATCGTAAGAAATTTAGAAATGCTAAACTGTTGTCTGGGGAGACATACCACCAATTCTCTGCTAGACTAGAAACCTATTTGGAGAAATGGACGGCTCTGGGGAAGACCCAAGATCTTAAAGAAATGATCATGATTGAGCAATTGAGAGAGTCCATGGCTCCAGACATGAGAAAATTTCTCATGGAACAAGGTGCAGAGAAGTTGGGGGAAATTTTAAATGTTGCTGAGAGGTATCAGGCAGCTCAGGCAGAGGTAAGTGGTGCTAAGAAGAAGCACATAGACAATTTTAAAGCTCCACAGCAATTTAATAAATTTGATACTAGAGAGCAGGGAAATAAAGGTAGGACAAACTTTGAGCGGCCAAGAAATGACTATCGCGACAGAAACTCACAGTTCAATGACCAAAAGTTCAATGAAAGAAAACCGTTGAACCAAGGAAAAAGATGGTGTAAATGGTGCAAGAAGGATAACCATAACACCGAATTTTGTAGAAGGAAACCTTCAAACATTGCTGCAATGAAGTCGGGGATGCAAAGATTAAAGGTTAATCCTAAAGGACAACAGGAACCTTATCACCCCCCAGTTTGTGAGGATGTTATTTGTAATGGGGTCACCATAAGGTGCCTTTATGATACAGGTTTGGATTATGATTCAGTTGTGAAGTCTAGCCTAGTGGACCCAAGTCAGTATACCACAGAAACAGTGGAAATACAAGGGGCGACTAAGGACATACCACTCATGACACTTCCCATCGCAAGGATAACGGTGAAAACTCGCTATGTGGAAGGAGAAATCAGAGCAGCAGTGATAGATGAACCAATCTACCCTCTGATATTGGGGTGTAGATACGTCTTCTTGGGGAATCCCGAGAAACCTGTGATCATGGCGACAGTGCAGACCAGGTCACAGAAGAAGGAGGAAGAAGGTGAACCTATAAATGCTCATCCAGAGGAGATGAGGAAGGCGCAGGCTGAGGATAGGACACTCAAGCCCTGTTTTAAAAAATTGCCCAAATGCCACACACCTCCGAGCAAGGGGGAATATTTCATGAAGAACAAACTCTTATACAGGAAGGCCGGAACTGGAACAAATGGTCACAACCAGCTGGTTCTTCCCACTTCATATAGAGATAAAGTGATGGAACTCGGGCATGCGATTCCCTTCAGTGGTCACATGGGGATCAGCGCCACAGGACAGCGTATAGCTTGTCATTACTTCTGGCCAGGGATAACGGAGGATATAAAAAGATATGTCAAATCCTGCCCAGAATGTCAAAGGGTAGCTCCAAAGCACTGGACTGCTCCTGCAACTCTAGGGGAAATGCCCATAGTGGGAACACCTTTTGAGAGGGTTGCAGTGGATATTGTAGGACCTCTCACTCGGACCAAGAGGAGGAACAGTTACATCCTTACTCTGGTGGACACTTGTTCTATGTGGGGAGAGGCGGTAGCCCTGCCATCAATTGATTCAAAACATGTAGCAGAGGCACTACTTACAATATTTACCCGATTAGGATTCCCGCATCAAATCTTGACGGATAATGGATCTCAGTTCAAGGGGAAACTAACGGAAGAAGTTTTAAGCTATTTCAAGCCAGGCACTTTCATTGTAGTCCGTACCATCCACAAGGGAACGGCCAGGTAGAGAGGTTCAATGGGACTCTCATTTCTATCCTGAGAAAGCTGGCACACGAAAAACCGGATCTGTGGGATCAATTCCTGCCCGCCGCATTGTTTGCGTACCGGGAGGTACCACATAGTTCAACCGGGATGGCTCCCGCAACTCTGCTATTTGGGAGGCCAATAAAAGGTCCTTTAGAAGCTTTATTAAGGACCTGGACAGATGAGAAGGCGGAAGAGACTGTTACCTCATCGTATCAATATGTGAACGAACTGACCACTCGTTTGAAAGCTGGATGGAAACTGGCAAATGATAATTTGAAACAAGCCAGGAAGAAACATGCAGCATATTTTAATAGGAAGGCAAAGGACAGGGAACTGGCAGTCGGAGAGAAGGTGCTGCTTCTACTACCGGGAAGCCAGAATAAATTACAAATTGGTTGGCAAGGTCCATATACGGTTCTAGAGAAGGTGTCTAGAACAAACTATAAAATTGACAAAAAGGGGAAGGAAAAAGTTTATCATGTAAACCTGTTAAAGAAGTATCTGGACAGACCACTCCAGGAAAGCACCCCTTTATTGACCTTGGCTATTGCAACCCAGATGCAAAAGGAACCACTCACCTCACATGAATACCCATTACATCCTTGTGAAACAGCAGCACAGGTAAAAGTCAGTAAGCACCTGACTAAAAACCAGAGGGAGAGAGTTCAACAGGTTCTGGAGGAACATACAGATGTATTAACAGATAAACCAGGCCATACAAATTTGCTACAGTATGACATGAAACTGGTAGACTCAAACCCAATCTGTATGAGAGCCTATTCTATTCCGTTCGCGAAGGAGAAGGCATTGAAGGAAGAAATAGAGTATTTGTTGAAGGAGGGGATTATTTCGCACAGTGAATCATCTTTTAGTTCTAGTGTCGTTTTGTTGAGAAAACCGTCTGGGGAACACAGATTGTGCATAGATTACAGGAAACTGAATGCTGTCACAGAAGGACAAGTGGATCCATTACCAGACACAAAACAGTTATTTGCCAGACTGAACAAGGCAAAATATTTTCAAAAGTGGATCTTAGTAAAGGCTATTACCAGATCCCAGTGAAGCCTGAAGTGAGACCTTATTTGGCTTTTAGCACTTCGGATGGACATTATGAATTCAATATGCTACCATTCGGACTGAAAAATGCTCCGAGTGTGTTTTCAAGGATGATGCGAAAATTGTTGGAACCCCTGAATAACCCCTGTATCACAAATTTCATGGATGATATTCTCGTCGCCACCGAGACATTTGCAGAACACATTGAAGCTCTGGAGATGTTGTTTGATAGACTTCGGGAGGCAAACTTAACTGCTAGGCCCACAAAATGTTGTATTGGATGCAAAGAGTTGGAATTCTTGGGACACACTGTATATCAGGGTAATATGACCCCTGATCCTAAGAATTTGGAAAAACTGCAGAGAGCACCTAGGCCGCAAACAAAAAAGGACGTGCGATCATTCGTGTCGTTATGCGGATTTTATCAGAAATACATCAAAAATTTTAACGCTATTTGTGCTCCTCTGACTGATCTGACTCGCAAGGGACTTCCAGATAAAATTATTTGGACTGCACAATGTGAACTAGCATTTCAAGAGTTAAAGGAAAAACTCACTAGCAAGCCTATTCTCAAACTGCCTGATTTGACACAGGACTTTGTCTTAAGAACCGATGCAAGTAATGTAGGACTCGGAGGGGCTTTGTTGCAAAGATCATCTTCACCTGATGGGGAACTTAAACCAGTCGCTTATGCAAGCCGCAAATTGAATAAGGCGGAACAAGGATACTCCACAAGCGAAAAAGAATGTTTAGCATTAATCTGGGCAATAAAGAAGTTTCAAATCTATCTGTATGGTAGGACATTTGTGGTGGAGACGGACCATCAGCCTCTCGTGTTCTTGTCTCAGGCTAAGCATGAAAACGCAAGATTGCTGAGGTGGTCTTTATTGCTTCAACCTTATCAGTTTAGTATCCAATATATCCCAGGCAAATTGAATGTCGGTGCAGATTTCCTCAGTCGGCACCCCTGTGATCAAAATTAGAGTAGTGGCAGACGTGAGGAGTAATTTTACCTATGTGTATCGCTGGTTTTGGAACTTGCCATAGGCATGTTTTCAAGTGGGGAGATGTGTAGTGAAATTGACAGAGATACAACGGTAAAATCCCTCCAAAGATAACATTTAAGGATAAAAACATAATGCGTAGGCTGCTGATGTACATGATCGCCTAGACCGCGGGTCATCATCCTCCATAATAATTGACTTGCTAGACAGGAGGGGAACGGCGGATCAAAAAGAAAAAAAAATATGACTGGAAAGGCTAAGGAGACGCAATTGGGGGGGAAACGGAGAAAAGTCACGTTTCCCAAGTTGACATAAAAAGTAAGCAACTCCACAGAAGGGACCCTAGATATGTTACGCCACAGTCATTTATTGGACGCTTTTGCGATACCAAGCTTTTGATTTGAATGGAGCGGTAAAACGCAGATGTTAGGAATATTACAAAAATTAAAAAAGTAATTTTTTTCTTAATATTAATGTTAGGAATATAAAAATTAGCTGGCCGGATGGCCTATTCTGAGCAGTGAACTAAGATGGTCTTAATTTTACAAACGGATAGATAATATTGAAGATAATGACAAAAGACAGTGTAGTTCACATCATCGACAGACTGTGTTGAATAAAAAAGTGTCGCAATTTGCACACAAAAACACGACCTTGGACGCAGGTGTTCAAATTTACTTAGTATGGAGGAAAGGGGATATTGTGGTGGCTGTGTCTAAAAATAACTTTTAACGACAAAATTTTGGAGGGGAGAGAAAGGTTGGTTCAAAAATCAAGCACATTTTTTTTAGAAACACAAGTAGAGACGGACAGACTAACAGATAAACATCCATACTTGACTGAAGCATGACTGAAATGACTTTATGGTAGGAAATTTGAAATTTAAAATAAACCGAGGCAGTGATTGGCCACAGACAATCATATCATTAGCGCTCAGACGCGAAAGTGGGGCCATTCTTCAATAGTTGTTCAGTGATAGACACAGATTTTAAAGTGTGGTGATTCCATATGAAAGCAAGTGAAATAAATTTAGGGACGCCATACTATAGCCAGCAGCTCAGCTGAGTTTTGCTAGCAATTCTGTGTTATTTATTCATAATCTGGTAAGATTGAAATTATTTCCTTATATATTTTGAATATTGTTTCATGTTCGAGTGATTTGATACTGCCATATCGAAATCTAGCCTTACAAACAAGTAGGGATTTGCTCTAGACCCCCCGCCCTAGTCAGGGTCTAGGGACCAACAATGTACATAAACTCCAGCAAGGATTATGCAAGACAGATCAAGTGTTGAGAATAATGATACATATTACCTATCCTCTTTTAGGGCAAACAACTAATAAACATTTTTCAGGATCTATAGTCTGGGAGGATCTATCTGATGTAAAACCACCATGGTAAATGTGCTGTTTGGTCAGAGAGATCTGACCTGTCTGTATGATGTGGTTGTTGTGTCACTGTTGTGTCCAGACGTGGGTAGAGAATAGATTTTGACACATGGCCCATACTTTGATTGCAGAGCTGCGAGTTTCTGTCGTCAACAAAGCAGGGTCTATTCAGTTGGTGACTTTACTCGAGTGTATCTGTGCAGTATTTGTGACAGAGACCACCATTATTGCCCGCCAGCACGGAGAGGTGGGACCACCTGATTTCAGCACCAGAGCGACAACTACCAGATGAGTGAGCCTCTGGTCTGCTGGACTTTCACCAACGCCCTTTAGTTACTAAGAACCCCATAAAGATTCCCACCATTTTCTGGACACTGTGTAGTCAATATAGACAGGTGTGATGAGGCCACCCCAACAGCACAAAAAGTAACTATCCTCCCAAGTAGATGAATACTAGAACATTTTAATAAAACTAACTAGTATAGTACATATATATGTACACTATTGCATTTATGATATACTATTCCATGCATTTCTTTTCATAATCTCTAAATCCTTTTTAAGTTCTGGTCAACATAAAAAATTGACACAGAACAAAATAAATGTAATATACTTATATCAAAAAATTTTACACACGTGAGTTAGTTCAGTGTATTTTAACAATTATTAATATTATTAGTCTTGTTACATATCTGTGGGTATATTTATAATCCATTACACCATACTACATAGCATAACCCTAGACACTTTACGTAGCCACATTCATTAAAAAAAAATTAAGTGTGAGGTCGTAGTGGTAGCAAGAAAGGCCTTCTGACAATTCTCAACTACATTTTATCTCAGGAGCCTTCACGGCTGGCCTCATACAATTTACATTTAGTAATAACACCATCATACAATACCATAAAACACCACTACACACGTTAAATATAAGCCACTGCATAAATACAAGCGTTTCCACAACACATTAAAACGGGTATTGCATTTCTAAGAAAAACATTGAGAGGCAGACTGCGTAATGACCTAAATTAATCCTAACATTAATTATACTGCGTTACCAAAACGAACGAACAGAAGGACTCAAATAGAAAGAGAAGGGAGGGCTGAAAATCAGGAACGCATGCAAAATTGAACACGCGTCTCGCTATTAATGCCACCCCAACAAGCGTAACGCGATACACACTTACTACTATCACGCGTGTAAGGCCACATGCACTAACTTTATTTCAAATCGACAGTGATAAAATTCACTACCCTTCCCAGAGTTAGGTTTTTAAATCCTGAAAAACTCTTATTAGAAAAGATGACAATAGATGGGTTTACGTTTGAAAACATTACAGTACCCAGACAGCACATCTTCGAAACAGGAGGTAGAAGAAATTGCATATTTTGAACGCAGCCACTTAGCTCTTTTAAATTTGTATATTTGGGTTCCTTAGGGCTTGCTGACAAAGAATATGTAAAACGTTACGCAAATAGTCTAGGAATTAACAAGTTATAACCAAAATAAAATAGTGGGGATGCCTGACAGCATGAAATCATTTCTGCTCATAAAATTTTTTTATAACGTGTTTGAAAAAAAAAAACCTTGCGTACGGAAATAGCCTACCATGTAAACTCCAAATTGATTGGAGCGCAACAAATATAAGACTAAACACGATTGGTCGGACTATAAATACTATCTTTGGTTGTTAGGGGAGACGTAGGAAGGTAAAATTTTTTCAAACACTTGTCGAAACGTGGCTCCATTGGCCAGACTCGCTGATATAATCACTTAGGAGCGTTAGTTCGAGACCACTAGTTCAAATAAGCTTGATAAAGCAACAGTGCGTTGAAGCCAGCTCATATTTTTGCTAAATAAAAGCCTGGAACATAAGCAGATGGGAATTTGTGCCAGAATTCATTGCTAGTCAACGTATCTGTGTTTATTCTATGAATTGTGGTAAGCTTGAAACATTCAGTATCTTTTAATGAAAATTGAATGTGAATTGTTAATTTATGCCTGTATATATGTGTAGTTCAGTAGCAAACATGATGTAAAGCCTATAATGCTCCAGCCTGAACAGAAGGTGTCGGAGGAAAGTAAAACGGCATGGAATGGCCAAACAGTACACTGACACCTAGATGATTGACTAGAAAGAAATAATGCTGGAAGTGCAGAGGCGTAGTAACCATTAAGGAGGTTAATACTGGTATAAAGTATTTCAGATGAAGCTGACAGTTGGCCTAACGCTCTGAACTCAATGTTTGTGATGTATTGTGCTCAGTGTAGAACTAGAGTATCAATTAGTTATGAAGTAGAAGGTACATCCTTCTTGTTTTCAGGGACCGTGGTCTTGATGGTATTGAGCAGCACCTGGTCAGAGCTTTGCTGAATCCAGAGTCGGACAGCATACTCCTTGGTCCATTTAGCTATCAGTGAGGTGTCTCCAGAGCACAGGGGAGAAATCGAGCAGAGGAGTCTTTTCCTGCCGCCATCACGCAAGATAAGCTGATGTGGCCAGCTGAGCTCAAAATTATGTACCCCCATCTTAAAATAACATTGTAACATAAACTTAAGAGGGGAAGTAAATTGTTTTAATATCAGGAACTGAGAACATCTCCAATACTAGTTCCAATAAAGACAAACTATTGAAGTCATGATGACAAATACCAACAGAGCTTGAACAAAACAAAACCAGTATTACCTCATATTACTACTACACAACTGACACACACATAGGATACTTTTAATAATATATGTCACTACAATATTCATATTGATAAATTCTGTACATATAACTTGTAATTAAAATTGATTGTGATTCCTGGTTCCCTTTGTATTTGAATCAGGACACATATTCATTCATGACAGCAATGAATACATATTGTTATTTGAAAAGTTATCAGTGACTCCTTTAAGATATCCTTGTAGAGTGTTTTTATGTATGTGAGTGTCACAGTGTTGTCAAGTGTGGTGGAATAAATTAAATTGTTTATCTGTCTGTTGTTGTTATGACTTACACTTCATCATACACATACCCTAGACATACAACGTAGTCATCACACTATTCCAGAATAATTCTGACTGAGATATATATATATGTGGCAGCAAGTAAGGTTATCTATAATACACTACTCTTATTAGATATAGATACCTTCACAGCTGATCTCAGTCAGTACACTAAGTCCCCTATAAATATTTATAACATCCCACTTCACCACATATATTGGGGTCTCGCTCTTGGGATTTTGAATCTTTACCTATTAAAAATATTGGGGGTAATTCACTTCAGGGAATATAAGAATTAAAAGGTATCCTTGGGTGGAATTAAATAAGGTTGAGCTCACGGTGCCTGTGTTGTCCATTAGATATATATTTAGAGATTGAATTGTTGGTTAGACATTGTATAAATTTACCTGATAGACAATGGCGGACCTGGCCAAGTTTCGATCTGCTGCTGTTCAGACTGCAAAAGAGTTAGGATTAGATGGGCAAGTTATGGTTGCCTATGTCACTACGGAATGTGACAAATTTATTGAACGCGAAGAAAGAAGGTTTGAAGCCGAAAGAAAGTTAGAGGCTGAAAGGGAAATTAAGAAGTTACAATTTGAGGCTGAGGCTGAGACTAAGAGGTTGCAGGCTGAGGCTGAGACTAAGAGGTTGCAGATTGAGGCTGAGGCTAAGAAATTGGAGGCAGAAAGAGAAGACAAAAGATTGGCTGCAGAAAGGGAAGAGAAGAAATTAGCTGCAGAAAGGGAAGAGAAGAAATTAGCTGCAGAAAGGGAAGAGAAGAAATTAGCTGCAGAAAGGGAAGAGAAGAAATTAGCTGCAGAAAGGGAAGCAGAAGAAAGAAGATTGACTGCAGAGAGGGAAGCAGAAAAGGAGGAGAAGAGATTACAAAGGGAACATGAGTTACGACTAAGGGAGTTTGAGTTTCAGGGCCATGCTCCTGAAAATGGTGCCAGTCCCTTTGCCTCTGATGCCACTGCTAGCCAAGGAGCCTCAACCTCAGCTATGAATTTTCATTTAGATCATTTTGTTGAGAAAGACGATGATATAGAGAGCTACCTAAATAGGTATGAACTATTAGCTACCACGTATGGGTTAGAGAGAGAAAGGTGGAGCTTAAAGTTATCTCAAGGACTTCGTGGGGCAGCTTATGAAGTTTTTGCAAAAATGAGCAGAGGTGATCAGGAAAATTATGACATGCTAAAGCAGGCTCTTTTTGTTAAGGTATGAAAAGAATGCAGAATTTTATAGGAAAAAATTTAGGAATGCTAAACTACTGTCAGGTGAAACCTATCACCAGTTCTCTGCACGAATAGAGACATACTTGGAGAAATGGACTTCTCTGGGGAAAACCCAAGATCTTAAGGAAATGGTCCTTATAGAGCAATAAGAGAGTCCATGGCTCCAGACCTGAGAAAGTTTCTCATGGAACAAGGTGCAGAGAGGCTGGGTGAGTTGCTAAATGTTGCTGAAAGGTATCAAGCAGCTCAAGCAGAGGTAACAGGTAATAAAAAGAAACAAGTGGATAACTTTAGGGCACCACAGAACTTTAATCAATTTGATCCTAGGGATCAAAACAAAAGTAAGCACCAGTTTGATAGGCCACGGTATGAAAATAAAAATAAATTCCCACAATTCGATGAAAGGAAATATGATGAAAGAAAATCTTTCAACCAAGGAAAAAGGTGGTGTAAGAATTGTCAGATGGACAATCATGACACTGACCGTTGCAGAAGGAAACCTGTGTATATGGCAACCCTTCAGGTCAGGTCGACCTCAAGACAGGAGGAGGATATTATGTTGGATACCACTCCAGAAGAGATGAGGAAGGCACAGGCTGGGGATAAAACACTCAAGCCTTGTTTCAGAAAATTGTCAACTTGTCATACAACTCCAGGCAAGGGAGATTTTTACATGAAAAACAAGTTGATGTATAGGAAGACTGGAGCTAGATCCAAAGGTCAGGGACAGCTGGTACTTCCTAAAAGATATAGGGCAGACTTAATAAGGAGCCTACATGTGAAACCAGATGGGGACCATGAGAAGATAGGTACCATCATTCAAAAGGTGGCTCACAATTATTATTGGCCCAAAGCAAGATGGGACATTGAGAATTTTGTAGAAAGGTGTAGCATAGCACATGAGGGAACACCCACAAGTGGGAACATGGATCAGGACCTGGACACGCCACGGGGCAAAATTAGGCCTGATAATAAAAAGAAAAATAGATTTGATAAAGTGGACCAAATGGAATGGGAAGCCCCTTTTCACGGACAAGCTTCACTTAACTGTTTTACAATGGCCACTATGCGGAGAGTGCAAAAGATGTCTTACCCCAGGATAAGCCGAAAATCCCTCAATCGGACTTAAACAAACTGGAGGAAGAGGATGTAGAGAGGAAATCTCTCATCAAGAATTTTAAGTGGGGAGAAAGCCCCAGGAAAAAAATTGGTAGCGGTCGTTTTGTGCATGATAATTCTGGGAGGAAAAATCATCACTATAAAGCTTCGAGTGGAAGAGACCATACCGGTGCATGGACAAATAGGTCCACACAATTAAAGGTCCATATGTAGCTTTGTTAAGAACGTGGACTGATGAAAAGGCAGAGGAAAACATTACATCTTCATACCAATATGTGAATGAGCTGACCACTCGTTTAAAAACTGGCTGGAAACTTGCCAATGAAAATTTGAAACAAGCCAGGAAGAAACATGCTGCCTATTATAACAGGAAGGCGAAAGACAGAAATTTGGCTGTGGGAGAGAAAGTACTGCTTCTTTTGCCCGGGAGTCAGAATAAGTTACAAATTGGATGGCAGGGTCCATATACAGTTTTAGAGAAGGTATCTAGAACAAATTATAAGATAGATAAGAAGGGGAAAGAAAAAATCTATCATGTGAATCTCCTGAAGAAATATTTGGAAAGAGAACATCAGGAGGAGACACACTTGTTGACCTTGTCCATCGCCATGGAGATGAAAAAGGAACCACTTTCATCATTTGAATATCCATTACACCCCTGTGAGACAGCAGCACAGGTGAAAATCAGTACACATTTAACGAAAACTCAGAAAGAGAGAGTGCAACAGGTTCTAAATAATCATGCAGAGGTGTTAACAGACCGACCAGGGCATACAAACCCATTGGAATATGATATGAAACTGATAGACCCCACACCTGTCTGTATGAAACCATATTCGATTCCGTTTGCTAAGGAGAAAGCTTTGAAGGAAGAGATAGACTATCTGTTGAAGGAAGGAATTATTTCGCACAGTGAATCCTCATATAGTTCCGGTGTTGTACTCTTAAGGAAGCCCTCTGGAGAACATAGACTCTGTATAGATTACAGGAGACTGAATGCTATTACAGAAGGACAGGTGGATCCATTGCCGGATACAAATCAGCTGTTTGCCAGACTAAATAAGGCTAAATATTTCTCAAGGGTGGATCTGAGTAAAGGATAATATCAGATTCCAGTAAAACCTGAGATCAGACAAAATTGTTGGATGTAAACATTTCAGAGGAACGTAATGAATCCCTGAGTTGCCTCTTTGATTGAGGATATTCCGAATGTTTCATACAGGATAATAAGAAGATTATGGGATCCACTACGAAAACTCTGCTATCACCAGGTATATGTTATCTCCTCATAACGTACATTTTGAGGGAAATATAATGTTCTCTGGACATGTCATTGCGCAGACTCAGAGAAGAGAAATGGTGAATACGGGTTGCGAAGCAGCATTAAGACATGCACTCACACTTGCGGCTGTTCAGTAACATAACCGAAATATATTATTGGTGGTAGAAGTCTGAGGCAGATTTCATGAGTAGTGCCTACTCTGAATGGACCCAACTACATAAAACCATGATAGCACCACAGCAGAGTAAAGTCAAGTTGACTTACATTTATCTATGTGTATATAGAATAAAGGACTGACATGGGATGTCTGTTTTAAGAGGGGAGGTGTCGTGAAATATTCTAATCCACATATATAAATTATCAGGTAAATATAAAGCCTAACAAATAAATTTAATAAAGAAAAGAGCAATGGTAAAATAACAGTGCTGTCACAAGGAATGTACTCGAAATCCCCTTTGTTTTATGCTTCGTCTGCAAATTGTAATGTTTCCACGTTAAATATAAGCCACTGCATAAATACAAGCGTTTCCACAACACATTAAAACGGGTATTGCATTTCTAAGAAAAACATTGAGAGGCAGACTGCGTAATGACCTAAATTAATCCTAACATTAATTATACTGCGTTACCAAAACGAACGAACAGAAGGACTCAAATAGAAAGAGAAGGGAGGGCTGAAAATCAGGAACGCATGCAAAATTGAACACGCGTCTCGCTATTAATGCCACCCCAACAAGCGTAACGCGATACACACTTACTACTATCACGCGTGTAAGGCCACATGCACTAACTTTATTTCAAATCGACAGTGATAAAATTCACTACCCTTCCCAGAGTTAGGTTTTTAAATCCTGAAAAACTCTTATTAGAAAAGATGACAATAGATGGGTTTACGTTTGAAAACATTACAGTACCCAGACAGCACATCTTCGAAACAGGAGGTAGAAGAAATTGCATATTTTGAACGCAGCCACTTAGCTCTTTTAAATTTGTGTATTTGGGTTCCTTAGGGCTTGCTGACAAAGAATATGTAAAACGTTACGCAAATAGTCTAGGAATTAACAAGTTATAACCAAAATAAAATAGTGGGGATGCCTGACAGCATGAAATCATTTCTGCTCATAAAATTTTTTTATAACGTGTTTGAAAAAACCTTGCGTACGGAAATAGCCTACCATGATCTTTTAATGAAAATTGAATGTGAATTGTTAATTTATGCCTGTATATATGTGTAGTTCAGAAGCAAACATGATGTAAAGCCTATAATGCTCCAGCCTGAACAGAAGGTGTCGGAGGAAAGTAAAACGGCATGGAATGGCCAAACAGTACACTGACACCTAGATGATTGACTAGAAAGAAATAATGCTGGAAGTGCAGAGGCGTAGTAACCATTAAGGAGGTTAATGCTGGTATAAAGTATTTCAGATGAAGCTGACAGTTGGCCTAACGCTCTGAACTCAATGTTTGTGATGTATTGTGCTCAGTGTAGAACTAGAGTATCAATTAGTTATGAAGTAGAAGGTACATCCTTCTTGTTTTCAGGGACCGTGGTCTTGATGGTATTGAGCAGCACCTGGTCAGAGCTTTGCTGAATCCAGAGTCGGACAGCATACTCCTTGGTCCATTTAGCTATCAGTGAGGTGTCTCCAGAGCACAGGGGAGAAATCGAGCAGAGGAGTCTTTTCCTGCCGCCATCACGCAAGATAAGCTGATGTGGCCAGCTGAGCTCAAAATTATGTACCCCCATCTTAAAATAACATTGTAACATAAACTTAAGAGGGGAAGTAAATTGTTTAATATCAGGAACTGAGAACATCTCCAATACTAGTTCCAAATAAGACAAACTATTGAAGTCATGATGACAAATACCAACAGAGCTTGAACAAAACAAAACCAGTATTACCTCATATTACTACTACACAACTGACACACATAGGATACTTTTAATAATATATGTCACTACAATATTCATATTGATAAATTCTGTACATATAACTTGTAATTAAAATTGATTGTGATTCCTGGTTCCCTTTGTATTTGAATCAGGACACATATTCATTCATGACAGCAATGAATACATATTGTTATTTGAAAAGTTATCAGTGACTCCTTTAAGATATCCTTGTAGAGTGTTTTATGTATGTGAGTGTCACAGTGTTGTCAAGTGTGGTGGAATAAATTTAAATTGTTTATCTGTCTGTTGTTGTTTTGACTTACACTTCATCATACACATACCCTAGACATACAACGTAGTCATCACACTATTCCAGAATAATTCTGACTGAGATATATATATATGTGGCAGCAAGTAAGGTTATCTATAATACACTACTCTTATTAGATATAGATACCTTCACAGCTGATCTCAGTCAGTACACTAAGTCCCCTATAAATATTTATAACATCCCACTTCACCACAATGTCATTGAAATTTCTTTCTTCCAGTAGTGTATACACAGCGGGGTTATAATTTCTTCATATATTTGTTACAGTAAAACCCGTAGAAGAGAGGGTTACCATTTCTCCGACGCCTATCGGCCAGTCAGCTGTGGTCCCAGTGGAGTATAAGCGCACGCGTGCCAACGCAGTAGGACTAATGGGAGAGTGCACTCAGAAAAAGTAATTGAGAGGGAAAGAGTTTGAATAAACTGTGTGCAGGGACATTTAGTAGATCTTATCGTTGTGCTGCTGACTAGAAAAAGTCAGCGGCCATAAGTTGTGGTGTAGGGATTTATCTTTATTTCAGGGTTCCCTTCAGCCGGATTATAATAGAATCTGCGCAGTAACAGAGGGTGGTGACTCTAAGTTGAATTACCCTTGATACCTATTATTTCTAGCTTTATTTGTCTCTCAAATTGATACATGCATTTTTATGTTTTGACGTTTAGTGATTGATATTTCTTACTTTACCATAGTTTTTTTTTGGTTCTTTAAAATTCGGAAACTATCAGTACTTATACTAAATTGTTTGTGGGGTCACTAATGTGTACTAAACCTTATCTCCAAGAAGAGAGAGAGGCAGTGTGACAGTAGTTGAAACAAAGTCATTGAGTGGTGGGAGATAGAGTCAGCATATGTTCTCTACTCCTGATAACTATAAGTCACTTTATCCACAAACAACACCATAACTCATCTATCTTCTCTGTCTTCATTCAGACATTTTTTATCTTGTCTCAGACTTTACACAGACTTTTGTCGTGTCTTAGGCAGACTCTTGAAACCCACTCGTGACAGCACGACTGTTAAGCGGAAAAAAAGCAGACATAAAGAAATCCTCAATAACTTTTTAACACTTAATAAACAAACACAGACATACGATGAATCAAAATAAATAAAGAATATTAAAGAAAAGTAACAACTTAACTAATTCTAGAGGAAATCAAAAGCAAAAAAAAAAAATAAAATTATTAGAAACAAATCAACATAAAACGAGATGAATACTATCAAACACAAAATGTTATATGCTGTTAAAGGAAAAAAAAATCAACAAACTTGATGTAAATAGACATTACCAGCAACAATCTAATGTAAATAACAATGTGACGTAATAAAGAAATAAATAGAAAACAAAATTACATTGAATACCCTTATTATACGTAACAACAAGGCTGAACGGTTGTCTAAACGCAGAGAAGGCAGAAGAGTGGAGCCAAATAAAGCTCATCTAATGTATTGCACTCTCTCATTCCATTTCTTAAAAAAAAAAAATTAAGTTCCATAAATTGCGTATAATTGTCGCAAGACCTTTTATAAATATAAATATATATATATATATATATATATATATATATATATATATATATATATATATATATATATATATATATATATATATATATATATATATATAGCGCAGTGGTCTATGGTTCGATCCCCAGATGAGGGCGGAAAATTTTTTAGGCCACAAACGGCTCCTGGGTCGACCCAGCCCCAAATGGGTTACCAT